>CM045555.1:8024557-8624557 GCA_024721245.1 Mitragyna speciosa | reverse complement strand
ATGAATTCTAGTTATTCATTCCTATAACTCTAAATTTTAGTAATTTCCTTATTAATTTTAGGGAGCCCAAGTATCTTTCATTTTATTCTATTTCATTTTGTTTTTCTTTATTTTCCTTACAAAAATTTCGTTTAAAAAAAAGAAAAACACAATAGCAGCGTTGCTGCTGTTGCTTCTGCCATGGCTTCAGAATCACTCCATCATTCACCTAAAGCACCCAATTCAGCAGATTTTATGGGATTTATGTTGATTTTCTTCACCCACTCACCATCGTCACACTTGAATCCTTTCATTTTCTTCTCCTTGTTGCCTGCAAAAAACTAGTACACTCACATTTCACCATCCTTTTCCCCTGCACACACATACCATTCTTCTATCTCTCTCTCTCGGCTCCCTCATTGCACAACCACAACACACACACACACACAGAGCTCACAGATTCACACAACTCACACACATTGCACACAACTCTCACAACTCACCTCTCTTATTGCCCTCACCACACCAGTTCACTCAGGCACACATCACACACCACAGACACGCAGCACACCTACACATTTCCTCTCCCTCTTGGCCCCCTTCCCCTGCACACCCTTACAACACACTCTCACCTCTCCCTATCCCTCTCGGTCTCCCTCACTCTATCTGCCTTTCCTTCACCATCACTCCCATTGCACACACTTTTGCACACACCTCAAATACACACCATTTTCACAAGTTCACCTGCATAAACACACGCCTTACACACACACACACACACACACACTCTTTCAGCTTTCCAATTCACCAACTTCATCTGCACACGATACATACACAGAACTCACATTCACACACCAGTTCACTCACAACGCACAAACGTCCAGAAACACACCATCTTCAAGCACACAGCAGACACACACACACTTGCATTCTCTCCACCTTTACCCTCATTCACAGAAAACACAAACACACACTAACACTGTCGCACCTGCACACCCTAGAACACGGACAAAACTCACCAATAACACACAGAACACTCAACCAATTCACACACCTTCACTTCATCAGCACAAACCAACACTCACAAACAAAGCACCATCACACACACAAACTCACACACACACACACACACACACACTCTCATATACACGCACAAACAACACGCAGAGATACATTACTTCACATACATACAGACACAGTGGGTAATCCATCACCAAAACGCTACCGAAAACCCGAAAAACAACCTCCATGACTACCTGCAAAATAGCCAAACAAAGCAAATTTTTCGTCACCACCTACCCAAGCCCAACCTCTAACATCTAGTTCATCACCACCTCCACAAAGCCACCTGCACATGAGACAAACAAACCACTAGCACCAACGCCACCGCCATTCAGCCCGCAACCATACTCAAAACATCGGCACAACCAGCAGCCGCCTCGCACCACCACCAGTTTCACCGCTTCACCCGACCTTCCACCCCTCAATAAAGGTACAATTTCTTCCTTTTCTCTTTCGATTAATCTCTAGCAAATGCATAGATATCGTTAATTTGATTATGGATGTGTGGTTTGAATGCTTTGATTTGGGAAAAGTTCAATTGCAGAGGATAGAGTTTAGGAGATTCTTATTTTCAGTTAAGAGAGAGAGGAGAGAAACCGAGAGAGAACAGAGAGCGGACGGGGCCGGAAAGAGAGGTCTGGCAAGGAGGGAGGGAGAGAGAGAGAGAGAGAGAGAGAGAGAGAGAGAGAGAGAGAGAGAGAGAACGAACCAGAAGAAAAAAGAGAGAAAAAGAAAAGAAATCTGGGAAGAAGCAAGAAAGAAGAAAGAAAAGAAAGAAAAAAAATAGAGAGAAAACCGGTAAAAAAAAAAGTGTTATGCAAAAACTACATCGTTTTGACATAAAACTGACGTAGGTTTGATTAGTTTCTTTTACTTATTTATTATTTATTATTTTAGCAGATTACTATATTTACGTTTTGCCCCCTTAGGTTCTTGATTGTTTGATTATGCCCTTCAATACTTTTAGTTTACTTCATTTAAGTTCTTATTTATTTAAGTTGACCCCCTAGAATTTGTGTTTCCTTTCAATTATGTCCAAAATAATTAGCAATTTAGTTTTAAACTTGCTGGAATTTATATATTTGCCCTCCAAGTAGCTAAAAATTGCAGTTTATACCCTTAAATGTTGCTTGAAAATTATAATTTGGTGTTTAATACTTGTTGAAATTTACAAATTGGGGCTTACTATTGCTGTAAAGTTCATTTTTATCCTTGAACATTGCTGGAAATTGCAAATTAGTCCTTAAGTTTGCTGGAATTTCAATTTGATCCTCAAATGTTGCTGGAAATTTGATTTTTACCTCACCAAGCTTGCTGAAATTGCATTTTTTGCCTTTAAATGTTGCTGTAAATTATGTATTATCCCATAACTTTGCTGAAATTACATTTTTAGCCTTAAGTATTGCTGGAAATTTTATTTTTGGCATTATGCTTGCTGGAAATTATATTTTAGCCTTTTAAATTTGTTGTAAATCATGTTATTACCTTAACTATGGCTTTGAAATTATAATTTCACCCTTTAGTTTGTTGTAAATTATATTTTTACTCTAAGAATGTTGCCTAAATTTCCACTTTTAACCCAAAACCTTGGAACATTTTTATTTTTTGTCAAAAAAAAAAAGAATTTAATTAATTCCTCAAGTTTTTTTAATTTAATTATTTTCTTTTCATATTTTATTTTATTTTAATGTTCCAAAATTTAGTCTTTTTATCTAATTAATGCTCAAATTAGTTTCTTTATTTCTCTTTTAGTTATTTTGGTGATTCTTATTTGGGTGCTAAAAGCTTAAGTATGTATTATTGTATTTTATTTTTTATTATTTTTATTTTCCTTCTTTTATTTATTTATTTATTTATTTTACTAAATAATTTTCATTTTCTTCCTAAATATTTAATTATTGCTTTTTTTTAATTTTTGTTTATTATTGCTATAATTGTTTTGAACTATTGTGGCATGTTTATAGTGATTAATATGAAATTATTTAATTAATGGTTTATTTATTTAAATAATGGTATCTTGATAAGTTTGTTCATGTTGTTAGCATTTATACCGAGTCTTCGAATGGAAGGTACCCCTATTATCCTTTCAATGTTTCTTTATGTGCTCCTACGTGCTCCTATGTATTTTTCTATATGTTTTTTTTATGTATCTCTTTGTGTTTATATTTTATTCATGTGTGAGTATTTATTTATTTATGTCATGTTATTATTTGAATTTAATTTTTAATTATTCAAAGAAATGTAATAGATAGGTAATATTCTATTTAACAAAAATTTGTATTTAGATAGTTAATGTAATAGATAGTTTATATTTTTATCTATTTAACAAAAGCTTATGTATTTTAGATAGAAAATGTAATAGATAGGTTAGATAGGTCATCTCTATCTTTTTTCCATTTTTAGATTGTAATTAGGCTTCCCCGGTGTAATAGTTAGGGCTTTTGTGTGCTATGTGTGCTATGTGCTTATGTGTTTTATTTGCTTTCCCTAGGACTTTGCATCTAGAATATCATGCTTATGTGCTATGTGCTCCTATGTGCTATTATCTGCTTATATGTGATTATTGCTTTAATATATGTTTTTATTTATTTACTTGTTTATTATGATATATGTGTATCATTGCCCACACTAGTCCAACTGTAGTTGTGGTTAATTTCCGGTTTCTTCGCTAGTCCAACGCTAGTGAGAATTTCTAGAAAATGGGCTAGTTCCAATGCTAGACCCTTAGGTCATTTTAGTATTAAAATCACTTCTCGTGTGCATTTCATATCATTTCACACACATTTTCTCTTTTTAGGCCTTTTTCCATTTTTGCATGGTTTTTATGTATTATTATTCTTATTATCTATTTTTACATATATTCAGTGCTTGACATTTAGGTTACATTTCACATAGAATCTTAGGTCATTTGTGTGATTTTTTACTAGAAATAGTCATCTACTTATGTGGGAAGTGGTGGCGTACATGCCATTCCCCCCTCCGTGAGTAGGAATATTCAGTCACGAGACTATTAGTCCCCCGTACCCGTTATATTGCATTCCCTACTTTCTTTCTTCACTTACTATCTATATTACTATTTTCCTTTTCTCTTTGCATTCCATTTTGCATCTACACTCGTGACTCATCGAGGATCTAGATTTGGGTTTCGCGATTAATGCGATAATCCCGACCAAACCTCAATGGAATATTTTGTCCCTTAACAATATTTATTTTTAGGACTAGGTTTGCATCCATATAGTTACATCCAAATGTGATAAAATATTAGGGTTATATTAGGAAAATTTGGACTAAACCTCGCGAACTAGTTTCGGCTAGGTTGAAAGGGTGCCTTAGGTGTAAACCTTTGCCTTCCCTTTCTTCAACTGTGACTCCCGAACCCTTTTTCTCTTGTTTTCAAAGACCTAGAGTTGTCTTAAAAAGGGTTTTCTTGTTTTTCTTACATTTTCTCAAAATCATTTTCTAAATAAATCATTCTCAATTTTCTTACCTTTTATAAAATATTTTCTGATGACTTGGTACACCAAAACTCAATACCAAGTGGTGACTCCCTTTTCACTAAAAACCTTTTTTTAGACTCTATTTTTTAGCTAAAAAATCATCGCATTTTCAAAGTCCCATTTTAGGCCCTTTTCTTTTTGTTTTGAAAATAAAGCATTTTTTTTAAATCACATCTTTTGTCAAACTATCTTTTATAAAGAAATTTCTAAAAAATCATTTTACAAAAACCTACAATGTTTTTCCAATAAATAAACATAATCCCTTTTTTTCGTCTTTCGAACAATGGGGCGCGACAGCTGGCGACTCCACTGGGGATCACTAGTGAGTCTGAGCACTAGGTTTAGTCACCATTTCCTTGTTTAACCCTTTCATTTTATTACTTTTGGATGTTGAGGATTGCATTTTCTATTTTTAGGATTTTTCTTTGTATTTCACATACGCCTTTTTGTTTCCCGCTTCTATGTGATGGATGATTTATTTATTTGTGATGTATGTTCGTATCGCGCTTGCATTTGGGGAGGGGATCAATCACCCTTAGAGCCTTTCACGTGTGTCAATATTATTGTTCCCTCCTCTCACAGGGAGCACTTCATACATGCATACGATATATTTTACTCTTTTTCTCTTCTGGTAGTTGTCACCCACTCATCCCTTTAGGAATTAGGATCGATCTACTTAGACGTATGACCGTGGCACGACGTGCACGTAACATTGTCTAGGAGATCACCCAAACTCTCGACTTGAGTCCACAAGTCTAGAGATTTGGGCTTTCAAAATCGATTTGCTTAGACACGTGGCCGTGGCCTGATGTGCGCGTAGCAGTGTCCAAGAAATCACTCAAACCACTGACTTGGGATCCTTGGAATTGACGAACTTGTTACTTGACCCCTTAGTCTGAAGGTTCGAGAACTGAAGCCTTAATCGAGTCTAAATGCATTAGTGAGCCCAATCTCATGCATCCATGTAAAATAACCTAGGATAGAGTCGGCCTTACCTTATTAGGTACACCAGGCACAAGAGGAGGGAATCCACCCCCTTTATTTTCTGTTATACTATATATTGCTATTGGCTTTACCAATGTGTTATGTGATATTTGTTGAATAAACTAATGCATTCTCTCTTATTCTTTGATTGCATTCACAACCATAAAATAAAGAGCCCTGGCATGGTGCTCTCGTAGGAAGCCAACCCTCTTTTGGCATGTTTAAATTTCGTTTTCATAAGTAATATTTTTGAAAAAGATGGAAATGAGTTTTTCATAAAATTTTAGATAAGTACAAAGGTTCAATCATTGTAGGTTTAAAAAAAAAAAGTGTGCCCAAAAATTTGATTTTTGGATAAGAGGTGTAATTTCAGATCGTTTCTAAAGATTACACATCCTAGATGTACTTGTCAGTTTTGTCCAAAACAAATTTTTTAGAATCAATAAATGTATCCAAGTGTCAAATTTTTTGCACATTTTACATTTATTTTTTTCAAAGAAATTAATGCGTCATTTTTTCCGTATCTCCACCCTCCCATCCCACATTGCACAAAAAGTAATTTTAAAATATATTTCATCATACTTTAATAAACTGACATTTTGACCTTGTATATTTCTAGATAAAATCATCATTTTTGTTTTCTTTCAATGTTGTCTCCTATAACCTCATAAAAGCTCGATTTTTCAATCAAATAAATTTGAAGTCAATAATTTCTGTTATACAGTTCATGGTCCATCTTTCTCAAAGAAATTCTACATCTTTTTCTTTTAATTTTGCATTTTTCGTATATTTTAATTTGTTTTAATAAACTGACATCATGCATAAACCCGTAGAGGGAATGCCATTTCAGGGAATCCCATGATAAGAAAGCCGTCCTTTTGTCTAGGGTACTTAACCCTAAAAGACATGCATGTTTATATTTTCGGTAAATCCTGGCGGGTGAGACCCTAGGTAAGGTAATACGAGCAGAATGGAGGCATCTCTTCCTGGCGGATCTGGCCTATCTACGATTAAAAAGAGAGGGTCTCACCCTAAAGGATTTGCATTTCATGCTAGGCCTACCCTTGGCATAATAAGGGCTCCCTCTAGGACATGCATCCGTTTTTGTTTTTACTTATACTAATTTTGATTTTTTTCATTTTTTACAGGTTCTCTAACAGAGGCAGTAAAATAAGAAAGACATCTGATACATATTTGGTCCTACGTTCGAGTATTTTTAAATTATGGTTCCAATTCTAAATAAACTGTCACATGCTCGAGACCCATAAGGCCATCAAAAACATGAGTGCTCTTTTAAATTATTCGAAGGATCATGGACAATCGATTTTTTTTAGAATTAATAGTACCTAGAACCTAGATAAGTGAGTTTGGTTAAGATAAGCAATGCGATAAATGAAATTGTATTTCATAGCTGGTCAATTGTAACAAGAATAGAAATAATTTGGATGCTAATAATTGCATTCTTTCTGTAAATTTAAGATTGCCTTGTGTCCAAAATTTTTCTCAGATGAAGTGTTAAATAAGCTACTTTCTGAAATTTGTTTATGACATTTGATTTTCCCTTCATGTCTTGCATTTAACTTTTGAAAAAGTTTTCTTCAAATCTTTTGTTATATTGAGCAAATGATTCTTTGATAAGACCCTGAAATAAATCACATTTCTTTAAAGTCTGATACTAGGTTTGTATGATTGTAAAGTTTTCTTTTTTTGATGAGTTAATGCAAAAAAAAGAAAAAAAAGAAGGGGAAAAAACATTTTCTTGTATTTTTTATGGTGAAAATAAATGTCCATGGTCTTTGGATGTCATCTTATTTGAAGCTGATAATTGCTACTTCGGTATTTTTCTGATTTCAAAATAATGCAAATTTCAAGGGAGAATTAGAATGATGCTGAAAAAGGATCTTGGACTCCTGTGTTAAGGATTCTGAATGGTACAAAAGGAAAATCCAAGTTTAACTTGGAAAAGGTAGAAACCACGAACATTGACACCAAGACATCGGTCAGGGAGTTAAGTCAAAATGCACTTTTGCTTCCGAAGATCTACGAAATGTCAAGCCAATTCAGATGTATGTTTGGGCTGATTCAAACACAATAAAAGAACAAACATGCAGGGGATGTGACTTCAACCATTTCACAAGGAGGAGTTATTGTTTCATATCCACAATGTCTTATTTACCTTTGGAATGTGTTGTATAAGTTGTTGTAAGATTAAAATAAGGTAATGCCACATGCTTGTGAGTTATTGCTAGCAATTGTGATTTTGTCTAATTCCCCTACTTGTTGAAATTACTTTATGTGTGTTGACAAATGCTTTCTTTAAGCAATGAGAAATGATTATTATGTGGTTTGGAGTTTTATTCTTATAGAAAGTATATCTTGTAAAGTGGTTAGAATTATGTCTAAATTTTGCATGTTTGATGAAAAGTTCTTTTTTTTACTTAATTTCACATGTTAAATGCTAATTATGGTCAATTAGTGCACTCATGTGATTTAACGTCTATTATGGGGGGTTTTTATGCTATAAAAAAAAGAGATAGAAAGAAAGGAAGAAAAAAAAAAAGAAAAAAAGAGGCAAAGAAAGAAAAAAAGAATAATGTAGCTTTTTTCTACTCTAATGGTTCTTATGCTTAACAACCAGGAGTCTTCATCCACAAATATCGACTTTCGCGTCAAACGGCATTTGAATTATGAGTAATGCATTGCAAGTTTGAGCAAGTAAATTGCTGAGTAACCAGGGATTTTCATCAAAACAATGTCGATTCTTGCGTCAAAAGGCAGTTTTACTTCTCAAATACAAGTTTTGCTACTTGCTTAAAGATTGAGGTGTTGAGTAATCAGGAACCTTCATAGCCAATGTCGGTTTTTGCGTCAAAAGACACTCTCGTATCTTGAGTGATTAGTTCACTAAATGAAATTCCCCTCAAGTGAAAAATGAAATTGATCATAGACACATGTTGCGATTTGATTGATCATATGATTCATTTGCTTGTGAAATTCAATAAGACAAAGAAATTAAGTTGAGCTAACTTAATTGTGATATAATTCCTTTCCCTTTACTTGATATTATGAGTATTAAAGACAAGACAATAAATTGCATAATGACTTTTTACTCGACCTTGAGGAAATACATTTTAGAACACACATGTGTGATTTCAATGCTTGAATCATTAATTGATCTTGCATTTTCCAAATCATTTGAGGTCAAATAACGATTCAAGTGTGGGAGAATTGACAAAGGTCAAAATAATGCATTTTGGTATATTTGCTGACTCAAAATTTATAATTTTCTTTGAGGTAAAAAAATAATTTTGAGTAGATTGACATACCAGTTTTTATGATTTTTTGCAGGATAATGACGTTTAAATAGAGTTCGGATCATTTGGTGCACGATTGCTCTCATCAAAGAGAAAAGAGCATAAGCATTACCCCGAGTGAAGCCGTGTTCTCAGCAGAAGTGAATGCTCGGATATTTTCCTGGAATCATTAATTCAGACACACAAAGGACTTTCTCATTGATTTTAGTAAATTGTCTTTTAAAAAAATGTTGCAAAAGACATGGATCAAAGCCAGACCATCTTTCTTTTCCAAAAAAAAAAAAAAAAGAACCTTTTTCTTCTCTAGTTTACCCTAGGAGCTCCAGAATATGTGATTTTCATTGACAGCCCACTGAAGGTCGCACCCCTTTCACACCTGGGATAGTTTTGGATATTTCATCCCCACACTAGGACAAATTTTATTTTGATTTGCGTTTCAACTCAAAAGAAAAAATTAGAAAAAAAAAGAAAGAAAAGAGACAAAAGGGGAACCCCAAAGAAAGTAATAAATTGGGACAAATTTTTCTTTTTAGAAAAGAGAAAGGAAAGAAAAATTCCAAAAGTCAATGGCAAAATTGGGATATAAAAAATCTTTTGAAAAAAGAAAAGAAAAGGTGAAAATTGTCAAGACTGGGGCAATTTTCTTTGCAAATGCGACCTCAAGATTGTTTAAACCCTTTATAATTTCTGCTTTCCAACCTTTTCCAGCATATTACCCAACCCCATCACAAAAGTCGAAACTATTACCAACTTCAATCTATCTTTTGTGATGATTTTGAAAGAAAATTTGCAAATCAAAAAGGGCATGTGATGTTAATATATCTATTCCAAATCATCAAGGGAAGATTGCCTTATGCCAAATATTTTTCGAATAATAGTCTGTTTTAATGAGAAGGGGAATGATTGCTCAGGACTTGAATGTTGTTTGCTCTCATCCTACTCCACAAAGGCGAAAACCCGAAAGAGTGCCTCAAAAAAAAAAGAAAAGAAAAAAAAAAGAAAAAAAAAGAGAGAGAAAAAAAAGAAGAGGGTAGGGGAAACCGCAGTGAAAACCCCAAAGGACGCTATGGTTGGGAACTACAGTTGAAGGCTCACGAAGTGAAGAAGTCATATATGCTGAGATTTGATGTTGAATTCTATTGGGAAAAGCTGGTAACTATAGTTACTTGGGGCTTCTCTCCATATTGATCATTCTGTGGCAATATCAGAATTCAAGACGAATGACATCCAAGGGATCAAAAGGCAAATTTTCAGTGCTATCACTTCAAAGTGGTTGTTTATAATAATAAAAAAAAGTGTGTGTGTTTTTTATTTGATTGTGATCATTTGTTTTGTTGGTTTATAAATTCAAGTTTTATGCATTTTCTTTTGTTATATTTGTATAGAAAGTTTCTAAATTAGTGCATGTAAAATCTTCCTCTTAACAAGTTGTTGTTTTCAAATGGATTGTTATTGTTTTTATTGAATTTAGAACAAAAGCTAAGACAATCCTAAGTTTATAAAGAAGTTGAAGCATACAGAACAAGCAGAAGAACTTTTAGAAGGGTATGGTCTAAATGGTGAATCAAATTCCATGGAATCTAGAAGGCTAGATGAATGGACAGTGAGAAGCTATAGCAGCGATTCAGGGAAGCAATCTCCTGTTTATATGAACTGATAGAATCAAGGGACTACACAGTGGTGGCATTGTTTTGATCAATAAGCGTTTCCTTCTTGCAGGTGGAATTACATTATCATTATTTCATACCTTATGAATGTTTGAGAACTGGGGGCAAAATATTTAGCTGATAATGTTTATACTGGGGCAAATTTTTTTGAAAAATGAATTTCAAATTGATTTTTCTATGGTTTATACTAGTCTAAATCTTGATTTGATTGATTTAAAATTGATTTGATGCAACATACTGAAAAAAAATGATAAAAAATGATGAAAAATGATTAATTTCAAATTAATTTGGATGTCGTATTTGCTTTTAAATTTCCAATGGTATGCACCAGTATCCTCGTTCTTTGTAATAATTTTTGAGGAAATTTGGCTAATCAAGAGGAAGGTGACATAAACTTTTCCCTCTACTTTTTATTATGTAGAAATTCATTTTACTACTCAATCTTTTTTCAAGTTTTGTCGCGATAGAGTTCTATTGAAAAACAAATCTTTTGCTTTCTTTGTTAAAAAAAAATCCTTTTGATTTCTTCTTTCAAAGAAAAAAATCCTTTTGCTTTCTTCTTTAAAAAAAAAAAGTAAAAACAAAAAAAATCCTTTTGCTTTCTTCTTGCAAAAAAAAAATCCTTTTACTTTCTCCTTTAAAAAAAATCATTTTGCTTTCTTCTTTCAAAAAAAAATCCTTTTGCTATATTCTTTCAAAAAAAAAACCCCTTTTACTTTCTTCTTTAAAAAAAATCCTTTTACTTTCTTCTTGCAAAAAAAAAATCATTTTACTTTCTTCTTTAAAAAAAAAATCCTTTTGCTTTCTTCTTTAAAAAAAAAAATCCTTTTGCTATCCTCTTTCAAAAAAAAAAAAAAAAGAAATCCTTTTACTTTCTTCTTTAAGAAAAAAAATCCTTTTGCTTTCTTCTTTCAAAAAACTAATAATCCTTTTGCTATCTTCTGTTAAAAAAAAAATACAGAGAAAATTAGTTAAAAAAAATACAGAGAAAATCAGTTAAAAAAAAAAGAGGTGATTTCAAATTGATTCAAGATACAAAACTGGAGCAAATTTTTTGAAAAAATTTGATTTTTTTTATTCTGATGCTTTGAGTTTAAGGCAAAATGTTGTGAAACATTGATTTACACTGGGGTAAATTAAAAAATGGACAACAAATTGATTTCATTTGATTTATACTGGGACAAATTTTTCTTGAAAAAAAAAAGATTGATTGCAAATGGATTTTCATGTTACATAAGTTTCAAGTTTGAAAAAAATATGATTTCAAATTAATTTGATTCCATACACTAGGGCAAAAAAATGACGGTTTTGTTGATTTGGATGCAACGTTTGACAATTATTTTTAAATTTCCCTATGTCATAATTTTCTCCATTCATCCGTCCAGCAACCTGGTCGGCATCTGTTCATTTATGTTTTTAAGTCTAGCAGCCTAGACCTTACATTGTATTTTATGATTCCTGGTAGCCCAAGATCATTTATTTCCTTTTTAAGTTGACAGTCTAACTTTGCATTCATCAATTTTGGCAACCCAAGGTCATACATCCGTCTAGCAACTTGATCGGTATCTATTTATTTACGTTTCCAAGTCTGACAGCCCAGACCTTGCATTGCTCTCTATTATTCTTGGCAGCCCAGGATCATTTATTTCCTTTTTAAGTTGGCAGCCCAACTTTGCATTCATCAACTTTGACAGCCCAAGGTTATGCATCTGTCCAGCAATCTGGTCGGCATTTATTTATTTACGTTTCCAAGTCTGGCAGTCCAGATCTTGCATTGCTCTTTATGATTCCTGACAGTCCAGGATCATTCCTTTATATTTTCAAGTTGACAGCCCAACTTTGCATCCATCAATCTTGGCAGCCTAAGGTCATGCATTCATCCAGCAGCTTGGTCGGCATCTGTTCATTTATGTTTTCAAATCTGACAGCTCAAACCTTGCATTGTATTTTATGAATCCTGATAGCTTAGGATCATTCATTTCCTTTTTCAAGTTGGCAGCCCAACTTTGCATTTATCAACTTTCGTAGCCTAAGGTCATGCATCCGTCCAACAGGTTGGTTGGTATCTATTCATTTATGTTTTCAAGTCTGGCAGCCCAGATCTTGCATTGCATTTTATGATTCCTGGTAGCCTAGGATCATTTATTTCCTTTTTAAGTTGGCAGCCCAACTTTGCATTCATCAACCTTGGCAGCCTAAGGTAATGCATCCGTTCAATAGCCTGGTCGGCATCTATTTATTTACGTTTTCAAGTTTGGTAGTCCAAACCTTGCGTTGCTCTCTATGATTCTTGGCAACCCATGAGCATTCCTTTATATTTTCAAGTTGGCAGTCCAATTTTGCATTCATTAACTTTGGCAGGCTAAGGTCATGTATCCGTCCAGCAGATTGATTGGCATTTGTTCATTTATGTTTTCAAGTCTGGTAGCCCAAATCTTGCATTGTATTTTATGATTTCTGACAGTCCAGGATCATTCATTTCCTTTTTCAAGTTGGCAGCCCAACTTTGCATTTATCAACCTTAGTAGCCTAAGGTCATGCATCCGTCCAACAGGTTGGTTGGCATCTATTCATTTATGTTTTCAAGTCTGGCAGCCCAAATCTTGCATTGCATTTTATGATTTCTGGTAGCCTAGGATCATTTATTTCCTTTTTAAGTTGGCAGCCCAACTTTGCATTCATCAACCTTGGCAGCCTAAGGTAATGCATCCGTTCAATAGCCTGGTCGGCATCTATTTATTTACGTTTTCAAATTTGACAGTCCAGACCTTGCATTGCTCTCTATGATTCCTGACAGCCCATGAGCATTCTTTTATATTTTCAAATTGGCAGCCCAATTTTGCATTCTTAACCTTGGCAGCTTAAGGTCATGCATCCGTCCAGCAGCCTGATTGGTATTTATTCATTTATGCTTTCAAGTCTGACAGCCTAAATCTTGCATTGTATTTTATGATTCCTAACAGCCCAGAATCATTCATTTACTTTTTCAAGTTGGCAGCCCAACTTTACATTCATTAACTTTAGCAGCCCAAGGTCATACATCCGTCCAGCAGGTTGGACGGCATCTGTTCATTTATGTTTTCAAGTCTGGAGCCCAGACCTTGCATTGCATTTTATGATTCCTGACAGCTCAGGATCATTTATTTCCTTTTTAAGTTGGCAGCCCAACTTTGCATTCATCAACCTTGGCAGCCCAAAGTCATGCATTCGTTCAGCAGCCTAGTCAGTATCTATTCATTTATGTTTTTAAGTCTGGCAGCTCAGATCTTGCATTGTATTTTATAATTCCTGACAGTCCAGGATCATTTATTTCCTTTTTCAAGTTGGTAGCCCAACTTTGCATTTCTCAACTTTGACAGCCTAAAGTCATGCATCCGTTCAATAGGTTGGTCGTCATCTATTCATTTATGTTTTCAAGTCTGGCAGCTCAGACCTTGTATTGCATTTTATGATTCCTGACAACTTAGAATTATTTATTTCCTTTTTAAGTTGGCAGCCCAACTTTGCATTCATCAAATTTGGCAGCTTAAGATCATACATCCGTCCAACAGCCTGATCGGCATATATTTATTTACGTTTCCAAGTCTGACAGTTCAGACCTTGCATTGCTCTCTATGATTCCTGGCAGCCCATGAGCATTCCTTTATATTTTCAAGTTGGTAGCCCAATTTTGCATTCATTAATCTTGGCAGCCTAAAGTCATGCATCCGTCCAGCAGCCTGATTGGCATTTATTCATTTATGTTTTTAAGTCTGACAGCCGAAATCTTGCATTTTATTTTATGATTCCTGACAGACCAAGATCATTCATTTACTTTTTCAAGTTGGCAACCCGACTTTACATTCATTAACTTAGGCAGCTCAAGGTCATACATCCGTCCAGCAGGTTGGACGGCATCTGTTCATTTATGTTTTCAAGTTTGGAGCCCAGACCTTGCATTGCATTTTATGATTCCTGACAGCTCAGGATCATTTATTTCCTTTTTAAGTTGGCAGCCCAACTTTGCATTCATCAACCTTGGCAGCTCAAGGTCATGCATTCGTTCAGCAACCTAGTCAGTATCTATTCATTTATGTTTTTAAGTTTGGCAGCCCAGATCTTGCATTGTATTTTATGATTTCTGACAGTCTAAGATCATTCATTTCCTTTTTCAAGTTGGCAGCCAAACTTTGCATTCATCAACCTTAGCAGCCTAAGATTATGCATCCGTCCAACAGGTTGGTCGGCATCTATTCATTTATGTTTTCAAGTCTGGCAGCTCAGACCTTGTATTGCATTTTATGATTCTTGGTAGCCTAGAATAATTTATTTTCTTTTTAAGTTGGCAGCCCAACTTTGCATTCATCAACCTTGGCAGCCTACGGTAATGCATCCGTCCAACAGCCTGGTCGGTATCTATTTATTTACGTTTCCAAGTTTGGCAGTCCAGACCTTGCATTGCTCTCTATGATTCTTGGCAGACTATGAGCATTCCTTTATATTTTCAAGTTGATAGCCCAATTTTACATTTATTAACCTTGGCAGTCTAAGGTCATGCATCCGTCTAGTAGCCTGATTGGCATTTGTTCATTTATGTTTTCAAGTCTTGCAGCCCAAATCTTGCATTGTATTTTATGATTTCTGACAGTTCAGGATCATTCATTTCCTTTTTTAAGTTAGCAGCCCAACTTTGTATTCATCAACCTTGGTAGCTTAAGGTCATGCATCCATCCAACAGGTTGGTCGGCATCTATTCATTTATGTTTTCAAGTCTGACAGCCCAAACCTTGTATTGCATTTTATAATTCCTAGCAGCTTAGAATCATTTGTTTCCTTTTTAAGTTGGCAACCCAACTTTTCATTCATCAATCTTGGTAATCTAAGGTCATGCATCCGTCCAACAGTCTGGTCGGCATCTATTTATTTACGTTTCCAAGTCTGGCAACCTAGACCTTGCATTGCTCTCTATGATTCCTGACAGCCCATGAGCATTCCTTTATATTTTTAAGTTGGCAGCCCAATTTTGCATTCATTAACCTTGATAGCCTAAGGTCATGCATCCGTCCAGCAGTTTGATTGGCATTTGTTCATTTATGTTTTCAAGTCTAGTAGCCTAAATCTTGCATTGTATTTAATGATTCCTGAGAGTTCAGGATCATTAATTTTCTTTTTCAAGTTGGCCGCCCAACTTTACATTCATCAATTTTGGCAGCCCAAGGTCATACATCCGTCCAGCAGGTTGGACGGTATCTGTTCATTTATGTTTTCAAGTCTGGAGCCCAAACCTTGCATTGCATTTTATGATTTCTGGCAGCCCAGAATCATTTATTTCCTTTTTAAGTTGACAGCCCAACTTTGCATTCATCAACTTTAGCAACCCAAGGTTATGCATTCGTTCAGCAGCCCAGTCAGCATCTATTCATTTATGTTTTCAAGTCTGGCAGCCTAAACCTTGCATTGCATATTATGATTCCTGGCAGTTCAAGATCATTTATTTTCTTTTTTAAGTTGGCAGCCCAACTTTGCATTCATCAACCTTAGCAGCCCAAGGTCATGCATCCGTTCAGCAGCCTGATCGGCATCTGTTTATTTACGTTTCCAAGTTTGGCAACCCAAACCTTGCATTGCCCTCTATGATTCCTGGCAGCTCAGGATCATTCCTTTATATTTTCAAGTTAGCAGCCCAAGTTTACATTCATCAACCTTGGCAGCCCAAGGTCATGCATCCGTTCAGCAACCTGAACGGCATTTGTCTATTTACATTTTAAATTTGACAGCCCAAACTTTGCATTCATTAACTGTGGCAGCCCAAGGTCATGCATCCGTCCAACAGTCTGGTCGGCATCTGTTTATTTATGTTTTCAAGTCTGGTAGCCCAGACTCTACATTGCCCTCTATGATTCTTGACAACCCAAGATCATAAATTTATATTTCAAGTTTGACAGCCCAAACTTTACATTCATCAACCTTGGCAATCCAAGGTTATGCATCCATCCAACAGCCTGGTTGGCATCTGTTTATTTACATTTTCAAATCTAGTAGTCCAAACATCGCATCTAACTTATCAATATTTATTTTATCCAGCAGCCTGGACTCATTTTTTTGTCTATTAGTTGAAGCACTTTATTAGGTCTTACAGTTTTTACCGCTTTATGTTAACGTTATTCAGTAGTTCGAATGTTACGTTTCTTTCTCTATTTTGATAAAAAAAAAAAAATCAAATGCTTGTATTACCAATTGCAGTTGTGTTATCATTCGCGTCAACAGTTCACCTGTATCCAAACCACATTTTGACCTGATTCCCTTAGGTGGGATACGTAGGCAGCTCTTAGAGAGTTTGGTCACATTCTCACTTTTTCATTTGTTTACATTCTTACGCTATGTATGTTTGGATGTTTGTCTCATTCTGCAATTGCGTTTGTTTTCGTGTTTAGGTGAATTAAAATTTAGTATTGTCTACGTCTTTGTCTGAAATCTCTGCGAGATTCCCGACAAAGAGGGGTAAGTTGTAGATACCAAATTTTGACACACCCTTTATAAAAAGGATATATTTTACTTCATTTGGAGATACTTTTTAATTTTCAAGGCCTAATTGTAACTTTTGCGTAAATTATGTCTAATTAGTTGTATCAGGGACAAAATAGTAATTTCACCATGTAAATATTATTTTATTTTAATTTATTTTTTTAATACATAATTTTACTGTTTTTATCATTATTTCTAATTTTAATAATTTTTTGGAGGCATTTAGTATTCATTTAAAGTTTTAGTATTTTTTAACTTAATGGCACATTTCCCAATACATTTTTTTATAAGAATTTTCAAGTGAAAATTTTATATGCACATTTTATATATTCATAAATTTTTTGTATAAATTTAACGATTTTTTAGAAATCGTTTAGTATTTATTTCACTATTTTACCTTTTTTCTATTAATAGCATATTTTTCAATGTTATATTAATTTTGAACTTTACGGTGAATTCTATTTATTCATTCCTATAACTTTAAATTTTAGTATTTTTCTTATTAATTTTAGGGAGCCCAAGTATCTTTCACTTTATTCTATTTCATTTTGTTTTTCTTTATTTTCCTTACAAAATTTTCCTTCAAAAAAAAAAAAAAAACACAACAGCAGCGTTGTTGCTGTTGCTTCTGCCATGGCTTCAGAATCACTCTATCATTCACCCAAAGCACCCAATTCAACAGATTTTATGGGATTTATGTTGATTTTCTTCACCCACTCACCATCGTCACACTTGAATCCTTTCATTTTCTTCTCCTTGTTGCCTGCAAAAAACCAGTACACTCACATTTCACTCATCCTTTTCCCCTGCACACACAGACTGTTCTTCCATCTCTCTCTTGGCTCCCTCATTGCACAACCACAACAGACACAATTCACACACACACACACAGAGCTCACAAATTCACACAACTCACACACATTACACACAACTCTCACAACTCACCTCTCTTATTGCCCTCACCACACCAGTTCACTCAGGCACATATCACACACCACAGACACGCACCATACCTACACATTTCCTCTCCCTCTCGGCCCCCTTCCCCTGCACACCCTTACAACACACTCTCACCTCTCCCTCTCCCTCTTGGCTAGGTTGAAAGGGTGTCTTAGGTATAAACCTTTGTCTTCCCTTTCTTCAACTGTGACTTTTTCTCTTGTTTTCAAAGACCTGGAGTTGTCTTAAAAAGGGTTTTCTTGTTTTTCTTACATTTTCTCAAAATCATTTTCTAAGTAAATTATTCTCGATTTTCTTACCTTTTATAAAATATTTTTTGGTGACTTGGTACACCAAAACTCAATACCAAGTGGCGGCTCCCTTTTCACTAAAAACCTTTTTTTAGACTCTATTTTCGGGCTAAAAAATCGTCGCATTTTCAAAGTCCCATTTTAGGCCCTTTTCTTTTTATTTTCAAAATAAAGCATTTTTTTTCAAAATCACATCTTTTGTCAAATTATCTTTTATAAAGCAATTTCTAAAAAATCATTTTACAAAAACCTACAATGTTTTTCCAATAAATAAACATAATCCCTTTTTTTCGTCTTTCGAAAAATGGGGCTCGATAACCAAGGCTAAGACCACCATCACCTCACTTCACAGTTCAGAATTCAGGTAGGATTCGTGGTTTTCCCTTTTGATAAGTGGTAAAGTGCACTAGTTTTTAGTAGGCCTTTAGGTTAGGTTTTTAGGGTTTTCCATGAGTTTTTCTTTATTTCTTAGCTATTGCTTCTCATCATTGATTTTTGTGTCAAATTGTGTAAATGTGTGATTTACAAGTGTTTTTTCACCATCTTGTAGGGTTTTGATAGCTTCAACTCGATTTCAATTGATTGGAGTGCAATGAAGAAATAGGTGAAGAAGAATTAGAATGGAAACAATTTGGCAGCTTGGATATATTTCAATGTTTTGGTAATATCTAGAGCTAGAGACATTGGATTGGGATGATTCTTGAGGTATTTTGAAGCTAAGACAATTTTCTACAATTCATATGAGACATCAAAGTCCAGTTCTCACGTTTCAATGGTCAAAATCCCAAGTTACTGAAGCACATTTGCACTGCAAGGCTATTCTGATAAGTTCTTAGTGTTTTAAGTATATATAGGGCTGCAGAGCTCTAAATGACTTGATTTTTGTCGTTTTGAAAAGCTATTGCAAGGGTTTACAACTTTTGTGTTTTGAGGAAAAGCTAATTCGGCTACCTTTGAGGTCAAATCTGACGTAGACAAACCGCACGACAACTCACGCGCGGTTTGTGTTGCGTTTCCATCTAGAAGTTAAATGAAGACAAACCGCGCGACAACCTGCTCGTGGTTTGTGCCGTGGTTTCTTGACAGAATCTGCAGCGTATTTAGTAGCTGAACTGGCCATTTGACAGGATATAGAACCCTAACTCGGGAGAAAACACACACACGCCGCACACACCTCAAAAACACACATTTTGCACATCTAGAGTGATGTAGGGAGGAGAAAGCAAGAGTGGAGGGACAACTCAGGGGCTTCAATGGTGAAAGCAAGAAGATTTTATTAAGATGCAAGGGAAGATTCAAGAGGGCTACATGAAAATAAGCTTTCTCTTTCTTTCTTGTCTTTTGTTAATTTTATTCTTGTAATGATGAATTGAGTTGCTTATGATTTAGATGGGATGAACCCTAGATTCTAATGTCTACGATTTTATTTTTGGTTTAATGAAAGACCCACTTTGTTCTTAGATTTATTCATGAGTTTATTTGTGTTTTGGATTGGGATTTGCATGCATCCTTCAATTCAAGTACTAATTTGTATGGGTATATCGAGAGATTGCCCATATGATTAGATCATTTCATAAATAGAGAGAACTTGAATGAATTGCTAGAGATAGGATTACATGAGTTCTTCATAAGTTGAGTTTTAGGATTAAAGCTCAACCACAAATAGAATCCATTGATTAGAAATTGCATCTTTTAGGGGTTTTAATTGAGAAGAGATTCCAATTAATCAACCGAGAAGGTAGGAATTGTTTCACTCGAGAAAGGATATAATTCACATAAGGGATTCTAGGGTCTAAGCAATTGGGTTAATCATTAATCAAGTTAGAGTCTTGGCATGTTGGTTTAGGGGAATTCTTCATCTAAATTCACCTTCACTTATGTTCACTATCTCTACTGAATTCTATATTGTCATTTAGCTAGATAATTAGTTTTAGTTAATTTGTATTTTTATTAAATTCTTCATTCACTTTGTGAGGTAAGATAACAGAAACAAGTTAGTACTAGTACTCACATAGTCCCTGTGGGATCGACACTCGGTACTCCTATACACTGTACTACGGGAACGATAGGTGCACTTGCCTAGAGTATCCATAATATAGCCGAAAGGACTATCACCTTCCAATTTCTAGATGCATTTTCTATGGGTAAAATTAGTATATTGTATTGATCGATGAAAAATGGATTTGAGCAGGGAGAAGTGAGTACCTAGTCTAGTTTGAAGACTAAATTGAGGGGAATTCAGAGAAAGGGAAGAAATACAGAGTTGGAGAAGAGAGTTAGAAGGAGAGACGAAAAGGAAAAAGGGGGTTGGAAACAGATAGGGGCAGTTAAAGTAGAGACCAGATAGGGAGAGATGAGGGAGAATAGAAGGAAATAGCGAGAAAAAAGGGGAAGCAAAGAGAAAATCTGATAGGGAGAAACTAGGAAGAAACTGAGAAAGAGAGATCAAAGAGAGAATGGAAAGAAAGCAAGAAACCAGAAAGAAGAAGAGAGGGGAAAGAGCAACAGGAAAGAGAGACTGAGAGTGAGAAGAGACAAAGGGAAAGATACAACAGAACAACGAGAAAAAAAGGAGAGAAATCGTAGAGAGGAGAAGGAGAGAAAGAAGAAGAGAGAGCAGCAAAGAGAAAGAAAGAACTGATTTGGGGGAGTTTTTCTATTCTTGGAACAATTCCGGCCGTTTGATTTTGTTTTTAGCAATTTCCATTCTGTTTAATTAGTTATGCTAATCAGGTCTTTCAGCTAATTAATTGATTTCCAGTTTTGCTTTAGCATTTTTACTCAGTCATTAAATAAATATATGTGTTGTAGTCCCAGATTATTTTGAGTATTGTTAGTATTGCCCTTGAAAATTTTCATTTTTATGCAATTGAGTCCTCACCTCTTTATGAATTGACCCCAGATGTTACTTGTGTTTCAATTGAGTCCTATAATTTACAAATTTACTTTATACTTTGCTTAAATTTATTGTTTTGTCTCCCTAATACATTTTCATTTTGCATTTTTACCCCATTGACTTAAGTGAATTTTCAATTTTACCCCCTTTGAACTTTATCGAATTTTATTTTTAGTCCCTCTAGTTGTTAGAATTTACATTTTTTTTCAACTTGTCAATATTTACATATTTTACATTTTACTCATTTATATTGCGATACCTTGACTTGTTTGTTCATTTTAATTAGTATTTGTACCGAGTCTTCAAAGAGGTATCCCTATTTCTCATTAATTTTTCTTTATGTGCCTTAATGTGCCTTTATGTGATTTTTATGCATTTTCTTCATATATTTCTTATTTTGCATGCTTTTTGTGTATTTGTTTACTTTATACTATTTAAATTTAAATTTTATTATTTGGCAAAAAATGTACTATTTTTGTATTTAGCTAGTCAATGTAATAGTTAGATAATATTTCTCATATTTTAGCAAAAAACTTTGTATTTAGATAGCAAGTTTAATAGATAGGTCGTTTTTTTACTTTTTCCATTGAAATTGTAGCTAAATTCCCTGATGTAAAAGTTAGGGCTTATTTGCTTTTTTGTACTTGTGTGTTTATATGTTTTACCGCTTTCATTAGGATTTTGCATCTAAATATCATGCTTAAGTGTTATGTGCTCCTACTCAACCTTATATGTCTTTATATGTTTAATTTGCTTTTGATTCATGTTTTTACTATTTAAGTCATGTTTTATGTTATTCCATCACTACACTAATCCAACGCTAGTTGTGGTTTTATCGTTTTCCCGCTAGTCCAACGCTAATGGGGGATTCCCTAGAGAGAGCAAGTCCAATGCTAGACCCTTAGGGCATTTTAGTGCTAGGTGCATTCATGTGCATTTTACATCATTTTACACACTATTTTATTTTATTTTTTCATTATTTTGCATGATTTTTACATATGTATATAATTATCATTATTATCTATGTTTTAAGTATTTGACAGTGCATGACTTTTTTTGCATTTTCACTTAGACTTTTAGGACATTTGTGTGATCAGACTAGAAATAGTCGCCTCCTCGCGTGGAAAGCGGTGGGGTACATGCCGTTCCCCCCTCCACGAGTAGAAATATTCAATCACGAGTTATTAGCACCCCGTACCCGTTATGTTGCATGCCCACTTTCTTTGACCACTTATTATCTATATTACTATTTTTCTTTTCCTTTTGCATTTCATTTTTGCATAGACACTCGTGACTCCCTTGAGGTCTCGACTCGGGTTTCGCAATTAATACAATAATCCCGACCAAGCATCGACGGAATATTTCGACCCTCCCGATATTCACATTTAGACTTAGGATTTGCATTCATATAGATACATCCAAACGCGTTAGAATTCAAGGTTGATTTAGAAAATTTTGATTAAATCTCGCAACTAGCCTCAACTAAGTAGAAAGGGTGCCTTAGGCGTGAGCCTTTGCATTCCCTTTCTTCAAATGTGACTCCCAAACCTTTTTCTCTCGTTTTTCGTAGATCGAAGTCGAAAAAGGGTTTTTCAAATATTTTTCTAAAAAAAAAATTATTTTTTTTGTTAAAGGATTTTTCGGGTGACTTGGTACACCCAAACTCAATACCAAGTGGCGACTCCACTTTTAAAATAAAACCCTTTTTCAAAAGTTAGCTGGCCAAAACTGTTACATTTTTAGTCCCGGCCTTATTTTCTTTTAAAATACCATTTTTCTTAAAAAAATACATTTTTTTCACTAAAAACTCAATTTCAATCACACACGCACAGTTTTTTCAAAACTTTATCTTTTCGAAATGGGCCACCGGATAGGACCACCTTTCGGTGCGCGACAGTCAATGACCCAACCCGTATACCACGATTTTTCGGACATGACATGTAGCATGATCATTGATAGTGGTTCTTGTATTAACGTTGCTAGTACCTTATTTGTAGATAAGTTTCACTTGGAGATTGTGGAGCGTCCCAAGCCCTACAAACTTCATTGGCTTGATAATCAAGAAGAAATCAAAGTGACTAGGCATGTGCTTGTTACTTTCTCAATAGGCAAGTACAAAGTTGAAGTTTGGTGTGATGTTGCCCCAATGCAAGCATGCCATATTCTTTTCGGGCGTCCTTGACAATATGATAGAAGAGTTTAATATGATGGATACAAGAACAACTACCCTTTTAAGTGGAATGAACGAAAAATTGTTCTTAATCCAATCTTGCCATTCGAAGCTCATTCTGATCAAGTGAAGATTGCAAGGGATTTTCAATTGCAAGCTAAGGGAAAGAATGATGAAAAGAGTGAGAGGGAAGTTGTGCAAAGTAGAAAGAGTGAGGAGAGTGTTTCTTCTACAAGAGCAAAGAAAAGAGAAAACATGAGTGTTTTGCTAGCTAGATCAATAACTCTTGTATCCATGTACTCTAAAGAAGAAGTGTATTTTGCTAACTCACTTTATAACTCTTTTCCTAGTTTTTTTTGGTGATTTTGTGGATTAGTTCACAAGGAGAAATGCCACATGTATACTATTTAAATGCAGCTCGTTCTTCAATTTACCTTGAAGAGGATGAACCCGTGTTGAAGGAGTTGAAGCCAAGTTCAAACACCACATTGAGTTTGACAACCATGATGGATTCAACTGATTTTTGGTCTAAGTTTTCTTGTTTTAGTTGTTTTAAATTGCAAATTAGTTCATTCTTGCATATTTGTTTTGTTAGTTTAGATGATTACGTTTTGAATCTAGCATATTTAAATTCACCTAGTGCAATCTGTCCAAAAGACTTTCTTGTGTTTTCTCATTTATTTTTGGATGATTTTCAGTTTATTTTATGTGATATATCATGCCATATTGTGTGCTTTAGGGTTTTCATGTTAGTGCATATTTTTTGTCCAAAGCTTATTGATAACTCTTGTGTTTGTTATTATGTTTTGAATTATTTTAGACCATATACACGATTTTTAGGGAGTCAAACTAATGATTTTCAGTTTGTTTATCTTAAAAGTTTAACTTCTAAAAATTGTTTTTTCTATGTGGTTGTTCATGTAAAATGTTCTAGTATTATTGCTTGTGACAATGTTCATGTGTTTTTGTTACATCGTTTGAATTATTCTAGTGAGTTGATTGATGATATTTTCCATATTTTAGGGTTTATTTTGTATAGTCCACTGGGTATTATTACATATCATTTTCATGTCCCACATTCTCTAAATTTGCATGTTGTTAGTGATTTCTATTTAAATTTTGTTCCTGATTCTTTATTTGATCATAATTTTTATCTTGTTAATGCATGTTATTTTGAGTCCAATTATGGTTGCATAGACTTTTGGAAATCATGTTATTCTTTTGCATGAGTTTAGGGATGGTTTTCATCTTAAGAAGTTTGTTTTACGTAGGAGTCAAACTATCTATACGTTTTCTATGTGTGTTTCTGAGTTTTATCTTATTTTATCAATAATGAACAAAAGTTCTTTGGAGTTGCAAAATGGGAACCAATGCCGTCTGGTGCAACCCAAAGAGAATGATGATCGGCTTAAGGAGTTGCAAGTTAATCACCAGAATAAAGGGAAGATGCAGTACATTCCAAAAAATCAAAACTCGAAGCCTGTTCAACAAAATGTAAATGCCGCATGTTCATCAAAGTCTGCTAACGAATTGGATGGGCAACAACTTCTGGAGGCTCAGCAAAAGGGATTACCTGCTTTGGAGGATAAAGGTTATCTTCAACATACTGGAGTGCAATCAAATGGGGGCATAAAGGAAAGAAATATCACGGTACAAATTATTGGGGAGCCACGGGCATTAGATCCACAACTATAAAGTGGCGAAACTGAAGTAGTCGTGCATGAAACTATTGTGAATACTGTTAAGGAAAAAGTTGGGAATACTGAATTAGTCGTGCATGAAGCTGAAACTGAAGGGCAACCTGTAGTTGTAGATGAAACAGAAGCTGAAACAGAAGCTAAATTAGTCGTACCTATAGCAGGAGTAGTTGAAACAGAAGTTGAAAGGCAGTTTGATGTAGGACTTGTTGAGGTTGAAGTCCAGGACATTGACCATGATGAACTTCCTCGATCAGCTGGCAATCTTTCTTCGCGGAGATGGGAGAGGATGGAGTGCAAAACTCAGGAGATTGACCATTCGAAAATAGCTGGAAATCTGGATTCTTTAGTGCCAAAAAAATCACGAGGTTTGAGAGCAAAGTTTGGCTCTGATAGAGAACTCCGGTCGTCGGTAAAAACTTCTCAAACTTCCTTTCCTTCACATTTCCAATGATACATTCCTTGTTTTGGAATATAAGGGGTATAGGTAGAGCCCCGAATTTCAAAAGGTTAAAGTACTTAATTAAAATCTATAAGATTCAATTCTTGATGATTTGTGAATCAAAACAAAATGTTGCCAAGTTGGAGTGGTTCAGAATAAGGCTACATTTTGATTGTGCTATATCTAATGCGTGTGGTTCCTTATGGTTATTCTATAATCATCCTTTCACTTGCTCAATGATTGGACAAAGCTCTCAACATATGTCTGTAGAAGTAGACCATGCGCAGCTTTCTTCTTCTCATATCATCTCCATGGTGCATGCTAAATGTTCCCAGGAGGAACGAAAGAGTTTATGGTCTTCCTTACTTAAGGACAAATTGACAAGTGTCCCGTGGCTGTTGTGTGGAGATTTAAATTTGGTGGTTGATCCGTCGAAGAAAAAAGGAGGCAGGCCTTTTCATCCAGTTGAAGCAGCTGATTTTTTGGAGTTTTTAGGTTCCTCTGGGTTGTTTGATGCGGGTTTCACAGGTCCAAGGTTTACGTGGTGCAACAATCAGCTTGGAAGGAGGAAGATTTGGAAACGTTTGGACAGATTGTGCATGAATTTGGACGCTACAGAAAAAATATCCATTTCAGTTACAACTTTGGGGAGAGCTCCATCAGATCATTCCCTTATCTTGCTAAGGTCTTCCACTCGTTTGGATGACAAACCGAAACCTTTTCGGTTTCTAAACATATGGACCTGGCAAAAGGATTTTCTAGATGTAGTACGTGAATCTTGGCAGCAACCTCAACGTGGAGATCCATTGATGATTTTTTCAGCTAAGTTAAAATGTTTAAAAGCTTCATTGCGGCAGTGGAGTAGAGTTAAGCTTAGGGATTTTTTTCACAATGTTAAAGAGGCTGAGAAGAAATTACAATTGGCGGAAGACAAAGTTGAGGAAGATGAGTCTCAGGAAGCTTTTGAGGAACTTGGCCAGGCTAGGGCGTCATTGCAATATCATCTTTTGGTGGAGGAGCTTTTTTGGAGACAAAAGGCCAGAGTGAAGTGGTTACAAGATGGTGATCGCAACTCAAAATTTTTTCATTCTGTTGTAAAGCAAAGGAGGGCCCAGGCGGTGGTGCATAGAATCAAAGTGGCTTCAGGATCTTGGTTGGAGTCTGAAGATGACATTGGGAGGGAAACGGTGGAATATTTTCAATCCTTGTTTTCAGATGAGGGTTCGGCTTCTTCTTTTGATTCTCTCTGTATTATTCCTAAGTTGGTTTCTCGGGAGGACAACCATTTTTTGGAGGATGATCCTACTATGGAGGAGATTCAGGAGACTATTTTAGCAATGGATAGTGATAGTTCGGCTGGTCCCGATGGATTTTTAGGTAAATTCTTACATGTTCATGGGAGATTGTTTGTCAGGATGTGTTTAATGCTATTGTTGGATTTTTCTGTGGGTTGAAAATTCCTAGAAGTATGACAGCTACATCGATAGTGTTAATATCGAAAGTGCAGCATCCGCAAGACTTTTCTCAGTTTCGACCTATTAGTGTATGTAACTTTATTAATAAGGTTATATCTAAGATTCTTGCTGATAGGTTGGCTAGAATTTTGCCAAGTATTATTTCTCCTAATCAATGTGGGTTTGTCAAGGAGAGGTTGATTTCAGAGAATTTTCTTTTGGCTCAAAAAATGGTTACGGGTATTGGGAAGAAAATAAGAGGTAGTAATGTGGCTTTGAAACTAGACATGGAGAAGGCTTATGATCGGGTTTCGTGGATTTTTCTTCTACAAGTTTTGAGAGCTTTCGGTTTTGGGGAACGTTTTATAGACATGATTTGGAGATTGATTTCCAATTCATGGTTTTCAGTAATCTTGAATGGAACTAGTCATGGTTTTTTTAAATCCACACGCGGTTTACGCCAAGGTGACCCTATCTGATGTGATCCTAGGAGTGCTTACAATCTTGATGCTTAGATATTCTCATGGAGCAACTCATTTGGATCAAGATGAGATCAAATCATGGCTGATCATGAAGGGAACGTTTAACCTTTGTGACTACCATGGTGTAATTTATGACTTTGGGCCTCTCAATGGACTTGGTGATCAAGCTATTCAAGTGTGTTCATTTGGCCAAGAGTTTATGTATTGGTTATGGATTAAATACACATTCAAAGAAGATCCAATTAAAGCTTCTAAGTGATCCATAACATGTCTTTAAGGTGTTGGTTTAGTTGGACTTGTTGAAAGGCCTTTTAAAGATGCAAGATGGAGGCCCAATGGTGCTTAAAAGGAGGTGTCCAGTCCATGAACAATTTTTAGACGAATTTTTAAGTTTAATTCTTTTATGTTAAGTTTTCTATTTTGTTTACAAGTTGTAACCTCTTAGAAAGTTACCATATTGTGTTAGGTTACAACTAGTGCTCTTTGTCAAGTTTCTAAAACTTTCTACAAGTTGTTATGCAAGCCTATTTATAGGCCAAAACACTATTACGAATTTTAATAAGTTTGATGATTAATAAATTTGTGAGTTCTCAAATTGAGTGCTTCTTTCGTTCTTTGCTGATTAAGAACAACCCCCGAACTTGTAGAGTGATTCCAAGTTCAAAAACCCTAGCTTAGAGTTGCCTTATTGGTTTGATCAAGCATTCTAGGTGCTGATTCCTCGAGTTCTTGTTCGTTCCATAAGGAGGTTCAAAGCTTCCTTGAATTTTCGAGTTGTTCATCTTGCGTGTTCAAGGCTTTGGTGCTGATTCTAGAGTCTAGTTCATCCAAGGGGAAAGGTTCGAAATTCATACTTGGTCTTTCAAGCAATTCCACGTTCGTCCGCGCGTATCAATTGGTATCAGCGCTAGTCTTGAAATTCCAGGTTTTTCTAATCCAATTTTTCCTTTGGAGAAATTTGGATATATCCCTTTTTATTTTTCTTTAATTCGTTCTTTAGTTGTTTTTCAAAGTGCTTCGTGCCTAGCTAAACAACTTGTGTCTTTCCTTGTGTTTCTTCTTTGTGTCACGTTTGTTTAAAAATAAAAAATAAAATTCGTGCATAATTTTTCCTTGAATTTTCTTTAAGGTTTTAGAGTCGTTCTTGATTGTCTTCAATCAAGAATTCTAGGTTTTGTGTGGATTTTTGATAATCTTGACTGTTTTTGGTGTTTCTTGAATTTTTTGTGTTAAAACTTTTTCAAGAAAAATTAATTTTTGGAGAAACAAGCCTTGGATTGAAGTTTCTTGAAGGTTTTGGGTTGTTTGTGTTGTTCTTGGTGGAAAAATAAATAAAAAAACCAAAAAAAAAAAGAAGAAAGAGGCGTGCACTACAAACCCTAAGAGAAAAGCCGTGCAAAAAAAAAAAAAAAAAAGGCGTGCAAGAAGGGAGTAGAAAAAGCCTTGCACAATCTGTTCTTAATTGTTTATTGGTGTGTTTTGGTGTTTTGAGTAGTTTTCTTGAAGTTCTTGAACTTACCTTGTGAGTTCTTGAATTAAAGAAAACAAGTTTATGAGTTTCCTGAACTTGTCCAGCAATCTTGATTGATTTCTTGAAGGTTTTGGTCAGTTTCTTGAACTTCTTGAAAGTATTGGATGGTTCCTTGAAAGAATCTTGGGTGTTTTTGAGTTTCTTGATTGAAAGAATCAACTTTCTTGGAATCTTGGTGGCTGGAGATTTTGTTCTTGAAAGTTTCTTGAAGTTCTTGGATTTTTCTGGAAATTTTTACTTGCTGGAATTTGATTTCTTGAAGAGAAGTACTTGCTGGAATTTTGTTTCTTGAAGAACTTCTTGCTGGAAATTGAGTTCTTGAATTTCTTGATCAATAGTCTCACTTTTTCTTGAAGAATTGGTTGCTGGAATTTTGCATTGTGTGCTGTGCGAATTTTTCTGGTTATTTTCCAGAAAGTTTTAACGTTAAAAAGGGGAAGTTTAGCACGTTTTTCTGGAAGTTTTGGGGCTATTTAGTTGAGTTTTGGGACCAGCTTCTTGCTTGGGATTGATGGGAGCAAGTTCTTGAACTTGATTCTTGAATCTTGATTAATTTCAACTAGCTGGAATTTTTGGCAGATTATTACCTACGAATTTTCTGAAATTTTCCAGCTTGTTTTGATCTTAAAAAGGGAAGAAAAGGAGCTGTTCTAGTGTTTTAAAGGCAAAGAAACAAGTTTCCTAAAAGATAGGAGAAAACCGTGTGTTTGAGGGAGAAAATATAGGAGGAGCTGCATTCTTTTGGAGAAAGAAACCAGGAGGTGATCATGATTTTGGTGCAGAAACAAAAAAAATATTGGAGGCTTTCCAGAGAAAAAAAAAAAAGAGAAAAAGGAAGCGTGTTCTTGAGAGAAAAGATAGGGAGTTGGCGCATTCCCTTGTGAGAAGAAGTAGGAGCTTGAGCGTGCATCTTGGGAGAATAATAAGGGAGCAGTCCGTTTCCTTCTTGAGAAAAAATAGGAGTGTCCTAAATTGTAGGGGATTGGGAGTGTGCAAGAGAAAAAAGGAAAGTGTAGTAATTTTTGGTAAAAGGAAAGTGTTTTCTTGTGTGTGCTTGATATTTTTGGAAAGTAGTTTTTATTTTTACGCAAGAATATTATTTTCTTTCAAGAGTACATTAAAAATCAAGATTTTCCACACAATAATACCACACATTAGGGTTTCTAATTTGTGTTCTTCTTGAGTCAAGTCTTGTTTATTCCATCTTTTCTTGAATTCTCTTGATCAAACAATTACTCTAAGCTTATTTTCTTGACCTCTACATTTACTCTTGTGGTTTGACTTCTTGGAGCTTTACAAGAAAGGTTGAGCTGGTTCTTTCATCAAGGAACATATAAAGAAGCTACTCAAGAGTGGAAAAAAGGCTTAGGGGTGAGCACATTTGAGGGAAAAAGCCACAATTCTTTGAGTGATACACGAGGGTTGAGTGTATACACTAAGGGAGTGGTAAGGCAATTTCCTTTATTTTTTGTTTATCTTGTGCTAACTTATATTTGTAGGTTTTACTTGACCATGGCCGAGCTATTGGTCACTAGGAGGGCATTGAATGTGCAACCAAAAGACGATGAGGAGACAATACAAAGAGAGCACATCTTTCATACGCGCTGTACTGTGCTCAATAAGGTATGTAGCATGATCATTGATAGTGGATCTTGTACTAACGTTGCTAGTACCTTATTTGTAGATAAGTTGCATTTGGAGACTGTGGAGCATCCAAAGCCCTACAAACTTCATTGGCTTGATAATCAAGAAGAGATCAAAGTGACTAGACGTGTGCTTGTTACTTTCTCAATAGGCAAATACAAAGATGAAGTTTGGTGTGATGTTGCCCCAATGCAAGCATGTCATATTCTCTTAGGGCGACCTTGGCAATTTGATAGGAGAGTTTTGTATGATGGATATAAGAACAACTACTCATTTAGGTGGGAGAATCGCAAGATTGTTCTTAATCCAATCATGCCATCTGAAGCTCATGCTGACCAAGTTAGAATTGCACGTGATTTCCAATTGAGAGAAGAAAAATCTAAGGTCGTGCAACAAGAGAAAGAAGCGAGCTTGAAAAAGATGAAAAGTGAGGGAAAGAATGAGGAAAAGAATAAGAGGGAAGTCGTGCAAAGTAGAAAGAGTGAGGAGAGTGTTTCTTCCACAAGAGCAAAGAAAAGAGAAAACAAGAGTGTTTTGCTAGCTAGATCAATAACTCTTGTATCCATGTATTCTAAAGAAGAAATATACTTTACTAACTCACTTTATAACTCTTTTCTTAGTATTTTTGTGGTAATTTTGCAGGTTGATACTCATGGAGAGATGCCACATTATTGCTGTTTTGTAGTTAGTTGCCATTCAAGAAGTTTGGGAGTTGACAAAATCGTGGTGAAGGAGTTGAAGCCAAGTTCAAATGCCATATTGAGCTTGACAACTATGATGAATTCAACTGATTTGTGGCCTAAGTTTTCTTGTTCTAGTTATTTTAAATTGCAAATTAGTTCATTCTTGAATATCTGTTTTGTTAGTTTAGATGATTGTGTTTTGCATCTAGCATGTCTAAATTCGCCTAGTGCAATCTGTCCAAAAGACTTTCTTATGTTTTCTCATTTATTTTTGGACAATTTTCAGTTTATTTTATGTGATATATCATGCAATATTTGTGTGTTTTTGTTACATCGTTTGAATTATTCTAGTGAGTTGATTGCTGATGTTTTTCGCATTCTAGGGCTTATTAGGCATAATTCACATGATGCTCATTTTCTTAGTTCACGTGATGTTTACTTAGATTCTTTTTATAAGTCTTTGTTCAACCATAAATTTTATCTTGTTAGTAATTGTTATTCTGAGTCCAATTGTGGTTGCATAGACTTTGGAAATCGTGTTATTCTTTTCCATGTTTTTAGGGATAGTTTGCATTTAGATATGTTTATTCTTCTTAAGTTAGAATTTGTTCTTGCATCTTATGTTTCAATTTGCATTGAGTTTCGCATTCTAATTCATACGTCATGTATATATATGATTGGTGTTTATTTTTTTATCAGTCCTTTAGTTACTTATGTTAGCTTATATGATCTCGCAGATTCGAGGACGAATCTTTTCGAGGGAGGAGGGATTGATGTGATCCTAGGAGTGCTTACAATCTTAATGCTTAGATATTCTCATGGAGCAACTCATTTGGATCAAGATGAGATCAAATCATGGCTGATCATGAAGGGAACGTTTAACCTTTGTGACTACCATGGTGTTAAGATTGATCTTAAGTTTTCTATTTTGTTTACAAGTTGTAACCTCTTAGAAAGTTACCATATTGTGTTAGGTTACAACTAGTGCTCTTTGTCAAGTTTCTAGAACTTTCTACAAGTTGTTATGCAAGCCTATTTATAGGCCAAAACACTATTACGAATTTTAATAAGTTTGATGATTAATAAATTTGTGAGTTCTCAAATTGAGTGCTTCTTTCGTTCTTTGCTGATTAAGAACAACCCCCGAACTTGTAGAGTGATTCCAAGTTCAAAAACCAAGTTCTCTCTCGTCGTTTGAATGTATTATTTCAGAATCATCCAACAATGTGTTTCGCCACTCCACGAGGTTGTCCTATGGTTTCTCATTTGGCTTATGCAGATGACATTTTGATTTTTTGTAATGGTGGAGTCGGATCATTGAGGAGGCTGATGAAGATCCTACAGGAGTATCAGGAAGTTTCAGGCCAAAAAATTAATTCCAATAAAAGTTGTTTCCTTACTCATCAGAAGATTCATCCTCAGAAGAAGTTTCTAATTGGGCAGGTAACTGGCTTTCAAAATAAGAATTTTCCTGTACGATATTTGGGGTGTCCATTGTTCTCGGGGAGGAGAAAATCTGAATATTTTAATGATCTTTGCCAAGCTATTATTTCAAGGATTGCTTCTTGGCAAAATCGACTTTTATCTAGTGGTGGTCGAATAACACTTATGAAGCATGTTTTGGCTTCTATTCCCATTCACATCCTGACTGCTGCTAACCCTACCAAAGGTGTTTTGAAATTGATTGAAAGGAATATGGTTGATTTTTTGTGGGGCAACTCAGAAGGGAAACTGAAGTTTCATTAGATTAAATGGTCTGAATTATGTGTTCCATTTGAAGAAGGTGGGATAGGTATCCGATCACTTTGGGAGGTATATGAGGCTTTTTCCATTAAATTATGGTGGTTATTTAGACAACAAAAATCTCTTTGGGCTACTTTTATGTTCTCAAAATATTGTCAAAATAGCTATCCGACTAATGTGAAACTTGCCCCTATTGCATCTCTCACTTGGAAAAGAATGTTGAGGGTTAGAGACATGGCTGAACCTCATGTGCATTGGCAACTTAATAATGGAAGCTCCAATTTCTGGTTTGATAATTGGATAGGAACAGGTTGTTTGGCTAACCAGGGTTCGTGTCCTCAAGATGTTTTGGTGAGGGACTTGGTGGTAGAAGGTCAATGGAACAAAGTTGATCTTGAGCAAATTTTAGACCAGCAAGGTGTAGCGAAGGTTCTTCAGTGTGCTCCTCCAAAGGATCTGGATATACCTGATATGAGCATTTGGGATCTTTCTTCCTCAGGTAATTTCACTTTGGCGTCGGCCTTTGACCTTATTCGGTCTAAACATAGTAGCTCATTTATGTGTAGTAGAATATGGGATTCGATGATTCCTTTGAAGATCTCTTTTTTTATATTACGTCTTATTAATGGCAAGATCCCTTTGGATAATACCATGTGAGTTTTTGGCTTTTATGGTCCGTCTAAGTGTGAATGTTGTATGAGATCGAAGGAAGAGACCATTGATCATCTTTTTGTTACCGGTGACCATGCAAGGAGATTATGGTGGTTTTTTTCAGGAGAGTGTGGAGTGAGAAGTTCTTATGTTTCTATTCGACTCCTTTTGGCTTCTTGGTGGTTTACAAATTCGAAGAACCCATATTTGTTATTCATTCTACAATATCTTCCTATGTTGATATGTTGGCATATATGGAAGTGGAGGAATGTTGCTAGATTACAAGGGAAAATTATACCCTTTGCATCAGTGGTTTCATCTATTATAGCAGACATTCAAGATATTTTCTTGTTTAGGTTCAGAAAGGTGATGGTAGACCGACAGAGTTGGTCGTCTTTCATGGCATCTATTTGTAGAATGAATAGACCATACATCATAAAAATGATTCAATGGGTTAAGCCTCCTAAATTGGAGCTTAAATTGAATACTGATGGTTGTTCGAGGGGTAATCCTAGACCATGTGGGGGTGGAGGTGTTTTAAGAGAAGATATGGGTAATCTAATATTTGCTTTTTCATGCTTTTTAGGAGATGGCACCAGTTTACAAGCAGAAACTCGAGCTTTATTATTTGGAGTTAAACAATGTCTTTCCTTGGGTCAGGTGAAATTTCATGTAGAGTGTGATTCTAATTTTCTTATTTTGTTACTGACTCAGAAGAAGGCTATCCCTCGGTCTATTTCCAAGGAATTTGGTGAGCTCCAACAGTTTATACAATTCTTTTCCTCAATTAAACATTGTTATAGACAGGCAAACAGATTAGCAGATATTTTGGCAAATGAAGGTTGCTCCAATCAACATATGAAAATCTTTTATAATGAGAACGATTTGTCAAAATCAGCGAAAGACAATTTGAGAGTTGATAGACTAGGTTTCCCATCCATTCGGAAATGTAAAAAGAAAATATAGCTTATTAGTCTTTCATTTCTGTAAGGGAGTAGTACTCCTTATTTCTTGGCTTTATTTAATAACTGTAGCTTTGGTAAAGGTAAGGTATATGTCCCCCTTTACTTACATTTTAATAAAATAAGGAGTGGCGCCCTTCCCCGTGTACGGGGTTAGCCAAAAAAAAAATAATAATAGTTCTTTGGATACTTTTGTTTGTTCTTGCATTAAGGCATCCGATTCTCATGTTTGTTTCACTATCAATCTTTTAGGCACTAATGTTAGTTTATTTGACCTCGCAAATTCGAGGACGAATCTTTTCAAGGGAAGAGGGATTGATATGATCCAAGGATCAATCACAATTTTGTTGCTGATACATGCTCTCCATGAAGTTGGACTCCAACGTGTGGGGCAAGGAAAGTTAGCTTGTTTGGGCCTTGATGAGATCAATTTATGGTTGATCATGAAAGGGTTCATTGCTATTTTGTTGATTCACGTACACTTGGGCCTTTCTTTGGACTCATTGTTCAAGTTATTTTAGTGCATAAGATGGGCCAAGAGTTGAAGCTTTAGTTATGGATCAAGTTTAACTACAAAAAAGCTTTACAACATAGTATTTGGGCTTCTCAGGTGGATTCATGGAGCATCAAAGAGAAATCGTCCAACCCATATGTTATTGGATTGAAGATGGAAGCCCATCATCGTCTTGGAGATGGCTTTTTGGTCTATTGGGCTTTAGTATTGGACGACCAGCCCAAATGCAAGAAGAATGTCATCTTTTTAGTTGTTTTAATTTATTTCTTTCTTTTGTTTAGACTTCTATATTAGTTACAAGTTGTTTTAAGTTAAGTGTTTCAATTAGTTAATATTTAGGTTTAGGTAGTTGCTCTATTTTCCAAGTTCTAGAATTATCTATGTAACCCTATAAATAGAGGGTACTATTCATACGAATTTTATAAGTTTTAATGATTAATAAATTTGTGAGTTCTCAAATTGAGTGCTTTCTTTTGTTCTTTGCTGATTAAGAACAACCCCCGAACCTGTAGAGTGATTCCAAGTTCAAAACCCTAACTTAGATTGGTTTGACCAAGCTTTCTAGGTGCTAATTCCTTGAGTTCTTGTTCGTTCCATAAGGAGGTTCAAAGCTTCCTTGAATTTTTGAGTTGTTCATCTTGCGTGTTCAAGGCTTTGGTGCTGATTTTAGAGTCTAGTTCATCCAAAGGGAAAGGTTTGAAGTTCATGCCTAGTCTTTCAACAATTCCACATACATCTGCGCGTATCTGCTCCTATTATTACTTTACCAGATTGGTCACTGCCTTTTAAATTAATGTGTGATGTTAGTGACTATGCAGTTGGAGCAGTTTTAGGACAAAGAAAGGACAAAAAATTGCATGTAATTTCTTACGCAAGCAAAGTGTTGAATGATACTAAAATTAACTATGCAACTATTGAAAAAGAGTTGTTAGCCATTATTTTTGTATTAGACAAATTTGGATCTTATCTAATAGGATCTAAAGTTATTGTTTATACTGGCCATGTAGCTCTTAAATACCTGTTAAATAAAAAGGATGCCAAACCAAGACTAATTAGATGGATCTTGTTGCAACAGGAATTTGATTTGGAGATAAAAGACAAAGTAGGATCCAAAAATGTAGTTGCAGATTATTTGTCGAGATTAGGGCATATCCTTTCTGATAACCAAGTTCCCACCAAAGAAGATTTTCTGAATGAATGGGTAATGGTTATTACACAATCACCCTAGTACGCCAATATTGTGAATTATTTGGTAGGAGGTGTTATACCTAGAGATTTAAATCATCATAAAAAGAAAAAGTTCATGCATGAAGTTAAAAGTTATTTTTGGATTGAACCACTCTTATATAAACATTGTGCGGATGTAATGATAAGAAGATGTGGGGCCAAAAACACAGTAAATGGTATTTTGTATCATTGTCATAGTTTAGAAACTGGAGGACACCTTAGTATATCTAAAACCGTAGCTCAAATATGGCAATCTGGTTTTTATTGGCCTTCGATGTATCGTGATGCTAGAGAATATGTAAAAAAATATGATACATGTCAAAGAATAGGTAATACCTCTAGAAAATAAGAAATGCTCTCACTACTTTCATGGATGTTGAATTATTTGATGTGTGGAATATTGATTTCATGGGACCATTTCCTAGTTCTTTTAATAATCAGTACATTTTAGTTACGATTGATTATATCTCAAAATGGGTTGAAGCCATTGATTCACCCACTAGTGATGTTAAAGTTGTACTCAGATTTCTCAAAAAGAAGCATTTTTACAAGGTATGGAGTCCCAAAGGCAATAATGAGTGATGAAGGTAAGCATTTTTGCAATAAACAAGTTGATTCATTCTTGTCTAAGTATGGTTATAGGTAATGTTTTTAAAACCAGACCTGGCTGCCCGGTTCGATCGGTTGAACCGTGAACTGACCATGCCTCCGATTCTGTGTAAAGTACTGTAAAGCGCATGAACTGTTGAAAACTGGTCCAACCACGTGAACCGGATCAGACTAGTAAACCAACGAACCGTCGATTTTTGTTGGAATATTGCTTTTCCAAAAATTTCATTTTCAAATGCGAGTGGGAGGTCTCAATTGAGACCTCCCGCTCAAGCATCACGTGTGCCAACCACTGGGTCGTTGCTGCCTTCGTGGTTTTCATGAGATCAATTATTTTATTTGTCCCTTTAATTTCCTTTAATTGATCCTTACTTTTCTTAGTTTCTTTTTTCCTTTATTATTCATGTTTAATGAAATCAATTTATTCTTACATTTTTATCTTGGCATCCAAATTCATTTGGATTTACTTTTACCAAAATCTCCCCTACTAAGATTAGTTATTTTATCTAAATTGTTTAATTATTCATTTATACCTAAAATATTTTACTAATTAAAAGTTTAAATTAGTACTTTTGTAAGTCATTTGTTTAAATTTTTGAATTCTGGTTAATCATTGTTCAATAATAAACACGTATGGCATCTTGAAAATAAGTAGGTCGACTTTCTTAAAAAATTAAAAAATTAGTTCTTATTATTAAAATAATATTATTCTATGCAATATTGATTCCAATTATTATAGCGTCACATACCCACATTTTTCTTGATATATTAAAGAAAATGTGTAAATTGAATATAATTGATTAAATTAAGAACTAATGAGCAAATAGATTTACTTGTTAGTTTTATTTTTGAAACTACTGTATAAAGTCCAAATTGACTAACTCAATTGTTCGATACGTCAAAAATAAAATTTCTTTGGAGAGAATATATCTAAAGTTAAAGTATAAGAACTAATCTAAATAAAATTTAGGATCTTTTAAGAAATTCTAAGTCAAATTCTTGATTAATACAAAATTGTTAGAAATTATCTCTCATTGGGTGTTGTAAAAAAAAAGTAAAAAACTAAATAGATCTAAACTAATAGTAAGATAATCAAATTAAAATTTGAAAATCATTTAAATTTGAGAACCTACCTTAAAAAATAGGGCACAAGAAATTTTTTATCTTAAAAAACTGCATTTACTCGAACCAGCCTATATATAAAGTTAATTGTATTATTTGGTATTAAAAAAAATTTAAAATTTACATTGAAAAATAAGTCTTGATGGTATTGAAAGAGTAGGGAATGTGAAAACAAGCAAGAAATATGACTTAATAATTTAGAATGTACAAGACTGTAATTTAAAAATATTTAAAAATATAACAATATATTTTAGTGGTGTAGACACCAAATTTTGACACATCGCTTATTTTCTAGCATTTGGGGACCTTTTCCTACTATTTGGAGTTAAATCCTGATTTTTGAGTAAAAATGAGAAAGTCAGCATTTTTGGGGGGGCAGAATAGTAATTTTCTAATTATAAATATTTTTCATTAGTTTTGGGGGGTTTAAATTCATTTTTTTGTACTTTTATACACATTTTCAAATTTTTGTAATTTTTTCAAATTTAACTGATATTTTTCATATATTTTGATAGTACAGGGGCAAAACAGTAATTTCGCCTCCTGAATATTTTTTTCGTCATTTTTTGGTCCCAATTCATTTTTAGGTTTTTAAGCATGTTTTTAAGTTTTTCTAACTTTTTTCAAGGTGAATTGCTATTAATAAATTTATTATTTACAATTTTCTTAATTTTTTTCATTTTTTGTGTAGAGAATATAGATTTTTAATTTTTTGTAGGGATGAAGTTGTAATTTTGGTTGTCAAGGGCATTTGGGTCTTTTACTCATTTCTTGGAAGATAAGTCATTTGTGCACTATAAATAGCCCATTTTTGGGATTAAAAAGAGGGGTGGAAAAAAATAAAAAGCCGAAATAGAGTTTTTAGTTTATTGGTTTTATCTCTTACACCAAGAACACCAAAAACACACTTTTTTCCATATTTATCTTCAAGTTTTTACTAAGAACACCAAGGACACTGTAACAACTCTAGAAGCACATAAAACTTATTTGGATTTATGTTAGACATGTTAGAAAAAAAAAAAGGAAAACCGAAAATAGCTAAATGAATAAGCATTAGCATGATTTCTTCCATGTTATAGTATATTGTACATTTTCCTTTAGGAGTTGTACCATAGAGCTCTTGAAAATTATTGGATTGATAAGTATAGAAAATTTCCTCTAATCATATTAAGCCAAGTTAATGGCTAATGGGCAAAAAGTCAAGACCTCTATGTCAATCTTGGCTTGCTAGGATTGGTTGGTTTTTTTCTCATTTCTTTCTTTATTTCTTTTCCCATTTTTCTTGGTTTATTTTCTTTCTTTTCTTCTTGCTTGGCCGGCCACCCCTTGCTTTTCTTTCTTCTCTTTTGCTACCATTTTCTTTAAGCTTTTCTTCTCATTTTGGTCATCTTCTTCAGGTGAAAGAGAGCTTATCTTCTCACTTAGCAAAACTCTAGACTTACTTGAGGTACTCACCATGAACTTTTGTTATTTTTCCAAGTCTATAAGTAGTAGTTGTATAAGTTTTATAATCAAGTTCTTGTTGTTGAGCATGAGAAATCAGGCTATGATTATAAAGTTTTATCCATGTTATGATGTTTATTGGCTTGTATGACTTGTAGTTAGTGTTTAAACCTTAAAATAACAAGTATTAGTTATTGATTGATTGAAGAACCTTGGTATGGTTCAAGTGATTTGATTGAAATTTTGAGTGAAATTTGGTTGATTAAGATATAGAAGTTATAGAACTAGTTGTTATTTGGTTGGTTGATTGATTTTCCTTACAGGTTAAAATTTTGGGTTAGTCCGATTTTAGGAGAAATGCTGCCGAAATTTCGGTAGAATTTAAAGAGAAAAAATTTGATAGGCGAAATTTAACCTAGGATATGCAGAAATTTAGGAATTGGATGTTCAGAAAATTTCAAGAGAATGAACTAGTAGTGAATTAATTTTCCTAGAACAAGAAACCCTAAAACCAAAACCCTAAATCTAAAACCCTAGATCCAAAACCCTAAATCTAAAACCCTAAACCCTAGGTTCAAAACCCTAAACCATAAAACCCTAAAACCTAAACCCTAGAAAGAATTGGGTTGTTTCTTGAATTTTCTTATTGATTTACTTAGGGTTTTAATTAGGTTTTCATTAGATTATTTCTTTTGAATTCCAAGATCCGAGAGTGAATCGCATTCTTACTACGAGATTTTCTCTTAATTATTCCAAGTGAGTGTTTCTATGTGTGCATGATGCATGAAATGCTATGTTATACCTGTAAATGTTATTTAATGAAATGTGTTACTTGAGGAAAGATATGTACTTTATCGCATCTATTACGCAATGTGTTACATGTCTTGATCATTCAATGTGTTATTTGTGCTTGAGACTTCCGTGGTTAACTTCACCGTTACTCCACAATTAGTCAAACCGGTCGTGATTAGGAAGATATAAGGTGCTAGGTGTTTTAGGGCGTGTTATTCTTTCCTTTCTGGGTTGAATTCCTCAAAGAGACTAGCTCTGGATTGAACTTTCTTGCTTGTTGGCCCTCAAAGGTTGAGATTACTCCCTGGATGTGGTAGCCTGTATGGAGGGTATAAGGTGAATGGTGGTTAGGGTATTTGCTTGTTAATACTGATATGATCATTGGCTAGGACCTGAGCTATTATCTCGGTCCCAATGCTATTGTTACATGCTTTAGTATTTGCTACTTCTACGGTCGAGCTTGCTCCCGTGGTCGAGCCTGTATTCGCCCTTGACTACTTGTTATTTAACTTGTTTGTACACTGTTTATTGAAATCGTTAATTATTATTATTTAATATTATAATGGGTTACTGGTATGTTTGCATGACTTGAGCACTCACTGGGCTATTATAACTCATCCCTTTCACTTGTTTTATTTGACCAGGCTTCCATTACTGCTAAAGCTGGCAAAGCAAATTTTGGATATTTTAGATGGATTTTTGGATAGCCAAACTGTTTAGGCTATTAATGTAATTACTGTGTATATTTTTGGGATGTAACACTTAATGGTACTTGTACTCTTAGGTTGAATTACATGAGTGTATTTTTGGGTTATGTATGTTTGGATCAATTGAGTGAGTGCTTGATTTGAGTCCTGGCGAGAGCCAGGCAGGCAGTCCGCTAAGCCCTTTGGTACGCCTTAGGGTAAGGTGGGGCTGTCATAGACACCTACTAAGTTTTAGTACATCTTCAACTTACACCTAGAACACGTAGAATACACACTAGTGTATCTTCAAACCTACACCTAGAACACCAAGAACACACACTTCTTATTCACTTTCTCTCTCACGCACTACACACACTCTTCTACACATTTATTCACTTTCTCTCTCACGCACTACACACGCTCAAACTCACACACTCAATCACACAGTAAATTCACAATAGTCCCACACGCTCACATACACCAAAAACACAAGCACAAACTCACACAGCATACAATTCACACACACCACATGCACAAACACGCAGTAGGTTCACACACATATTCACACATATGCACAGTCACAGCACGTGCAAACACATGCTCATTTACACACACATACACAGTTCAACAGATTACCACTCTCCGAACCACACTCACAATCCAAATGCCATCACACGACCACCAAATTTCACCATCCACCATTGCAACTTCCCAATTCAGCAACAATTATCCACAACCACAAACCACCAATTTTTTTGTTGCCAGAAATTCACTTGAACCAACACCCTGCCTCCTCTACTCATACACTACCAACCAAGTCAGTTCCAAGAGCCAAAGTCAAAGTACACAACCACCTGCCCAACCCTAGGCCACCACATCCAAACTGCCACCCAAAAGCAGCCCCCAACAACCCTCTAAACCACCAGAAATCATCCAAAGACCACCCTTCTTCAACCGAAAAATCACTGCCAAAAAAAAAAAAAGAACCTGCAAAAAACAGTTCAACAAATGACCTAATAAACAAACTCAAACATCCAAGATCCACTAAATTGACCCAGATTCATCATCACCACCATGTTCCAACTATTAGACACCCAAAACACAGCCTCCACCATCCAAGCAGCAACGCCAGTCACCAATTTGCAAAACCACCAAAGTCTCTGTTTCAATTCCATCGCTGCCCAACCAGAAAGTCTTACTATCACAACTCCCTCATCTGCAAACATCATTCACAACAACCAAAACAACCAATCATCACCCAATTCATCAGTTACAACCACTATCATCCAATTCACCACCCTGTTGCCATCACACAGCCACAAACAACCAAAACAACTGCCTGTCCACAGCCACCGCCACCAGTCATCTCCTCCATCACCGCAATTCCTCTACCAACCAGATCCAAATTCAACCACATAAAGCCCTAATTGCCATCATCTTCAACTGCCATTTTCAATTACCTCCGCCGCCCAATAATCCCAAGCAACTCATTAGCTACAACCAAACGAGTCTGCCCCAACAAAATCATCAGACACTGCCAGTAAGTAGCCCCACTAGGAGCCATCTCATTAACACCATCGTCATGTCCATCGTGCCCTAAATGAGGTAAAATTTTCACACCCTCCTTTAATTCCTAGTATATAAACTAAATTTATGCTTGAATGTTGTGTAGTTTAGTGATGAATTGAGCAAAGGGGGTGAGGTTACTAGTCAGATTTTGAGAGAGTGATATTTGTTGCTTCTAGGTTAAAAACCAATTGGGAAGGAGGGGCCAAATGATGAGAGTAATTAAGAGCAAGCGAGGGAATGAGGATAATTAGAGAGAGAAAGAAGAGAGAACACAGAGAAAACCTAAGAGAAACGAGAGAGAAATGGAAAAAGAGAGCAGAGTAGGGAGAAACAAAGAGAGAAGAGAAAGAAAGAGAGAAGGGGAGACAGAACAAGAAGAGAGAAGAGAGGAAAGTGAGAGAGGGGGATGACAGATACGAGAGAGAACAGAAAGAGTAGGGAGGAAATCAAGAGATTGAAGAAACAGAAAGAGAGTGAGAGAAGACTGGAATGGCCGGAGAGAGAACCAAAACAGAAGGAAAAAGCAGACGGAGAAGAAAAAAGAATAAGAGAAATCAGAGAAGGAAAATCGGAAAAAAAGGAAATATTAAAAACAAAGAAAACAATCACAGAGGAACGGAGAGAGTGAAGGGAGAAAGAAACTGGGAGTTTGGGGAAGAAGGAGGCTGATTAGAGTTTGATTGTCTAAATCATTTAAGTCGTTTAGTTAATTTATATTGCTTGTTTTTTTATTTTTTTAACTTTTAGCTTAATTGATTAAGTTTGTTAACTAAGTTCAGCTAGGTAATTAATTTTGTCTTTTGTTTTCCTGGTTGTTTCCCCTTTTTATCTTCCATTTGTTTAGCTGTTATTTTTAGTTAATTAATTATGTCAATTAAGTTCTTTTAATTAATTAGTTAGTTCTAGTTTTCTTACTTATTTTAGTTTAGCATTTTGTTTTGGTGGTTTTTGTAATTAAGTGAATGTTACATTTTTCTTTAGTCTTATTTTTTAGTTATTAGTAATACCAATATGCCCTTTAACACTTTTAGTTGGTTTCATTTAAGTCCCCCCATAATTGTAGATTGACATCCATATTTTATATTTCTTTCAATTAGGTCCCACTATTTGCAAACTTATTACCCAATTGATGAAATTTATAATTTTACCCTCTTGGTTAGTTAGAAATTTCTTTTATTATTTCTCCCTTCTTAAGCTTTATAAACATTTGTTTTAGTCCCCTTAGTTGCTAAGTTTTACATTTTATCCCCAATTTTAAGTGTTTCATTTTTTTTTTTTTGCGTTAACTAGTGGTACCTTGACTTTTTTATTCATCTTGATAGTATTTTTAGTACCGGGTCTTCGAGAAGAGGTATTTTTGTCACCTTTTAATTGTTTCTTTATGTGCTCCAATGTGCTCATATGTGATTTTTATGCATTTCCTTCATGTATTTCTTATTTTTATTTACATTGTGTTTATTTATTTGCTTTATGTTATTTAACTTCAAATTTTATTATTCTGGCAAAAATGTAATATTTTGTATTTAGCTAGTCAATGTAATAAATAGAGTATTTTTTCTCATATTTCTAGCAAAAATTTTGTATTTAGATAGCAAGTGTAATAGATAGCTCGTCTTTCACTTTTTCCCTCACTGAATTGTAAGCTAAATCCCCCAGTGTAATAGTTAGGCCTTGTGTGTTTTTCCCTACTTTAGGACTTGCATCTAGATATCATGCTTACGTGTTATGTGCTCTTATGTGCTCTTATATGTCTTTAAGTGTTTATTTGCTTTCCATTCATGCTTTATTGCTTTGTTCATGTTTTACCAATTTTTATTATTCCGTCACCACACTAGTCCAACGATGGTTGTGGTTTTTTCTTGTTTCCCCGCTAGTCCAACACTAGCAGGGCATTCCTAGAATGGGCTAGTCCAACGCTAGACCCTTATGGCATGTTAGTGCTAGGTGCACTCGTGTGCATAATATATCATTTCACACATTTATTTTTTAGGAAAATTTTCATTTTTGCATGATTTGTATATATTTTATTATCTATTATCTATTTTTGACAAAAATTCAGTGCATGACATTTAGGTTCCAGTTTTACTTAGAAGTTAAGTCATCTTGTATGTTTCAACTAGAAATAGTCGCCTACTCATGTGGGAAGTGGTGGTGTACATGCCGTTCCTCCCTCCGTGAGTAGAAATATTCAGTCACGAGATATTAGTCCCCCGTACTTGTTATGTTGCATACCCACTTTCTTTGACACTTACTATCTATACTATGTTCCTTTTTGCATTTCATTTCGCATTTACACTCGTGACTCCCTTGAGGTCTCGACTCGGGTTTCACAATTAATGCAATAGTTTAGACCAAGCCTCGACGAAACATTTCAACCCTCCCAATACTCATATTTAGACTTAGAATTTGCATTCATATAGATACATCCAAACGCGATAGAGTTTAGGGTTAACTTAGGAAATTTTGATTAAGCCTTGCAATTAGTTTCGGCTAGGTTGAAAAAGTGCCTTAGGCGTGAGCTTTTGCCTTCCCTTTCTTCAAATGTAACTCTCGAACCCTTTTCTCTTGTTATTTTCGTAGACCAGAGTCGAAAAAGGGTTTTCAATATTTTTTCTAAAATTTTTATTTTTGTTTGTTTATACAATTTTTCGGGTGACTTGGTACACCCTAACTCAATACCAAGTGGCAACTCCATTTTAAAATAAAACCCTTTTTCAAAATAAGTTGGCCAAAACTGTCACACTATTAGTCCAGGCCTTATTTTCTTTTAAAAAATATTATTTTTTCTAAATAACACTTTTCAATAAAAACTCAATTTTTTCTCACACATGCACAATTTTTTTTCAAAAATCAATCTTTTCAAAAAGGGTCACCAGACTAGACCGCCTTTTGGGACGGGTCAGTCAACGACCCCACTAGTACCTCTAACGATTTCGGACGCGACAAGTGGTAAATTTTAAAGTATCTGTTTTATCCAAATTTTTTTCAATACACTTACTTTTTATAGTTGTCATATGTTTTATACTTGTAATTTGTTAATTTAATTGTTATATACATAGAATGTTACTAAATATAATAAATTCATTAACTTGTATATTTGAATATATACAAATAATTAATGGGTTAACTAATTCAATAGGGTGGGTATATCTAGTATTGGTTGTAATGTTATACATTAAATTAAATTAAAAAAATATTGAACCCCGGTCTGATTGTGAACCGAACCCCCCTCTAGTTCATTGATCGGTCCAATTTTTAAAACATTGGTTACAGGCACAAGACTTCATTGCCTTATCACCCCTAATCAAATGGTCAAGCTAAATTATCCAATCGAGAGATAAAGCTCATCTTGGAGAAAATGGTCAATAAATTGAGAAAAGATTGGGTAAATAAGCTCGATGATGCTTTATGGTCATATAGAACTACATATAAGACACCATTGGGAATGTCTCCCCACTGGCTAGATTTTGGGAAAGTATGCCATTTACCGGTTGATAATGAATATAAGTCATATTGGGCCATAAAGCCTATTAACCTTGATTTGCATCTTGCAAGAAGAAGATTATTGGAGTTAAGTGAATTGGAGGAATTCTGGCTTCATTCATATATGAATGCCAAGATGTACAAAGAAAAAGTCAAATTTTGGCATCATAAGCACATAACTCAAGACAATTTGAGGTAGGACAACAAGTATTATTATTCAATTTAAGGCTAAAACTGTTTCCAAGTAAGTTGAGATCAAGGTGGTTGGGAACCTTTGAAGTGACCAAAGTATTCTCTTATGGAGTGGTGGAATTAGTGAACCAAAATGGAGAACACTTCAAAGTTAATGGTCAATGCTTGAAGCCTTACCTTGCCGGTCAATTGAGTCCTAAAGAAGTAATTTATCCTTTAGGAGAAGCCAATATGAATGATACAATGGTTGAAAGTCAAGCTTTTGACTATAACTAAAGCACTTGTTGGGTGGCAACCCAAAAATTTTGGTAATTTTAGTTGCTTTGGAGTGTTATTTCTATATTTAAGTATGTTTTGAAGTTAATTGTTTGATTTGTTTAAGGTTAAAATTGAGTGTGAAGAATGATCGCAATGTTTAAGGATACATGATTAAACTTAGATGTTGGATACCTATACTTCCTATCTCTTGAGTTTGTTGTGTTTAGAAGAGTTAGACATCTTTTTTTTATCCTTTGAAATGTATTTGAAATGGTTTTATGGTTTAAAGAAACAAAGAAACCAATTTGAGGCATTGAAGTATAAAGTTACTATTCCATTAGTTTACTATTCATGCATGAAGTTCAAATGAGAAATGTAGTTGTCATGTGGTAATTTAGGGACAATTGATGCATGAATTGGTTTTGAGCAAGTTTTTTTGACCATTTGAAACACGTTTTAAGTGTTTGCAAAGTTAGAATCATGCAAAGAAACAATTTGAGATTTGGAGTTCATTGGTCACTATTCATCATTTGAGACTCCTTGAGATTTTGATTCTACTTTGACAATTTGAATGTGTTCGATGCCTAAAAATCATGTGAACAACTTTGTTTTCATATGAAAAACATGTGTGAAATGTTGGATTGATCAAAAACTTAAAAACAAAAATTTTGAATTTCATGTTCATAATGAAAATCAAGGTTCCAGGTTTAACAGGTGAGCAACTTTGATCGATTCTCATTTCATGTATGATGATGTTTTTGAAGAATTTAAGGCATGATTTCAAAAAGTTTGTTGACATGTTTACATGTTTATGAAGTTGTTTGCTAAAAACAAGAAGCATATCTGGTAGAATTTAGCAAGCAAAATGACTGAAAAATTAGCCTGAAATGCAGAATTTCTAGGCAAACTTTTGGGACACATCCACGGGTCAAGCCGCTAGGATCTACGGGTTAGCCAACCCATGGATCCTCCCCAGAAGCAAGCAATAAACAACAACAAATAGGTATGTTTTCAGTACCATTTTTCTACATTTTCTCTCAACTTCCTCACCCCCAACCCTTCTAGTCTCATTCACCCATCCTTTATTTAATCACATCTCACCATAAACACTTCAAAAACATCATTATAACAACAATAAACAACAAAATCCACACGAAAAAAAGAGAAATTTTAGAGATTTTAAGCATAAACCCTACAATTTCCCTTTTCATTTTGTGATTCATCTAAACCAATCGGAGGTCAAATCTACATCCTTGATGCTTCCTTGGACCTTCTAATCATCATTTAAGGTAAGTTCCATGGACTAATCTTTGAATTTAAATTTTTCTTTTTCTTTATGCTTTACTTTACCCGAAATTTCCATTACCTTTTGTGGAGATTGTTTGAGCTTTATGATGATTAAAATGGAATATTTGCATTTGTTTGAGCATGGGTAATGCCTACTTGGGGCAATCTAAACATAACTTCTTGATAGATTACTTTGCATATTTGGGCAAATGATGAACTTATGTTTGGTGCATTGTGGCAATGATGTAAATTTGAATTCAATCAAACATTGATCACTTAAACATGCTTGGATGATTGAATCAAGTAGCATTGGTGTCTCACACTAAATTGAGGCAATAACTCTTGTGAAGAAAAACTAGGAAGAAAATGAAAAAAGGAAAATATGAAGGAACCCTGTGTGAATATTGCTAATTATTGGACTACATGAAGCAAATTGATCATAAATATGAAGAAGTGTGGGTCCCTTTATGGTGAAATTAGCAATCTGCTTAAGAAGTTAGGGTGAACTTAGGAAAGCATGAATAAGAGTGCTTTGATGGAATGTGTGAATTTTGTTTGAAGAAGGTGAACTTTTGCAAATTTTGTGCATTTACTAATACTTTTGTTCTTTAAACATACATGAAGAACTTGTGGTAATAGATAAGTTGTGAGTAATTGAAAGCTTTATTATAGATTCCAAACCATGAATTGAGCATTTTTAGATGTATCTAATGAATGAATATCATAGTTGTCGTTGTTTCTTATTCTTCTTTGATTCAAGGTTCCAACTACTTTCATGCTTTCCTATAACTTTGGTTTGCACTCTTATGCTTAGCCTTTATATAATTTACTTTAATATTGGATTTAGGTGAAAATGTCTAGAAGACGAACAAGAGCTAGGATTGCATATCTAGAGGAAGAGGAGGGTCCACAATTTGATGCTTGGTAGTTTACATCTTTGCAAAATGAGCAGTGGTACAATGAACGGGAACATAAAGACTTGATTAAGGAGAAAAGCATAGTCGACAATGTGGCTCAATTCTTCCAACTCGATGACCACTTTGAAAGGATGGGGTGGGCTTCAATACTTTATTTGCCACAATACATCTATCCTAATCTTGTGAAGGAGTTCTACACAAACATGGATGACAAAGAAGGCATAGTGCATCTCTCTTGCAAACTACTTGTTCATGGAACGGCATTACTAATAACAAGAGCCCACCTTGCAAGCAATTCCTTCACTTGTCGTGACGTATGGGAATGATGTGGAGTATAAGAAGGAATTCAAATGGAAGTTGGAAGAGCCTACATAGGGATCTTAAGGCTAGGCAAAGAGGCGTTTCCAAGTGCTAGAGAATTTACTAAGCACAGAGTTCAATGAGAGGAGGGGTTTACTTGCACAAAGGTATCAATCCTCTACACCATATCATCATCTATATCTTTGTGCATAATATTATGCTCAAAGAGGAGTAGTAGAAATGAAGCACAAAATGTCCGATCTCAACCACTTTGGATAAGATGATACATAGGCAAGGAGACTGACTTACATAGAATTCCTTTGCCTAGTATATCATTAGCTACATGCGCACAGTAGGGAAGATAAGTGTAGCAGAAACATGCTTTGGCTTTCCTAGGGTGTTGACAGTAGCTCTTCATGATTATATAGAATCAGCCTCCAGGGAGAGACACTGATTCTTGTTCAGTCCACTGATTTCATAGCAATATCACTACTCAGTCATCTTAATCTCAAGGACCCCGCAATACTTGACCAAATCTCGAAGGATCCTCAGCAAAATGAAGAACCGCAATAAGAAGACCAATAAGGAGGACTCGGGAAATCATCCTTCCAAGCTAGACCATCTACTTCCTCTACTGATCCCCAATGGCAGAGACTTCTTGACGAAATTGGCAGCCTAAGGAATGAGCAAAGGGATTACATGCAATCTTTCAATCAAAGGCTTGACACAATGGATGGACGATTGCAGTACCTGGAGCACAGCTGGAAGAAGCACCATGATCAGCCTCCCTTTTCTTAGTTTTCTTAGGCATTTTTACCTTTTGTTTAAAGACTAAGTTTTTGTTATTTACATTTTTGAATGTTATCTATTAAGAAGGATCTAATGCAGCTTTACTTGATAATTATTTCCAGTTATATTCTGATGATCAAGGTCCATGATAGCTTATTTGAATTTCTCAGATATCATTATAAGGGAGTTTCTTGTGTTTTAAAGTCTTTCTCCTTCTTTCTTTTACTTCTTTCTTTAACACATTGAAAACAATGTGCGTTTTAAGTGTGAAGGAGATGAGTAACCGAGGATCTTCATCTAAAAATGTCAATCTTTATGTCAAAAGACAAATTTCTTTTTCAAGTATGAAGCAAAAGAATGCCAAATGAATAAAATGTTGAGTAACCAGGGGATTTCATCAGAAAATATCGACCTTCGCGTCAAAAGACAACTTCAAAAAATTCATAAAAATAGCTCAAACATAAATCCCTCTTCTCTGATATAATCTTGAAGTATAAAGGCTACTTGCTTATTTATATGGTTATTTGTTTGTCAAATCTAGTAAGGCAAAGAAATTTGATTTGAATTAGTAGAATTCATGGTATAATTACTTTTCCTTTACTTAATATTATGAGTACTAAAGAACAAGAACAAGACATTGCATAGTGATTGTTCACTTGCTCAATTTTGGGAAGGTTATCTCAAAAAGTTACATAAGTTATTTCAAGCCTTGAATCATTGATTTATCTTTTGATTTTTTTTAATTGCTTAAGGACAAGCAATGATTCAAGTGTGGGGGAGTTTGATAAGTGATAAATTTGCTAAAATTATTATATGCTTTATTATGTATTTTTGGTGTGTTTAGGAAGAAATTTGGTAATTTTGGCTTCAAGAGACTAGTTTTCCATAAATTAGGGTTTTTTCCCAAGATTAGGGTTTTGATGCTAAATTCTTATTTTGAACTATTTAATGCACAATTCTTATGTGCTTTTGCAGATTCACCATACTTAATTTCAATTTGGATAAATGGAAGTCAAAGTGGATCAAAATCAAAGTAGAATTCAAGTGATTAACTGAATTGAACAAAAGAAGAATTATTGAAAAATCAATTATGCAAAATTTGGAAGAAATTAAAAATTCAGCAAAAATACGTGAAAAGCTTATGGAAAAGGTTTAAAACACGTGGAAGAATAGCTCAGCAAGGACAGAATCAAGTGGGGCTAGCTAACTAGGATCTGCGGGTCAGCTAACCAGCGGATCCCACCCGCGGATCGGCACAAACTTCCAGATTTCAGCTGTTGCAACTTGTTTCATCTTCCAACTATTTTTGCAAACTTTTCAATTGAAGAGAAGGTTTTTCATGTTGTAGATTTCATTGGGAACACAAATGAAGACATTTATGCCAATTTGAATATCAAGAAGGATCTTCACCATTCCAACACATTGAATGTAGTTGCAAGCTGGAAATGATTTGTAGAATTTTTGTCTATAAGTAGAAGTCATTTGTAATGAGTTAAAGGTATGCTAAGTTAGAGACATTGTAGAGAATTTCTAGAATTCTCCTAGTTTCATAATAGAAGATGTTGTGTTCTTGAGAGAAACTCTTGTAGACGCAATCTTGTAGCAACTCTTTGGAAGGAAATACAAGTTCTTGAAGCAATTCTTCAATTGAATAAGTTTCTTTTAACTTTGTATTTTTCATTCATATTGATTGCTATGGCTAGTAGTATTCAAATCACATGTTTTGATTTGGAAACAACTCTGTTGAGCTAAATTCCTGCTTTTAGGGTTTTGATGAAACTAATGAATCTATATTAAGACTAGTAGTTGATTAATCTTGCCTATTCTAGCCTTTGTTTCTTCATTTATTCAAGTTTTAACATTTATATATGAAAGGCCATCACATGCAATGCATCTTAGTTGTTAAGTTTAATACTTGAGCTTATGTATTAACACGTGGAAATAGTGTTATGCTTATGAGGATTCAATGAGCAATTCATGCACCTAAACTCAACTTTATCATGGTAGTAGGTACGTTGAGTCAATTCATTGTGAAAGCAAGTTTTGATACAAATGGAATTGCATTCCTTAACAAGGCAAGTTCATAAGGCAAGTTATTAATTATTACACCTTAATATTGACTATTAGTGGATTCATTACCCTAGAATTCATTCTTTATTTGTTTACTAGAAGACTCTTGCATTCTTACAAGTTCTTTCTCACTTGTTAGATTAGAAGCTATCCATTCTCACTTATTTAATCACTGTTTAGATAATAAAGTACGTGATAAAACTCAAGTAGTAGCATTAAGTTGCATCTTTGTGAGATTCGACTCTAATTTCCTATACTACAATAACCTGTATACTTGCGGTAAAAGTTAGGAGATTAAGTTTTAACACTTTACTCTTGTGTGTATATTACTTTCATTTTCTACACCTAATCTACTCCACGTCAGTTATCTTATTTTGCTTGCAAATATATTCTTAAGTATATATACTAGAATAACAATTTAAGAAATAATTTTCTTATAAATATAAATTTGGAAAAATAATGCTAACTTTGCATTACTATGTACACTAGTAATTGATCTTGTCTTGCCCCCCAGCCCACGTATCTTACTCCCATTAATGCAATCATAAGGGTAATAAAAAGCTTTAAATGATGCTTTTACTTTTTTGCCTTTCCTAGTTGACATTTGGAGTGGGTCTTAAGAAAAAACCTCTAATAGTCTATTTGGTTGGATTGAAAAAATATTTCTGTAAAATATTTTCAAAATTTCTCCTTGGTAGCAAATGCCGGAAAATATTTTTCTACATAAAGTATTTTCTAACTTTCTTTCATCTAGCTGAATACAACCTATGTATTTAATGATTAGTGTGAGTTGTTTTTCAGAGAGCTCAAGAGTGATAATAAATCTTAAGTACCCAGATTTTTAACTTCAATTACCAAACTAATTTTCATTTTTAATTCTTATCAACTCATTTTTTCATCTTAGGTCCCATAGTAATGTTATTATAGTTATACATGCTTTATCATTATATTATCTGATAGATTAATTATAATATAACAATCTCTAATTGACTCCAATTTCTTGTTAAACATTTATTCCAATTGTTATTAGTATTTTTAATTCATATTAACAATATTAGAATCAAAGCTACCAAAAAACTCTACTTCAAACGATTTTTACATTGTTATATAAATGCCAAAAAATTGTAAGAAAAATGACTTTTTCCATATAAAATATGTTCCTAAGAAAATAATTTCCTTAGAAAATTTTTTTATATCCAACCAAATGGACCATAAGACTTTATTTAATTGAACTGAAAATGTTTTCTATTAAAAATCCATTTGATTGGACTGAAAGTATTTTCTTGAAAAATATTTTCAAAATTTTTCTTGGTGCCAAACATCAAAAAATATTATCCTATGTAAAATATTTTTCAATTTTCCTCCCCATGGCTGAAAAAAAATGTACAGACTTAATGAGTGTAAGTTATTTCTCGAAAAGTTCAAAAGTGATATTAAACATTAAGCACCTACTTTTCTACTTTCATTTGCCAATTGTTTTTTTTTTATTCTGATATAGTCATTTTCTCTTTATTTTGGGTCCCACAATAATATATTTATAGGTATACATACCTTACCATTACATTATTTAAGAGACTAACTTTAAATAAAATAATCTCTACTTGACTCTAATTACTTGCCAAGTATGAATTTAATTGTTATTAGTATTTTAAAACCATATTAATAGCATTAAAAATAATAAATAAATCAATTTCAAAGGATCTTAACACTATCATCCACATTCCGGAAAATTCTAAAGAAAATGACTTTGCCCGTGTAAAATATTTTCCTAGGAAAATTATTTCCTAAGGAAAATATTTTACATCCAACTAATATGGATACTAAAAGTATTTCCAAGAAAATTTTTATCGTTTTTCATAATTTTTAGGTGTTTAGTTAGGCATTTGGAACATTTCCCCCTGTTAACTATTATTTGTATATAGTCCTACTACCTAAAATAATTTCCCTTTCACAACCAAGTCTGCCACTAGGGATGGCAATTTTTGATACACGGCATGAACCTAACACAAAAATAATGAGTTTGGGTTAGTTTGGCGAGTTTGGGTCTGAATCAGGTTGAACTTGACTGATTTGTCAAATAAACAAGTCAAGTCGTGTCCTTAATGGGTTGACTCGTTTTACTCAACTGACCCATGAAAAGTAAAAAAATAAAAAAGTTTAACAAAACAAAACTGAGGATAAGCAATTTGGACTAAAAAAATTTGGAACTCTTGTTTGGTTTGACGCTGAGAAAGAAAAGGGAGGACAATAATCAACTATTCCTTCCATTCATTCTTTACTTATTTATCAGTACTCCTGCAATTCTTGCCTTATTTTTCTTGAATGTAATGATTAAACAATAAAAATTCTTTAATTTTATGCAAATTTTTTTTGTCTCCAATGTTCAAAAGTAAATTTAATAGATATATCTAAATCAGACCAACAAAATTAAGAACACACATTAATTACTTCAAGAACACACATAATGATAGAGGAAGACGTGATGTTTTTTAAAATTTTTCGTGGGTAATTTCGAGTGGCCCGCCAACCCCGCCAACCTATGGCAGGTTGTGTTCAGGTTAGGTATATTGATCCATTTCTAGTTGACAGGTCAACTTAGGTCAACGAGTTTCCTATTATACTTGAGTATCAACTTGACCCACCAACTTGTTACCCAACCTGATTGCCATCCCCGTGACTTCTCATCCACCCCTACCGCCACTAAACCCAACTCCATCAATCCTATGCCATGTGAGATTGAACAGAAAAGAAAAGAAATTACAACTACATGAACCCCAAACAACTTTTGTCAAGCAACAATTTAGAAAAATCAAAAAGCAGAATTAAACCTACAACAAAGTTCAAATAACAATAATTTGTTGAAAAACTTATCGTGAGCTAATTTATTGCAGCAAAATCAACAATTCTCTTTTGTATATGTCAACTATTCCCTATGAAGGATCTGCGTTAGTTTTTAATTGTTAATCATTTTTTGAAAAAATCAAAAGAAGCCCACATATTTGAGGTTCTATGATGAAGCGTATAAATCTACTCCACAGCAATGCATATCTACTCTGTTAAACTCTATCCTTCTTCCTTTCTTTTCTTGTGTTTTTTCACTAATCCTCTACTTACTCCTCTATGCCAATAAATTGCAACCCTCGTCGGCTTCATATAAATTTTTTTTAAAACTCTTTCAATATGGGTGTAAAAAAGACTGGGAGAATAGTAAATAGGAGAAGGACGTCGCTGGTAAGGTTGCTAGTGGGATTCACTATCCACTTTTCTCTGGGTTTTTTAGCCTTTCATATTATAAGAAGCTGATTTAGTTTTTTAATCATTTCGACAGAATGTTTTTAGTGAGATGAAGTGTGGCAAAAATTATGGGTGGGTTTGGATGTGGTGTTCTTTAGGAAATGAGTTTTTTTGGCACAAAAAACACCCAAAAAGTGTTTTTTGCACATTATTTGGTTTTGCACACACACACACACACATATTTGCACACACTAAAATCCTACACACCAAGAACACCAAAACACACACTCACTTTCAAACTCACACCAAAAATATCAAGAACACACACTCACTTTCACACTCATCTTCAAGCACACACCAAGAATATCAACAACACACACTCACTTTTATATATATATATATATATATATATATATTATGCGTACATAGATACATATGTACATATAATATATATTATATATATTACATGTATTATAATATGTTTATATATATATAGATAATATATATACATGCACATATTTATATATATTATTTTATCTATGTATGTATGTATGCATGCATGCATGTACATACAAATGTATGTACGTATAATATATATAAATATGTTATATATAAATATATATATTATATATTATAAATATTTTATATAAATATATATATATACGTATGTATGCATGCATGAACATACGCATTTACGTACGTACAATATATTTATTATCTATATATATTATAATATGTATATATATAATATAATATAAGATATATAATATCTATACATACATATATTTATAAATATTATATTATATATATGTACGTATGTATGTATGCATGCATGTACATACGTATGTATGTATAATATATATAAATATATTATATATAAATAAATATTATATATTATATATATTTATGTATAAATATATGTATGTACATATTTATGCATGCATGTACATATGCATTTATGCACATATAATATACTTATTATCTATATATATATATATATATTATATTATATTATATTATATTATATTATATTATATTATGTTATATGTATTATAATATATATAATATATATACATACATATATTTATATATATTATATTATATATATGTATGTGTCTATATATTCATGCATGTACATACGTATGTATGTACGTATAATATATTTATTATATATATTATATATATTATATGTATTATAATATATCTAATATATATACACACATATATTTATTTATATTATATATATATGTCTGTATGTATGCATTCATTTACATACGTATGTATATACATATAATATATATTATCTATATATGTTATATATTATATATATTTACTTATATAATATATACGTATAGGTATGTTTGTATGTATATATTATATTATATATATAATGTAAATACATATATTATATATATGTGTGTATGTAGGTATGTACATATGCCATGTATATTTGTGTGTATGTGTGTGTATGTATATGTATGTGTGTGTGTACATGTGTATATGTGTGTGTGTCTACAAATTTGGGAATCAAATTTGAGTTTTGGACAAAACCTCCTAAAAAATAATATTGTCTAGACGCTAAATGTTTCTATAAAATATCTACAGCAAAATTTTTTAAAAAATATATCAAAAAATAACCATCTAAACACAGCCTATTTTTATTAGTGAAGTTGTTTTATATCCAATTACGTAAAATAATTTCATCCAAAAAAACTTTTCCTAAACTAAAATGCAAACAAACACCATAATTCTTGGGAAAATATTTTCCAGTAAAAGTTTTCTAACAAACAGACCTTAAGTATAGGGGTTTTTCGAAAATTGCCAAGCACAAAAATATACATTCCGATGTCTTTATTATTGTAGAATCGGAATTATTACATGATCATATCCATAGTGTGCTCAAGTTTGGCAGTTTTGACTTCATCAAATCATTCCACAAGGCTTTATTATTTGCAGCTTTCTGAAGTTATCAAAGTGTAGCCTAGGCCGTAGGCCTCCAACTAGCAAATATAGGACGGCTAATTTAATTGCCTAATTAAAACATAATTAACCACTTAGACTTGTTCGCTAAGATTACCTATATAAATGTGGAACTGGAAAGCTATCATCGTGCCAATCCTCGTACACATTTGTTTACGAGCCATGACTAACCACAAGGCACTGCTTTGGCATCTGCTTGCCTTCTTCTTCCTATTATCTGCCACTGCCAATGGTTACTGTTACAAATGTGGATGCGGTCTTGGCATACCATTATTTCTTTGTCCATATCCAACACCACCAACACCAACTCCACCTCCATATATAAAGGGTCCGCCTCCACCTCCACCTAAGAAGAGTCCGCCGCCGCCACCATCACCAAAGAGTCCATCGCCACCTCCACCGCCACGTATGAAGAGTCCACCCCCGCCGCCACCACCAAAGAAGAGTCCACCGCCTCCTCCTCGACGAATTCTACCGGTAACTTAAGAAAAATAAACTCCCCCGTACCATACCATCATGGATTCACAATCGTATAAGCCATGTTAATAAGTGGATCTTCCAAATAGCCGGAAAGGTCAATAATTATGTTAAAGAATAATAGCTGGTTGACTTTACAGCCCTGAAGCAAGACAGTGCATCATTTAGCATTTTATGAACTTCAAATCCTATTGGTGTTCACATGTTATTTGATCCGCCAACATCTTGTACTCCTCTTCGTTATTTCAATAAAATTAATTGGTGTGCCAACGACCTAATTGTATGTGTCTTTTTTTCTCCAATTTTATAATTTTCGCTGTATATATCTTCATTTTCCCATAACTACATGTGGCCAACCACGTAAAAATATGAATCTTGCACTGCTCTTTCTAATACATAAGTAGGATCAAGCAGAACACTCGACGAGGTAATTATATTTTTGGTGTTGAATCGATCTCTACAGAACAAGGAATCAAATTGCTATTCTGAAAAATTGTCATTTTAATTGAAAAGTGTACTGCTGGTGATTGATAAAATTTGAGATGAACCAAATAATCCTTTTAAAGTGTGCTTCTCGAAGTGGTGGATAATTTATACGTACTTTTGTCACTTAAACATTTAGATAAAGTACTTGTTAGTTCGGCTTTCCAAAGTATTCAGTAGCAAGTTTATTAGTAACATTCCTCACTTACAGAGTCGCTCTGGTTTATCTATGAAAAACTTACCAAGCACCAAATTCTAGCACATCAAAAAATTATTGTTCAGATAATTTTGATATGTAAATAACCTATCTGGTAGAAAAATCCTTGTAATGCTTCTAAACAAATTAAGTAAAGAGGTCAGATAATTTTGCTTGATTTTAACTTTAGACTTGGAATTTCCCTAAGCTAAAGAATTGGGAAAATTTAGAAAAGTAACATAATAAAAATTAAAATTTGGTAGTTATTCGTGCTATAACTGGCTCGTGTTGATTCTAAGCAACAGGCAAACTGTTGTCGATGACTTAAAAGTACAAGCGTGCCACTTGGCTCGTGCTAAGAAAATATGGAATTGTATAAAGTCAAATAAAAAATGCGTTGACAAATCTTGACTTTTCGGTTGGTTCCTATTATTCTTGTCTTGAGTAGCCTTAAGAAATTAGGAGGTATTTGGTAACATGACTTAATGCTGAAAATGAATGAATTAAGTGTTTTTTGTATTCAGTGTATTTGATAACAAAATTCCTTTACCACTTAACACATTAAACACTTTTTTAATTTGTACACAAAATTTTAAGTGAAAAATTTTCACTTAATTTCCTGAATTTTAATACTCTTCCCCTCCTCTCATTGCACACACACACACACACACTCACTCTCACACACTCACCCATGCGCACGCACACATATGCATACTCTTTCTCACATACGTGCACAATCTCTCTCTCTCTCTCTCTCTCTCTCTCTCAGACACACACACACCTACTTTCACACAAATATATATATTCTCTCTCTCTCTCTCTCTCACACACACACACACTCTTTCTTTCTCTCCCCTCCCACACACAGTTACATTCTTTCTTGCACATACACTTTTACACACACATACATATACTTTCACACATACATTTTCTATCTGCCATATACACGTGCATATATTTTAATTTTTTTCCTTTTACATACTTACGTTTTTTCATATTTACATATACTTTCTCTTTCATACACTTTCTCATGCATAAATACACTTATTCTCTATCTCTCACAAACAAACAATATATTTCTTTCTCATATACATTATTAATAAATTATTTTAAATTTTTAAGATAAAATAATTATATTATGAGAGGAGATATTTAAATTCAGTGCATATATTTAGTTAATTATCAAATAGGTAAAACTTTTTCAATTCAGTAACTTAATATTTTCAAACTTAAATTTCAGACTTCAGATCTCAGTTTTACTAAACGGCACCTTAATATTCAAGCCTGAAAGTGATCAACAAAGTGAATGACAAAAAGAAACATTGGCAAAATCTAAAAGAAACACTGAATTGCAGTGGAAAAGATTGTTAGGAAAATGAACATTGCTTAGAACATGAAGTTAGAATTCATAAGACTGAAAACACTTACAACATCTAAACCTGACCAAATTGAATATACAAAGCTGATTTGCACAAAATAAACAAATGGTCCTAGAATTTAGTTTAATAAGTCTAAGAAAAGCTACTAAACTAAAAACTATTGAACTGAAAACATATTGAAGAAGATTTTCACTGATAATTTATTGTATGTTGTCTGATGATGATTGTCCATGTATAATCTGCCTTCCCTTCTCTTATTTATAGATAAAATTCCTAAAAGTGGCAGTTATCAATATGATAGGCTCACCCCTTCAATTCTACCGTTTTATGGCCAATGATAGCCTATTACATGAGGCAACCTCCTGCCACACTAATCATATCTATTAGAACATGGGTCCTAATAACTACCCAGTTCCAGACTTCTTGGAGTCCAATACGTCGCGTTTCCAAGTTCTGCCACCATCCTGGCTCTTCCTTGGGGATCAGCTAGCTTGATCAGCCATGTCGTGCAGCAGCACCCGTGCATCAACCACCATCTTCATCGGCCATCATGTTGATGTGACTTAGCAACCTTACATAAATGTCACCGATTGAAATTTTAAATGCCAATTATCCTATTACCAGTAAGTGTTAGTCGTCACACCAAAAGCTGCCCCGTCAAATAATTCATCAGCGCTCCCAATAGCCAATGAATTGCTTGATTATGTTAAGATGATCTCGAGTTAATCTTATCCAAAACTATCCCACCACTTAATGGCAATTCCAAGCTTCTATGCCTTAACTACCCTTAACTTTCCGGAGAAAACTATTTCCAAACTTCAAACCTTTTGCTTTCCCATACGAAACTGATTTTGGCAACGGCACGTCGTTTCCTTAGTGTAATCCATGTCCTTTTTCCTCGGGATAAGATGAGATTGACTCTGAAATTAGACAAGAATGCTGTGAAGATTGTTGTCGTCAAATACGATGACTCACACTTTTATTCCCAGTTTGCACGAGTATAGACTGTGAAATGCACCCAAATAAAAATAAAAAAAGGCCAGAAAAACAAAAAAAAAAATGAAAAAATAATTGAAGTGGCTCTAGTCCTCATGAGCTAAAACTGTGAATAGAAACAAATTACTACGTTTTGACTAGATCTCTCTAAGGGAACAGTGGCAGCTTGGAGTCTTCAAGTTCCATCAACCAAAAATCAAATCGTCATTATTTTTTATTATAATATTTTTTACAATGGCCAAAGATTTTGACTTTATTAAAATTTGGCCAAGGTAGAAAAATTTACCAAAAGTATATGTGAGTCCTCTAAAATGTCTTAAATGATGTATTGGGTTAAGCCCAATATTGTATATCTATTTACAGGTAGCTTAAGTACTAAGGATAATGAAGCGCAAATCATTTGACAAGACGCTTTACTTCGAATTTGTAGGCCTCACTTCAAATCATTAATTTGCCAAGACGCTTTACTTCGAATTTGTAGGCCTCACTTCAAATCATTAAGAAGTAAGTGGAGTTTAACTATTGATCTTGCTCTTTAAGAAATGGCAAAAAAAAAAAAAAAACTAAGTGCTAATAAGCCTATTAACGAAGCAGGAAACTATAACTCTAATATTTTTCTATAAATAAGGTGCACCTTTAAAGAGGACAGATAGACAGAAATCATTCATAGCCTGTAGAGGAGAAAAATATTGTACATGTAAAATCCCTCAAGTTCGGTAAGTCATCAAGTCACAAAAATTCATCATAGATCTAAGTTCCAAGTTCTTCGAGTAGTAAGCCTCCAAAGTTCCTCGTAGATCTCAAGTCATCAAATTTCTTCAAGTCTCAAAATTCTTCAATTGTTTCGTGTTCTTTGAATTTTTGAAGTCATCAAATCCATAAACTCCTTGGAGTTCTACAAGTTCATTCTTTGACCTTCAAATCCTCGCAATTCTACGAGACTTGCACGTTGTTCAAGTTTCTCAGGGTTCAAGTGTTTCGCGTTCTTTGAATTCGTGAAGTTATCAAATCCATAAATTCCTTGGAGTTCTACAAGTTCATTCTTTGGCACTCAAATCCTCGCAATTCTACGAGATCTTCATGTTGTTTCTTCTGGGTTCAAGAGGCGTTCTTACTCAAAATTTGCGCAAAGTGTTCTGCTACAAAATTGGCAATCTCCTTTGAGTTACCAAATTATTGTAGAAGGATTGCAAGAATCAAGGGATTAATACTTTTGTGGGAAAAAAATACAGATTCAGAGTTGTGTACTTTTAGAAGTAAAATTAATAGAATCAATATTTTGATTATTTATTCCTAATTTTTTGTTTCTATACTCAAAGTATGTGTGAATAATGAAGATCCATGTGATTTCATAGCCGAACAATTTTGAGTCCAACGTATTCTTGTCATGCTCCTTGCCAGCACTTTGCCAGAGCATGCCACATCCATCGGACCCCAGTGGAATTTTCTCAAGAATACAGGATATCATACTATAAGCTAAATTAATAAATACCGTTATAAATAGGTTAAACTACACTTTACCCCTGTGGTTTTCGAAAAAAACTATATAACCCGATTATGATTCAAAAAGTTATACATCAGTTCCCTATTGTTTGAATTTAAAGTGTCAAACAGATAGAAATTGCCTTCCGTTACGACTGGATATAAAATTTAAAGTGTCAAATAGATGGAAATTGCCTTCCATTACGGCCAGATATAAAATGTCCAAATTACCTAGCACTTAACTATTTCGTCTCTTTGCTTGTATTTTTTCGAACCAAATACACTTTACCCCCTATAATTTTCGAATGACCACATAACCCCCTTATAGTTTTAAAAACTATATATTAGCCCTTGGTTATTCAAGTACTTATACTAGGGTAATTTGGATATTTTACCTGTAGACTATAATGAAAGGTAATTTCCATTTATTTGACACTTTAACCAAACTATAGGAAGCATAGGGTATTTGACCCTTATAAATAAGTCAACAGCCAAAGCATACCAATCCAATGGTGTGGATTTTATTTGAGTAAGATAACAAATTATCAAATTGTTTGGTGTGCCACACGCTCCAAATAACTAGTAAAATAAAAATTTGTCTAAATTAGTAATAGATAAGCCCAAGCTAATGAATTCTTATCGGCCTCATCAGACTTGCTCTCCGGACAAACCCCAGTCTGCGTCATCCTCGGCATATATGTATTCATACTCGTTTCATCTACCAAAAAAATCATTTGATAACATGGATTGTGCTGCATATATTCGGGGAGTGGAACTTACCGTTCCTGCTAGATCATGCAGTTATATATGTATTTACATTCTCAAAATATTTTGCATCTAGTTCATAAGCAAGCATTTGTCAAAATTATTTTGTACATATTTTTTTTTGAAGATGTACATATATTTACATATTTACACATTCAATGGAATGAGAAAATTGGAAACCGTAACATGTAAATCATATATCATCTATCGCATGTAACTTAATCATACAGGATCCAGGAAGTTCCTTTGGCCTTCAGCTATCACTGACGAGAGTATTCTCACACATTGTTCATATGTCTCATTTTATATATTGTTTCTTCAACTCAGAAGAGTATTATTCATCCATCGGTTCTGAATATTCAATTATAAACAGTCACATCGAATATAAACTATGTCACTACATGCGGCAAGATTGAAACCCTTGCCGATCATCTCATGTCCACTATGAGCCTGTATTTGTTTATCAAGTTACTCATACGATCACATGGATATATTTCTAAAATGTGCCACTTGTTCAACTTATACATTTGCAAATAACAACAAATAACAATACATGGTCCATTGTGAACAAAAAAAATTCATTTGAGCAAGTGTTTGTAAGCCATTTTGAGAAAACACAAACATACAATCCTATCATTTCCCCTCGGGAACATCATTTTTGCTCATTTTGAGACCCAATTTGTTTTTTAGGTTTTTAAGCATGTTTTCTAAATTTTTTTGATTTTTCAAGGACAATTGTTATTTTTTCTATAATTACTGCGTTCATGGGCAAAATAGTCATTTTACACCTCAAATGCATTTTTCACCAATTTTTTGAGTCCCAAATTTATTTTCTAGGGTTTTAAGCTTATTTTTAATTTTTGACAATTTTTTGAGGCCAATAACTATTTTTCTTTATATTTTGTCAGTACAAGGGCAAAATGGTTATTTCACCTCTTAAATGCCCTTTTTGCCAAATTTTCGATTATAAATTCATTTTTTATGTTTTTAAACCTATCTTTAACTTTTAGCCATTTTTTTAGGTCAACTACTATTTTTCCTAAAAATATCATGTTCAAGGGCAAAACGGTCATTTTATATGCAAATGTATTCTTGATCGAAATTTTTTGTGATTTAATAAAATTTATTATTTACATTTTTCACATTTTTGGGTGTTTTAAAAAAATAATGACATTTTTTATCTATAATTTTAATTTTTTTGGTATCCAAAATTATTTTTAAGACAAAATTAAGATTTTATTACTAGGGATACTTTTGTCTTTTCTCTCTTTCTTGGGCGATAAGACTCTCTTAAAGCTATAAATAGCTCATTTTGGATTAAATAAAAAGTTCTTAATTAGAAAGATACCACACACACTTACTACTCTTGCACACACTACACACTTGCACATACTAGTTTCTACACACACCAAAATTCAAATTCACACATTAAGATCTAACACACACAAACACACCTTTTTTTCACACACTAAGATCAAAAAGAAAAAAAAAAACTCAAAAACATATCAATTCCTTCAAGAGAAGATCAATACACCACAAATTTTTTTCTACAAAGAAAAGGTAACTCCTAATCATTTGTTTTGTCATTTTCATCACAAATTTATAGAAATTGTTATATATATAATTTTGTTCTTTGTATTTTTGGTTGTTTTGTTTTTCAAGGTTCATTTTTTTGGGGTTTATTTTCCTTTTCCTGGGTCTTCTTCATCTCCTTTCCTCCTCCTCCACCGTCCCAAAATACCAGAACGACACCTCCACCACCCAAACCACCGGAACCACCAATCCTCACCAGGGCCATCATCATCAGCAAACCCATAAAAAAAAACACGGCCCCACAACCTCTATCACAAAGGACCATAAACAGACCCATAAACGACCACTGTCAGTTGCTAAGTCCCATGGCCAATTACCACCTAAGATCACCGAACCACTATCCCCATTACCCTCAAGCCACAGCCAAGAAGCGACCAACAGGCCACCATTGATTCCGGTCATAAACTTGCAGCAACAAACTCACAAACACAATAAGCAACCGTAAAAAAAAAAATCAATTCCTCAGTTCCCTTAATCAATCACAAAACCACCACTTCAAGCCCACTCTACAACAACCGTCATAGACAAAATGCCTTCATCACCACAGCTACACCATAGGCAGACAGAACCACCATTGTCATTCATAAAACCAATCAAAGAAAGCCTCCCCATAACCACCCATTGACCTCCAGTGACAGCCCACAACCTGCAGAAATAGCAGCAAACCAAATTCAATTAAACGCCTCTTAACCCACTACTACAGCCTCCACCATTGACCGCCAGTCAACCACTGGATGCTCAAGCCCAAGCCACAAAACCACCGTTGACAAACCTGTAAAAGAAAACAACCACAAAGCCCACACCAATAAACCCAATTCCTCCACCTTTCATCACCTCCAAGCCATCCACAACCATCGTTTAACCACTCCTATCATCAAGACATTATCATCACCAGCCTCAAATTGGCATATCACAGTCCATCAAACCACCCTCCAGTTCACTTCATCGCACCCTCTTCCACCGCAGAACACCAACCATGGCTACCAAAATATTCAAAATTCAACACCACAATCAACAGACCCACTGCTTCTCTTCTAAATACCACCACTAAAAGCCCAATTTAAACTGTCACCCAAGCTTCACTGCAACAGCGGTGAACCACCACTGCTTTGCATCCATCACCACCATCTTCGGCCCCCAAATCCCACAAATCACCACCACCAATAGCAACATCATCCAATTCCACCACCGATTGCTTGCAAACCACCACAACTACGCACTCCACCACCGATCATCAACCACAGGTAACAACCACCTCACCCACGGCCATAAATCTGTCCAACACCACCGCCGAATCATCACCAGCCCAAATCAAAACCCCACCAGTGAATAACCCAAAACAACTGTCTCTCCCTCCTCACAGTCTACTCCCAATTAACACCATTAGCTGCCCAATCGACCACCAATAAACCATCAGCCCCCCAAAATGATGAACCTCAATTTCATGACTCCAATCACACCAATTGCCACAGAGAGAAATGGCGAGAAACCGGAGAAGAGAGGAAGTGGAGAGAAGAAGAAGGAGACAGAAAGCGCTAGAGAAATTGATAGAGAAAAGAGAGGAGAGACAGAGAGAAAACGAAGAGGGCTGGGAAAGAGAGAAGAATCTGTGAGTTAGTGAGAGAAAGAAATTGAGATTTGGGGGGTGTTTGGTTTAGGAGAATCAAGGAGGGGAATGGGTATCACAAGTAATGATACTCATTGTTGATGTTTGTTAAACAACTATCACTATCATTCAATGGGAATGATAGTGATTAATTGGGGTGTTAATGATTCCCCCAAAATACTAGTCTATCAAACCCATTAACCCTTATTATTAAGGGCAAAAACACACCCATTAAAAAATATATATCTTTTGAGTTACCCACTCTTTCTCTCTCTCTCTTCTTTTGATTTTGAATATTTTTTATTAGTACTTTATAAATTTTTTTATAAAAATTCTTTTTAATAATTTTTTTTACATTCAATAATTTTATAAAAAATTGTATTGAAAATCAAAGATATATAATACTCTCTATTAATATAATAAAAATGACTTTTTTTTAAGATTATCATTTCCATAAAACTCAAATTAGAGCATGACTATATTTAAAATTGAAGAAATCTTTTTAAATTTTTTTCAAATATACAAAATAAGAACTAAAAAATATGTATATCATAAATAAAAATTTTAAAATTTTAAAATTTACTTGAAAGTCATTTCAGTATACCAAACAAATATTCTTATAATGATACCCCTTCAATATACCAAACAAATATTCTTATAATGATACCCTATTCCATTATTAAACCAAACATGTTGGGGAGAATCATCAAAACCCATACTCATAGTAGGGTTAATGATACCCATAGTGATAGTGATTGAGGAATTTGAACCAAACGCCTCCCTAAGGTTGAGAAAGAACGATTAGAGAACTAGGGGATGGGTGTTAGCATTTTGGTTCCGGGTAATTTTTTTTGTTAGATAATTCTCTAATCTGTTATTGACCTACCTTTACTTAATTTGTAATTTGTTTAATTAGTTTAGTTAGCCAAATTAATTTAGTCAATTGATTGATTAGCTTTTAGTTTATTTATTTTCAGCTCTTAGTTTTTTTTTTTTTTGTTTATATTGCGTCCTTGAGTACTTGCAATTTCTACATTTAAAGTCCTTTACATCTTACGAATTGACCCCTTAAATTCTATATTTTGTCAATTAGGCCATGTTGTTCATTCATATATGTTAGAATTTACTATTTCATCCCCCAATTTGTTTGAATTAGTTCGTTTCGGTTTATTCACTGATCTGAAACTTAGCACTTCTTTTCTTATTGATTCCAGGAGCGACGGCATTCTTGAATGAAGTCTATCCGAACCGAATTAGCACTTCTCAGATCAGGCTAGGCCTCTCCAGCTGAGCTGGGCGCCAGGCCCCTGGATGCGCTAGCGATTGGCACATAAGGGGAGTGGTTGCCCAGGTTTCTTCGCCAGCCAGACACTATTGAATTGACAGGACATACTGTAATTCTTCTTTAAAAGACTAATCGAATAAGTACTAGGTACCCCTAAGAATCTATTAGGAATAGTCAAAGTGTAAGGTGAGCGATTCTTTTCTTACCCGATTTCCGGCCTTTTCCCTAAGAGAAGTGTAGGATCAAAACTTTGGACTTGTGTAAATTTTCAATTTTGTACCCTTGATTAGTTGAATTTCCCATCTTACCACTAAGCCCCTTAGGTTCATATTATTATTTTTTTTAGTCCCCTTAGCTTCATCGACTTTACATTTTACCTCAATTTGTCAATACTTATATATTTTAAACTTTACTCATTTATATTGTGGTATCTTGACGTGTGTGTTCATTTTCTTAAGCATTGGTAGGGGGTCTTCAAGAAAGGTACCCCCTATTTCTCATTAATTTCTTTTTATGTGCTTTAATGTGTTCCTATGCGATTTTATGCATTTTTTTCACATGTTTCTTATTTTTACATACTTTCACATATTTATTTATTTCATGCTATTGAGTTTCAAATTTTTATTATTTGGAAAAAATATAATAGTTAAATCACTATTTCTTTTGTTTTGGCTTATATTTTGTATTTAGATACCCAATGTAATAGTTAGATTACATTCCTCATATTTTTAACAAAATTTTGTATTTAGATAGTAAGTGTAATAGATAGGTCATTTTTCCCCCCTAAAAAATTGTAGCTAACCCCCCGATGTAATAGTTAGGGCTTATGTGCTTTTGTGTGCTTGTGTGCTTATATGTTTTACCACTTTCTTTAGGATTTTGTATCTAGATATCATGCCTACTTGTTATGTGCTCCTCCGTGCTCTCATGCGTCTTTATATGTTTACTTGCTTTTGATTCATGTTTTATCATTTTGATTCATGTTTTATTAGTTTTATTAATCCGTTACTACACTAATCCAACGCTACTGGTAGCTTTGCGCATTTCCCCGCTAATCCAATGCTAGTAGGGGTTTCTTAGAAAGGGCTAGTCCAATACTAGACTCTTAGGGCATTTTAGTACTAGTTTCACTCGCGTGCATTTCATCTCATTTCACAACACATTCTCCTTTTTTAGAGTTTTCCATATCTGCATGATTTTTTATATATATTTTATTATTATTATTATTATTATCTATTTTTAGCATTTGGCAGTGCATGACATCTAGGTTGCATTTCACTTAGAATTTAGGTCATTTTATGTTCTCCGACTAGAAATAGTTGTCTACATACGTGGGAAGCGGTAGATTGACAGGCCGTTCCCCCCTTTGTGAGTAGAAAAATGTCAGTCATGAGTTATTAGTTCCATACCTGTTATGTTGCATTCCCCACTTTCTTTGACACTTACTATCTATAGTATTTTCTTTTTTTTTGGCATTTCATTTTACATATACACTCGTGACTCACTCAAGGTCTCGACTCGAGTTTCACAATTAATGCGATAATTTCAACCAAGCCTTAACAGAACATTTTGACCCTCCCAATATTCACATTAGACTTAGAATTTGCATTCATTTAAACTTAGGATTTACATTCATATAGACACATCTAAGCATGATAGAATTTAAGGTTATTTTAGAAAATTTTGATTAAAACTCGCAACGAGCATCGGCTAGGCGGAAAGGGTGCCTTAGGCGTGAGCCTTTGCCCTCATTTTCTTCAAATGTGAATCCCGAACCTTCTTCTCTCGTTTTTTCGTAGATCGGAGTCGAAAAAGGATTTTTAAATATTTTTTCTAAAATTTTTTTATTTTGTTTTGTTAAATGATTTTTTGGGTGACTTGGTACACCCTAACTCAATACCAAGTGGCGATTCCATTTTTTTTAATAAAATCCTTTTTCAAAATTAGTTGGCTGAAACTATCGCACTTTTAGTCTCGGTCTTATTTTATTTTAAAATACTATTTTTTTTAAATAACACTTTTTCACTAAAAACCCGATTCTTCTCACACATGCACAGTTTTTCCAAAAACTTTCTTTTCGAAAAGGGTCACAGGATCGAACCGCCTTTTTGAGGAGCGACAATCACAGACCGACCCGTGCGTTCTTATTTCAGGGCATGACACTTGTGAAAAAAATTATCAGTCAGTTTAGGTTAATGTCAATTTGACCCTCTAGTGTAGTGATACTCTCAATTTTGATCCATGATATTCAGGACAAGAAAAAGGTGTTTTAATGGGGCCCTCAAATCCATGTCCGTGTAAATTCTCATATTATAGTGCCAATAAAGGATTTAAATATATACTAAAACAATAAATGTGACTTTATATTTTAACAAACATTTAAAGTTTTTTTTTCCTTTTTTCTTTTTCTTCCCTAAGAAAAACAACGCCCAACCAATTTTTATTTTATTATTGGTTTTTTTTTTTTACAATTTCATAGCAGCAGTCGTAACTATTGTTGTTTTATTGTTAAGGAAGAGAAAAAAGTGAAAAAAAAATGTTAAGAATGATAGAAGTACCCATTTCATATGCTTTAGTATTTGTATAAGGTCCTTGTTGACTAGTCAAACGTTAGAAGTTGGAATTTGTTGGGTGGAATGGCGCATTATACTTCTTTCTGGTCAAATGAAAATATTTTACTTTTGGGGTCCAAATTGGCGTTCGTTTTCTAAAGACTAAGACCTACTTTCAACAAGAAAATAAAAATCATAACAAAAAGAATATGACACAAAAGCTGCCTCTTGTTGCATAAAATCTCTAGTTAAATCGACAAAACATTTTGTGATTTAGTGATGGGATTCCTTGCACTTAAAAACTGTTAAATTTTCAAATACTTGACTTTGAGAGCAAAAATTAAGCGTAAAAATTCTCTGGAATACTCAACAATGGGCAAAAAAAGCCAACTTTTGTATAAAATCTTTGCTTCATGTTCTCTAGATCTTGTTTACTTTGTATATTCAAATTATAAATTTAACTACAACACTTGCACTCTTATGATTTATATGGCTAATTAAACTTTGAATTCAGGTAGCTTTGTAGAAGGATAAGTTTTATTACTATTGTCAAGGATGGAACCATGAATTTTGGAGATATCAACACACACACACACACACATGTACAGTAAAAATAAAATTTATTTTACGTGTAAAATTGAAATAAATAAGAAAATGTATTATATAAATTGTATTGCAAATGATATTTAATGTACAACAATATAATTACAACATATCATCAAAATATATCATCAAATACATATTTAAACTTTAAAATATGCAAGCACATAGATACTACAATGATAAAATTAGTGCATATAACCAAAATATATACTCAAATTACATTTTCAAATAACCCATATATAATCAAAATATATAGTCAAATTACATATTCAAACTCCCCATTCACACTCAATGATTTCTAATTCCTTTTTTGTGAATAGAGATATTATTTTAATAACATCTGATATATATTCATGAAATGAACAAAATGTATTTATTTATGAATATATCTACTAATTTTCCGCAAACAGATTTCAACAATTTTTGAGTCTAACCTCAGGATAAGTGCCTATACCAAAATTTTTCAGAAAAAGGGGATTCAAGGCATCTCATAAATACTCGAGTATATCTACCTATTATATATAAAGGTAAAACCCAAGCATCACCACAGTTCCTCACGTGTCCACATTTTATTGGCCCTATCCATATTAATGAGAGAAGAAATGGGTGTAAGGACTTTTATGTCCTTCGTAATAAAACTGAAGTAATAAATAGTTCTATGTTGTTGTTGCCCTTTTCTATAAATTAGTTGTGCCTTGTGTGTACCAGGTTGCAATTTTTGCACTCGAATTACTTTTGGGCCCTTGGAGAAACAACTGGGTATGTAAATAGTTTGCAACTGTTGTTGGCTTCTTTGTCATTTAACTACGCTCACACCCAAACCACTCTTCCTAATCTCGAAGCCTTCCTGTCTATGCTTTCCACAGTCATGATTTTCCACTTTCGATACCTCTCTCCAAATTTTCTACATTTTGCTGGCTAGAGCAGATTGTTGTTCTTGTACTTCCACTAATCTCAACTGCTTGATGCTTCCTTTTTGTGGGTCCATTGCACTTTGGCCATCTGATTCAACCGAAAACGGCATGGCCTCTTGGAAAATGTTTTGACTTAATCTCCCATCACTTCGTACTGGTTTCTAACCTTCCTTTCTTGCCACAAAGAGGCATGCACCTCTTGGGAAAATGATGTATTAGAAAATTCTCCCTCTCTGATTAGCTTTTTTTTTTTTTTTTTCTAATTCTCAAGTTGAGCTCTTTGTATTTTATTCATCCCTTTACTTTTTTTTCATTTGAATAAAATTCCTTACTTTCCATGCACCTCTTTTGATTGTTCTTTTCCATGCTCCTCTTCTAATTATTAGTTTTTGTTGTTTTTCATTTCCTCGCAGGTTGGGAGAATTTTTGCTCCATTCTCCTTCTAGGTTTGCCCTTTTGATATTTTTTTTCCCAATTTTTTGATATTTTGGGCCTTTAATTGTTAATATGTACAGGATGTTGGATTTTCCTTTCATTTTTCCCAATTTTCAATTATTGGGTTTTTTTTGTCTTTTAACCTTTTTTGGTTCAATTGGTATTTCTTCGGTCAAATGCCTCTATATTTTAAAATTCCAATTTCGCCATCAATGTGTACTTCCTTATCAAAAGTTTATTCATCCTTGTTCATTTTTTTTTGCGCCTTTTCTGGTTTCCTGGGTTCTTATTCCTCGCTTTGTCCATCATCTGGGTATTAGATTTATGTGTTTATTTGGGTATTAGGTATTATGTGTTTTAATTGTTCTTCAACAATAACAAGGATTTAGGTATTATAATCTATCCCTCATGTTCGTCTTCGTTGGATTTAAGTGTTATGTGTTTGAGAAATTATTTATTTTTGAGAAATCATTTATTTTCCCAAATTAAGATTTTGAATGTGCAAATTTTGCCTGCTTATCAGAATATTTTGAACAAAAACTAAGATTTTTTATTATTGTGCATCAGTTTGAACCTTTCGACATTAACAGAGCGAGAGACTAAATGACCCGGAATCGTAATTTAAGGAATTGTTTCACGAACGATTCCCGAAGAACAAAGAGAAAGATTCACGATCTAACTCGGAAAAGATTCGTTAGAACCTTAAAATCTCAAAAATCTTGAGAGAAATTGGTTAAAACCAAGTTTATTGATAAAAAGTTGATAAAAGATTGCTAAAGAAACCCTAGGATATGTCTATTTATAGGCTACATTAGTTTCCTAAGACAAAAGAAAGAAAAATAGCAGAAAAAATAAGGAAAATTGCATAAAATCATAAATCCCGTATTTTGGCAGTAGACTTCTTGAGATAAGGCGTGGGCACGCTGTATTGAAAGAAATCTTCTAGTCCACTGGCAACAGAAATCAACATAAAGCATGGGCACCCTCTAACGAAAAAAGTCTTCTGATCCTCAACTCCAACTAAACAATTATGCTACTTCCGCTAACCTTCTTCTTCCTCTTTTCATGCTCTAATTTGTCTAAATATTCATTTGCTACTTGTTCACATCAGTTCCCTCCCACTTGAGAAGAACTCGCCCTCGAGTTATCTTGAAAATCTAGATACAAAGGAATCATCAGAAGGAGGATGAAACAATGAAAGATCTACGACATTAAAAGTCCTTGAAATTTCCAAAGAATTAGGTAAGTCAACCACATATGCATTAGGATTTATTCAGTTAAGAATTTTGTAAGGCTCATACTTTCTGATTGCAACTTGTGATATTTGCCCATAGGAAACCTCTCCTTGCATAGAAAAACCATCACATCGTCTCCAACTTCAAATACCATAGCACGGCGATACTTATCTGTTGTAACTTTGAACTTAGTATTAGTTGTCTCTAACTTTGCTTTTACTTCAGTCTAAATAGCTTGCGTATCTCTAGCAATGTTCCCCACAGTAATACTATATCCAGGAATATTGGGAAGCTTTCACCAAATCCACAGCATGTCTAGGAGATTGCACATAAACAATTGAGAACGGAGACCTCCCAGTAGAACTGTGAATTACGTTATTGAAAGCAAACTCTGCTTGAGGAAGTGCATGATCCTATTATCTAGGATGCTCTCTAAAGATACAAATGCACCAGATTTCATAATGTACGATTGACAACCTCTGTTTGACCATCCATTTGAGGATGTGCTATGTTGCTAAAGTTCAAAGAAGTGTCAAACATCCTCCACTAGAGTTAACAAAAATGGCTCAAGAACTTGGTGTCTCGATTCGAAATAATGGACTTAGGCACCCCATGCAGGTGAACAACTTCATGAAAGAATAAACGGGCAATATGTGAAGCATCTAAGTCTTGGAATGAAGGGTACCATCTAGAAAACCTGTCCACTACCACGAACACAGAATCTACTCTACGTTGAGTATGGGGTAGTCCAAGCACGAAGTCCATGGATAAATCTTCCCATATATCCTCAAGAACTGGCAAAGGAGTGTATGAACCAGTATTTTGAGACTGGCCCTCTGCAACTTGACAAACATAACACCTCTGCATAAAACTCCGAACATCTCGCTTCAACTGGGGCCAATAATAGCGAGAATCAAGACTAGAGATAGTCTTGCTAATCCCCAAATGTCCACTTAGGCCTCCACTATGCAAGTCACAGATTAACATTTTCACGCAAAGAAACACGAGGAATGCACAAACAATTACATTTGAAGAGGTACCCATCAAAGATATGAAAATCATCTTGTGTTGCTTTGGTCTTACATGTATACCACACGTTTTTGAAGTCGTCATCCTCAGCATAAAGATTCTTGAGAATCTCAAATCCCACAACTTCATGACTCAAGGTCACCAATAAGGTTGCTCTTCTACTCAATGCATCAGCCACCTTATTTTGTTGCCCAACTTTATTCTTCAAAATAAAGAGAAACTGCTACAAATATGCTATCCAACGAGCATGCATCTTGCTAATTTGCTTCTGGCTGTTGATATATTTAAAAGCTTGATAATCTGTGTAAAGCACAAACTGATTAAGGATCAAATAATACTCCCAATGCTTTAAAGTACGAACAATCGCATAAAATTCCTATTCATAGGTAGACCACTTCTGATGGTTTTGCGCTTAGCTTCTTACTGAAGAAAGCGACTGGTCTTCTCTCTTGAGACAATACCGTTCCAATCCCCACACCACACGCATCGACATTCCACTACGAACAATTTGTCAAAGCTTGGAAGAACTAAGCATGGTGCAGTAGTCAACTTCTCTTTGATCTCCTTGAAGCTTCGCTCTTGCTCAGTACCCCATTGAAACCTTCCATTTTTCATAGAATTAGTCAACGGGGCCACAATTAAGCTGAAGTTGCGGATGAAATGTCCTATAAAAGGTCGTTAGGTCATGAAAACTACGAACATCTGACACGTTATGGGGCCTAGGCCACTCACGAATAGCCTTCACCTTTTCTTCATCCACACAAATACCGTCCACACTAACAACAAAGCCTAAGAATACCAGGCTTGTTGTCATGAAGTTGCACTTCTTCATATTGATATATAATTTATTCTCCTGCAATACATGAAGCACTTGACGCAAATACTCAAGATGCTCCTCTTCGTTAGTACTATAAATTAATATATCATCGAAGTATACCACAATAAATTTACTAATAAATGGCTTCAAGACCTTATTCATCAGTCGCATAAAAGTGCTGGGTGCATTGGATAACCCAAAAGGCATCACCAACCACTCATGTAATCCCTTCTTCGTCTTGAACACAGTCTTCCACTCATCTCCAGTTCTAATGCGTATTTGATGGTATCCACTCCTCAGGTCAATTTTGGTGTAGACACAAGCTCCAGACAAGTAATCCAACATGCCTTCCAACCTAGGGGTAGGAAAGCTATAACGAATAGTGATTTTATTAATGGCACGACTATCAACACATATCCACCACGAACCATCCTTCTTAGGAGTCAAAAGTGCAAGAACAGCACACGAGCTCATACTCATGTGAATGGACCCCTTTTCTAACAATTCATCTACCATCTGCTGCAAGATCTCACTTTTTTTGGAATTCATCTGGTAATGTGGCAAGTTAGGCAAACTTGCTCCAAGAACTAGATCAATAGCATGTTAAATTTCTCTCATAGGAGGTAGCCCAGCTGGAAGTTCATCAGGCATAACATCTTCAAATTCATTCAGCACCTCACGAACCTTCACCGAAATCTTTGACTTGGATTCAGCCATATGAAATCCCTTCACCACCACAGCTAGCAACTCTTGTGACTCTTTAATACCTGCAATAAACTCTAATCCAGATCCAGACCCAGTAATAGTAAAAACATTCCCACTACTGCTAGGTCTATTTATAACCTTAGAGCGATCATTTGGTACCATAGGAACCACAGTGATCCTCTTACCATCTTTCTTAAATTTGTAAACATTATCTCTATACATAAAGACGACATCTACATCATATTGCCAAGGTCGTCCTAGCAACATATGACAAGCATTCATATCTACAATATCACACATAATCTCATCAAAATACTTGCCAACAGTAAAAGGTACCCTACAATGATCTACCACCCTAACTGACTCTATTTCTTTAATCCAACTAATTGTATAAGGTTCAGGGTGTTTTTCAACATGTAATTTTAATTTCACCTACAAGCTGCCTTGAAATAATATTTTTAGAACTACTACTATCGATAATTAAATTAAGAAGCTTATTAGAAACTCGACAACTGGTTTCGAAAGAGTTTGTGTCGTTGAGTCTCCTCTTCCTTCTTGGGTGACAGCAGCAACTTCTGTACCACAAGTGTAGCAGGTTTAAATTCCTCTCCTTCATCTTCTCCAGACTCAGCCCCGCAAGATATAATCCTCTGCCTCATCATCATCATCCACCTCATGCTCTACCCAATTCACCTATCGACAGGTCAGGACAATTATTAGAATAGTGCCCTGGATTTTCTACACCTATTACACTTATCTCCCATAAATTTTACATAAGGATTAGGGGTTTTCATGTTAGTAGGTTGTGGTTGCCTCGCATTGGCCTTCTTGAGAGCTACTTGTTCATCCACCACTGGCCTCTTGTCCTCACGGTATCTGGCACCCTGATTTTCTTGATTATCTCTTTGGCTCTCTTTATCATTAGATTTGATTGAGTCAAAGTTCCTTCATGCTCCATCACTACGGGTATTTCTCTTTTCTCACCAAATTCATCTCTGCCCTCAATGCTAGATTATGAGCATCTGCCAAAGTAAGAATCGGTTGAATACCAATTTCATCACGTACATTCAAGCCTCAAGTCCATCAAGAAACCTTGAAACAAGTTGTCCCTCAGTCTCTATCACATTATTACTGAGATAACAAACGTAGAAATTCTGCAGTGGTATTCATGAACAGCATGACCTCGCTGAACATAATGTTGAAATTGGGAGAATAAATACTGCTCATAATCAGGAGGCAAAAATCTAGTAATGAGAAGTCGCTTCATCTTCAACCATGCCCTCATAGGCTGCTTCCGTTGACTGACGTCTTTGATTTTGCAGTTGCTCCCACCAAGACGATGCTTCCTCCTCTTCAACCTATAAGCCACAAGTTTGACTTGTCGGTCTTCAGGGATCTCCATATACTCAAAGAACCTCTCAATCTCAGCAATCCAATCCAAGAAGTCCTCTATACCCAAGTTGCCATTGAAAGAAGGCACATCTACCTTCAACTTGAATTCCTCAAGATCTCGACGTTGAAAACCCCTTTGAATAGGGCCTTCACGGCCAAATCCCACCATATGTTTCATTGTCAGACGAATCATCCTCATAGGTTTGGTCCCTAGGAGGGATTGTTCGCTGCTCATTAATGACCAAGGGATGGTCAAGAGGCACTCTTTCGTCCCGATCTCCTTGTCTGTTTTGTCCCTCAACACTCATCCGATCAAACGCTGTATAATTTGATTTATGCTTGCCTGCATACGCTCCACCTGAACTCGTTGTTCGTTTTGTGCCTGCTCTATGTGATCCATGCGATCGTTTTGAATCTGAAGGTCGTTCTTTGGGGTAGAAATTCGTCTCCAGATTTGTTGCCGGCCATTGGAATAATTTAAGAATAGGAGAAGCCTGCTCTAATACCAATTGACGCGGATTTGTTACCGGTTGTTGGAATAATTTAGGAACAGGAGAAGCCTACTCTGATACCAACTGATGTGGAAGCGTGATTTAAGGAATTGTTTCATGAACGATTCTCGAAGAACAAAGAGAAAGATTCACGATCTAACTCCGAAAAGATTCGTTAAAATCTTAAAATCTCAAGAATCTTGAGAGAAATTGGTGAAAACCAAGTTTATTGATAAAAAGTTGATAAAAGATTGCTAAAGAAGCCCTAGGATATGCCTATTTATAGGCTACATTAGTTTCCTAAGACAAAAGAAAGAAAATTAGCAGAAAAAATAAGGAATATTGCAGAAAATCGTAAATCCCATATTTTGGCAGTAGACTACTTGCCATAAGGTGTGGGCACGCTATATTGAAAGAAATCTTCTGGTCTACTGGCAACAGAAATCAACATAAAGCATGGGCATGCTCTAACGAATAAAGTCTTCTGATCCTCAACTCCAACTAAACAATTGTGCTACTTTCCGCCAACCTTCTTCTTCCTCTTTTCATGCTCTAATTTCTCTAAATATTCATTTGCTACTTGTTCCACATCACTAAATATTCGAAGGATCACAAAGGAATGAATAGTAATACATTGTATGTGTATATGCGTGTATGCACTTGGATATTCATGCAAAATGTGGTGTTTGTTCAACGGCAATCAATCGATGCTATATTGCCTCAAATTGTTGTGTTTCTTCAAATGATGATTTAACACCTGGCTACCCTTGTTGGCACCATTGTCACTGTATTGTAATTTTCTATAGTCCTTTTGTGTGCATATCCTTTTGAGAAAATTGCAATTTTGGTACCTAATATTATGGCCATTGGTAATTTCAATTCCTAAAGTTTAGACAAAAGCAAATCTATTACCAAATGTTTTAATTTTTTAGCATGTTTAGTCCTATTGATCAGTTTTACAAAAATCTTATCGGAATCTAGTCACATGATATTTACGTGCCAGTTTCAAAAATTTTCAAAAAGAATAAGATGAAGGAAAAAAATTTTAATTGCGATAATTTGTACTAATTTGAGTTCATAAATAATAAATATACAAATAAAACTAAAAAAATCTACCAGGATAGTGCATTCGCATGTGTGCCTTTAATTACAAATTATAGCAATTAATTTTTTTTCTTTTTTTATTCTTTTTTAGATCTTTTGTAACCATCACATGAGTTTCACGTGACCAGATTGTGATCAGATTTTGAAAAAACTAGTTAATAGGATTAAATGTACTTAAAAATTGAAACATTTGGTACTAGATTCGCTTTTGTCTAAACTTTAGGGACTGAAACTGCCGATACCCTAAACATTTGGTATTAAAACTGCAATTTTCTCTATGCTTTTCATTGTTTTACTTGTATTTAAATAAGAAATTACTATATGCTAATTGGTTTATTTTTGTGATAAGTTCCATCTTATTTTGCCTTCCATGACGAGTAATGAGGAGTTCCGGTCCATGAAGATAAGTATGCAACTTCACAGGATCCTATTACTGTTTATCTTCTGAATTTTATCTTTTAAACAAACTTGAGTTGATGTTCTTTACATAATGGGTTTGATTGTTTTTGTCAATTTGCAAGAAACTTTTTGGATTGCTCACCTTTCCACATCATTGGTTGATCTTACATGGCCAACCATCCTCAATAAAAAGCATATATTTATGAAGATTCGAAGTACCATCTCAATGATGTTTGGCTAGTTAGAAGGATGCAATTTTTGGCTACTTGTACAAGGGCCATGTTCTTACTAGTAAAAAGAAACATTGAATAATTTGTTGAAGATTTCCATAGGCGTTTTTCACCTAAAATCTAGAAAAGAAAATACTGGTCTGGACTAAGAAAATACGTTTTTGAGAAAATGCTAAATCAATTGTTTAAAGTAAACTATAATAGATTGAAGTAAAGCTATAGCAAGCAGGTTATCCTTGGGAGATTTATGATTAAGAGTGTTTCAAGTATTTAATTCCTTTAAACTGTGGGGAGAGAGAATGGATGTCATCACAAATGGATGTCATCACTTTTTAAAATACTGTAGATAGTGATCTGTGTCTAATGGAGCTAAAAAATTTTAAGGTTTAATGGCCTTGGAGCCAGCTATAATAGTTGGTAGAAACCATGTTCTCTAGCGAGATCTTTTTGTAATTTCTAGGATGACTTTTTTGGCACGTTGCAAGTTTTCCTAGGCAAAGATGGTAATCAAGTGTTATACATCACTGCTATCAAAAGTAGTCCCTAAGCTATGTCATTGTGCTCTTAATTTGAACAAGTGCTCCCATAAAGCATATGGACATTCATAATGAATGTTGTTCTATTCTCTCCAGTTCAGGTGCATATATTGTAATGGAATATTAATCATGAAAAAGGACAAGCTCAAAACGCATTGTCTGGTATCCAATTTCTTCTTTTGATGTTTCTATTAATGGAAAGTTCCTAGTGGCATAAGCACACTGATTGTTTTACCTTGTTTTACTTGATTTTTTTTATTTGCTAACCCCGTACTCGGGGGGAGGGGACGCCACTCCCAAATTTTATTAAATTAAATGAAGTCTAGTACATGGAAGGGGACATAAAACCTAACCTCCAATTATTTTAAATAAAAAATAAAGTAGGAGTACAACTCCCTCGTTGTACTTGATTGTTTGCACTGTTATTTTTTCTCACTTATATTGCACACATAAGGCAAATTCTATTGTAACTTGGTGTGGCAACCTTGATCGCATTATGGGTCGCTTCTTCTGTTGCGGCCATGGTGGTGCCTTTTGTATCAACAAATGTGATTCTAAGTATGTGCATATCTAAAATTTTTGTAAGTTTTCACAAATTTTAAAAAACTACATTTACTACAAAAATAATAAATATCTCATAATTGCACTAGAGGCTTTGCCTACTGTGAATTAGTTGAAAGTTGTTAGTAGAATGTAATCCGGGATTTGGACTTAAAAGAATTTGTGACTATGTCTCCAGTGTAATGTGGTTTCTGGAACATTGTTACTAATACTCCTTGATACGTGCGTGGTAGTGCCCATTTCAAATTTGGAAGCTTCATCCATGATATTCATTAATTTATGTGATTTGAATGATTCTACAAGGAGTCTTGTGTATTCAACCATGCTTGAGCTTGGAGAATCCGTGAATCAATCAATAGAATTGGACTTGAAGATTGCGTTTTGGTTTTGGATTAAACATGCATTCCAAAAAAGTCCCAAGAAGTAGCATATGGTCCAAAATGATGCATACAAGTTGGCTAGGTGTGATGGACCCAAGTTGAAGGTATTAAAATTGCAAGATTGAACCCAATGGAGTCCAAGAAGGGATGGCTAGCCCATTTATTTATTTTATGGCAAATTTTTAGTTAATTCTTTTATGTTAAGTTTTCTATTTTGTTTACAAATTGTAACCTCTTAGAAAGTTACCATATTGTGTTAGGTTACAACTAGTGCTCTTTGTTAAGTTTCAAGAACTTTCTATAAGTTGTTATGCAAGCCTATTTATAGGCTAAAACACTATTCCAAATTTTAGATAAGTTTTGATGTTTGATGAATTAATAAAATTCTTCTTCTCTTTCATGAGAGTTTTTCTTTAGTTCTTGCTGATGAGAACTATAACCTTATCAAGAGTGATTCTTGTGGCGGTCTAAACCCAACCTTGCTTAGAGTTTTTCTTCTTGTCTTGATTAAGTTCTTAGAATAAATTGGGTTAGACGAATAAACTCTCTCATATTGGTCTAGCAAAGTTTATCCTTTGGTTTGAGATTTCTACAAGGGTTGAATTCAAGGTGATCAATCTCCACGTTTAGGTTGCTTTGATTTACAAATCAAAGTTGGTCTAAAGTTCAATGAGGCTATTACTTTTAAGATAATTTGGTCCAATTCAGCGGGAGGATTTGGATTAAATTGTCGGCTGTTTCTTCAAGACGATCTTTGGAGACATATTCCTATGATATACGATAGGGGTTGCCCCTGAACGTATCAATTGGTATCAGAGCTTGTTTTTGAAATTCTAGGTTTCTCCAATCCAATTTTTCATTTGGAAAAATTCGGATATATCCTTTTTTTTTCTTTTTGTTGTTTATCAAAGAGCTTCAAGCCTAGTTAAACAACTTGTAATTTTTTTCTTTGTTTTTCTTTCTTGGAGTCATTGTCAAAGTGCCTCAAGACTGGACAACAAGTTGTCTTCTTGTGTGTTTTTCGTATCTTCTTATTCTATCCAAATTAATTCGTGTGTTTCTTGTGTGTTTTGGGTCTTGTTCTTGTGCTTTCATGATTTTTTAAGGGTTTTAGTGTCGTTCTTGATTGTCGTCAATCAAGAATTCTAGGTTTTGTGTGGTTTCTGGATAATCTTGACTGTTTTTGGTGTTTCTTGAATTTTTTGTGTTAAAACTCTTTGAAGAAAAATTAATTTTTGGACAAACAAGCCTTGGATTGAAGTTTCTTGAAGGTTTTGGGTCGTTTGTGTTGTTCTTGGTGGAAAAAAAAGAAAAAAAAAAGAAAAAAAAGGCGTGCTCAAAAAGCAAAAAGCAAAAAGAAAAAGCCAAAAAGCACAAAAGAACAAGAAAAAAAACAAAGAGTAAAAAGGAGTGCACACAAGTTCAAAACTGTGCACAAAGTTTTATTCAAGTCTCTTGAAGTTTCTTGGTGTTACAAGGTGTTTCTTGAAGAATCTTGAACTTAGGTGGTGGTTTTCTTGGAATCTTGAATCTGTCTAGAATTTGTTCTTGTATTTCTTGGAGTTCTTGAACAAGTTCTTGAGCTTTCTTGAAGTTCTTGACAAGTTTCTTGAAGATCTTGATAAGTTTCTTGAAGTTCTTGAGTCATAAATAGAAGTTCTTGAAGAACATTGTTGCTGAAAAATTGTTTCTTGAACTTCTTGCATTGTCCTTCTTGAAACATCTTTGGAACTAATTTGTGCCATTAATAAGGGGAGTTTGGCACGTTTTTCTGGAAGTTTTGGGGCTATTTAGTTGAGTTTTGGGACCAGCTTCTTGCTTGGGATTGATGGGAGCAAGTTCTCGAACTTGATTCTTGAATCTTGATTAATTTGAACTTGCTAGAATTTTGGTAGATTATTACTTACGAATTTCCTGAATTTTTCTTGCTTGTTTTGATCATAAAAAGGGAAGAAAAGGATCTGATTTGGTGTTTAAATAAAAGGGAAATCCTAGTCCAAAAGGATTAGGAAAGCTGTGACAGAGAAAAAGGAAAGTATAGTGATTTTTGAATGAGGAAAGTTGTATTCTTGTGTGTGTCTGTTCTTTTTGGAAAGTAGTTTTTATTTTTGCACAAGAATATTATTTTCTTTCAAGAGAACATTAAAAATCAAGATTTTTCACACAAGAATACCACACATTAGGGTTTCCAAACTGTGATTTCTTGAGTCAATTTTGATTGTGCTTATTTTCTTTGAACTTCTCTTGATCAAACATTTACTCTAAGCGTATTTTTCTTTGGCCTCTACACTCTTGTGGTTTTGAACTCTATGATGTGTTTTCTTGTTATGCTTTAAACGAGTCTTATTGTTCCTTTTACAGGTTTTATATCGCTAACTATGCATGCTGCCCAATGCATTCTAATTTTGTGATTAGTAATTATGATCTCATTAATGCAAGCTATTTTGGATCTATTCATAGTCATTTAGGTTATAAAATTTGTGATTTTCTTATTTATTATTCAGACATGTTCGTTCTTTTACATGTTTTTAAAGTTAGTTTTCATCGAGATTTGTTTATTCTTCTTAAGTTAAAATTTGTTCTTGCATCTTTGAGTTGTGATTTAGTGTTTTATACTACTTGTGTTCATAGTGGTATTAAGGTGTCCGTGAGTTGTTTGATATTTACATCGGTTTCAAATATGCTTCATATTTATACTAGTTTATCCATCAATCCTTTAGTTACTTATGTTGACTTATATGATCTTGTAGATTCGAGGACGAATCTTTTCGAGGGAAGAGGGATTGATGTGATCCAAGGTGCAACCTCAATCATGATGCTTTGATTTTCTCATGGAGCGACTTGTTTGTTGATTCACGTACACTTGGGCCTTTCTTTGGACCCATTGTTCAAGTTATTTTAGTGTATAAGATGGGCTAAGAGATCAAGCTTTGGTTGTGGATCAAATTCAACTACAAAGAAGGATCACAAGTTAGTGATCAAGTTGTTCATCCGTGCAAAGGATTGCTATTGGGCTTGCTTGGAAAAAGATCAACTTGGGCCAAGTCCAACTTATTACCAAGGCTTACCACTTATTTTTGGGATGCTCAAGAGTCCATATGGAGCATCAAAGTTCAGCCGTTCAGCCCATATAGTATTGGATTGAAGATTGAAGCCCAACATCATTATGGAGTTAGCATTTTGGCCCATTGGGCTTTAGTGACTTGGACGTCCAGCTTAAGGCTTATTTGGGACGTGTTTTAGTATTTTTAGAACTTAGTTTACTTATTGTTTAGACTTCTATTTTAGTTACAAGTGTTTTAAGTTAAGTGTTTCAATTAGTTAATGTTTAGGTTTAAGTAGTTGCTTTAAATTCTTAGTTCTAGAATCATCCATGTAACCCTATAAATAGGGGTCACTATTCATACGAATTTCATAAGTTTGATGATTAATAAATTTGTGAGTTCTCAAATTGAGTGCTTTCTTTTGTTCTTTGTTGATTAAGAAAACCCTCGAACTTGTAGAGTGATTCCAAGTTCAAAACCCTACCTTAGAGTTGCCTTATTGGTTTGATCAAGCGTTCTACGTGCTGATTCCTTGAGTTCTTGTTCGTTCTATAAGGAGGTTCAACGCTTCCTTGAATTTTCAAGTTGTTCATCTTGCGTGTTTAAGGCTTTGGTGCTGATTCTAGAGTCTAGTTCATCCAAGGAAAAATGTTTGAAATTCATACTTGGTCTTTCAAGCAATTTCACGTTTATCCGCGCGTATCAATTGGTATCAAAACTTGTTCTTAAAATTCTAGGTTTTTCCAAGACAATCTTTGGGGAGATATTCTTGTGATATACGATAGGGGCTGCTCCGAACATATCAAGTGGTATCAAAGCTTTAGGCATCTTGAAAAATTAGGTTTTTGTGTCTAATCCACTTGGGTAAATCTCTTTTGTTTTCAATCTTCTTAGATATATGTTTTTAATTGTTGTTGTGTTGTTCTTGGTTCAAGATCTGATTTTTCTTGAATTAAAGTTGTGTTCTTTTGTGAGTTGATTGCCAAAAAATATTGTCACTGTAGCGCACTGTTCACCGGGTACTGTTCATCACCGGATCTACTGTTCACCGCGAGTACTGTTCATCCCGAATTTTGTAAGAAATTTTCCATTTTTTTGTGAGTTGAATTTTGTGTTTTGTGTTTGTTGAAAAAAAAAGGAAAGAGAAAAAAAGGAAAGAGGAGATAAAGGAAAGAGGAGAAAAAGGAAAGTGAGGGAAAAAAAAGGAAAAAGGAGAAAAAGGAAAGAGAGAAAAAAAAAGGAAAGAAAGAGAAAAAGTAAAGAGAGGAAAAAGGTAAGTGTTGTTAGAGATAGTAAAAGCCTAAATTAAGTGAAAAATATTTTGTATTATTTCTAACAATTTTTGTAGCTTGCATTATGGAGGAAATTCTCAAAGAATTTAGGCAGGAACTCAACAAAAGCACGGATTCTGTATTTGATCGCTGGACATGGGAATTCAAAAAAGGCATAACTTCTCGATTTGATCATCGAGAAACTGAGGGATCGATTCATAAAAAGAGAAGTTCCAACTCTAGCTCTTCTAAGAAGCTTGTTATGGCTATGGTTCTAAAGGTGTTTCTTCAAAGAGGACAGAGAGCTCATTGCCTTCAAGGTCCTCTCGAAAACAAAATGCTGAATCAAAAGGGAAGGATTTGAAGAGTATGACCATGGGTGAAATTATGGATAAGTTTGAGGCTAAATATAAAGCTTATGTAGCTGAACAAAAGAAAAGGGAAGCTTGTAGAGTTGAAGAGGAAGAAGCGCCATCTTTAGATGAGCCAAGCCTTGAGGAATCACCAATGGAAGAGCATATTGAGATTACACATGAAGCACTATTGGAGGAGTCAATAGAAGAGGAGCCACCAAGTGTTGAACCACTACCTCTTTAGATCGAGCCATATTCTTCATCTACCTTGGGCGACAATTTGAGGACGAATCGTTTCGAAGAGAGGGAGTTTGATACATGCGTGGTAGCACCTATTTCAAATTTGGAAGCTTCATCCATGATATTCATCAATTTATGTGATTTGAATGATTCTACAAGGAGTCTTGTGTGTTCAACCATGCTTGAGCTTGGAGAATCCGTGAATCAATCAAGGGAATTGGACTTGAAGATTGTGTTTTGGTTTTGGATTAAACATGCATTCAAAAAAAAGGCCCAAGAAGTAGCATATGATCCAAAATGATGCATACAAGTTGGCTAGGTGTGATGGACCCAAGTTGAAGGTATTAAAATTGCAAGATTGAACCCAATGGAGTCCAAGGAGGGACGGCTAGCCCATTTATTTATGTTATGGCGAATTTTTAAGTTAATTCTTTTATGTTAAGTTTTCTATTTTGTTTACAAATTATAACCTCTTAGAAAGTTACCATATTGTGTTATGTTACAACTAGTGCTCTTTGTTAAGTTTCTAGAACTTTCTATAAGTTGATATGCAAGCCTATTTATAGGCTAAAACACTATTACGAATTTTAGATAAGTTTTGATGCTTGATGAATTAATAAAATTCTTCTTCTCTTTCATGAGAGTTTTTCTTTAGTTCTTGTTGATAAGAACTATAACCTTATCAAGAGTGATTCTTGTGGCGGTCTAAATCCAACCTTGCTTAGAGTTTTTGTTCTTGTCTTGATCAAGTTTTTAGAATAAATTTGATTAGATGAGTGAATTCGCTCATATCGGTCTAGCAAAGTTTATCCTTTGGTTCGAGATTTCTACAAGGATTGAATTCAAGGTGACCAATCTCCACGTTTAGGTTGCTTTGGTTTATGAATCAAAGTTGGTCTAAAGTTCAACGAGGTTGTTACTTTTAAGATAATTTGGTCCAATTCAGCGGGAAGATTTGGATTAAATTGTCGCTTGTTTCTTCAAGACGATGTTTAAGGAGATATTCCTGTGATATACAATAGGGGTTGCCCCCGAACGTATCACTCCCTTGTGAAAGAATGAGTCAATTGGTTGTTGAACTGGAAACTAACTATTTCCATGGTGTCTTTTCTAGATTCTCCACCTCTTTTTTCCTTCTCATGTTATGTTACAAGTTTCAAATGAGTAACTATATTGTGCCTTTGAGAAAACATATGTGAAGACAAAAGAGATATTCAAGAGTTATATTTTGTATATAATAAAATGAATAGAAATAATAGTATGTTTAGTGGTACATGTATCAATGACTTTTAATAGTGCAATATTGTGCTTAGTCCAACGATATTCTAAATAGTTGTATGAAAATGTTCTTGGTGTCACGCACCATGACCCGAGACGTGGCACCCGCCATGCCAACAAAACTATTTCCAAATAGCACAGGAATATATATATATATATGTATATATATATATATATATATATAAGGCAATATCCATTTACAAAGTTACTTCATCCCCACAAAAGTAATTCAAGCTTTCATACATAATACACCTGCTATAAATACTAGAGTCTCAAAGCATAACATACATAACATGAGCATAGTCTACATTACACAAATAAAGTCTGCCACTAGCACAATATCATCTAGACTATTCAACTCCAAGAGCTCAACCAATCTTCTTCCATGAATTCATCATCCACTGCGATTCAAAAATAATGGAGTGAGTGACAAAATCACCCAATAAGTAGCAAAACGATCTCTTTGTGGCTTGAGGCTGTTATTCATATATTTGCATTCCAATGATATAGCATTTAATCACATAAATCATAAAATACGTGGTAATTGTACATTCATCTCAAATTCACATATCATTTAACAAAATGATAAAATAAGCTCAAGAAGTAATATGACTAATGATCCAGGATGTCCAGTTATTAACTATCACCCAATTAACACGGTCATTTACTAACTCTACTCGATCAATCTAGTCAAACAAAGCTAACTATCCTCGGTTAGCGCGGTCAAGTATCAAATCATCATCACCGAATTAAGGAACTAATCCTGTTATAAGCCATTTCACTTAGAGCCCAATAAAATCATCATTCAACAAGTATTTAGTACCCCGCATATTCAAGTCATAGTAAAACAAAAACATATCCAAACACAAGCCATTTGTTATATCAAATAACCTTTTTGAGCATTAGATTTATCAAATAGCAATTTTTCAAATACAAATGATACAAGTACTACTTACCTCGATCCAAGCTAATTCAAATAATCCAAAAATGGATGATCACCATCTTCTCTTGAAAGACACAATTAAACACTTAATTACACACTAATTCTATCAATAAATCACAATTGGGGCTTAACTCTAGACTTGGGATGCAAAACGGAGCAAAGAAAGCCTTACACAGTTGATCCGCAGGTGCGACAATACTAATCTACACCTGTGGATCTTGAAGAAACTTATCCGTAGATCACAGCAAAAGCTAAGCTATAGGTGGGGGGTGACCGAGCTGATTGTGAGTTTAGTTTATATCAAAATATATCAAAAAATCTACTGAAAATCACACAAACGAGTAATACAATTTATAATCTAATACTCATTCCGCACACGGGTCAACTGTAGTTGTGAGGAGTATTAGGATCGATCCCACGAGAAAACAAGATTTAGCAACTACCAAAGTTACTAACTTCCTTTATTATCTAGACAATCAAACTTTAGAGGTGGTGAAATGGTAGGAAAATCAAATTCAAGTAAGAAAACAATGAAGAAACTAGTTAAATAAAGTTGGCTAGGCTTAAGAATCCACCAAATACGTGAGTTTAGCTTCTGATCAAAATGATTTTATTCATGTTAGGATTCAATTCCATTTGTACTCCAAACTAGACCTCTGTATGAATGGAAGGCAACTAATACATGAGCTTTCCTACTCGTGGTAAAGACGTGCATGCATTAGTTCATTAAAATCATAAATTGTGGCTTTTAACCTTAATCCACTCATGTGAATCACTCCTTTTGTGCGATTCAACATAAGTTCCATTTACTCTTTCCATTGTTAAGTGCAAATCTCTTTTCCAAATAACAACTAGATGATTTGAAATTGGTAGCTAATCAACAACAAGTGTTAAGGCCAAGTAAATGAATAAACATGAATAAATAGGCCATAAACCAATTCAAACATATTAGAGCTTCATCCTAAACCTGGTAGGAATCAACTTAGTTTAACATGATAAAGGTAATATTAAGCACATAAATGAATGTAAACAAGCACGCATGAATGAAACTAAAAGGAATAAGGTTAGAGTTGCTCATTTGGTGGATGAACTTGGTTCCAAAACTTTTCCTTGCATTTCATCAAACATGTTGAATACAAAGTAGTTCTTCCAAAGTCTTGTTACAAGAATATGACTTCGCCTACTACAAAACTAAGAAAGAAAATCTACTCTAAATATTTACAAGGAGTGCTCCTCCTACCAAGCTATAGTTCAAGCATAAACTAAGCTTAAACCAAGCATAAAACTAAGCATATCTTTCAATGACTACAAAGGCATGTATTTATAGGAGAAACCCTAGCTCAAGTCCTTTTCCAAGTTGAAGATTTCATGATGAAATTTGATTCCTTTTGCCTCAAAATTTTTCATTGAGTTTTTTGTTATCTTCTAGGGTAGAGAGAATGCAACTGGACATTGGATTTATCAGGAAAAGAAGTGTGAACAAGCTGCTAGTTGGAAGAAGCCAAAATCTACAAGTTGGTATCGATCCGCGAGTGAGATCCGTGGGCTTCGTGACTTGCGGATTGCTATTTATTTTCATTTTTGCCCTTTTTAATTTTGGTTATTCCTATAATGCCCTTGAGACATTTTTCCACAAGTAAATCATAGTTAACTTGGTAGATTTTGGTGATCAAAATATTTGCCGGAAATTCCAAGTTTAAATGATAAATTTGGTACAAGTTAGATTATCTTTGATTTTGATTGTCCTTGAGCTTCAATTAATCAAAATTGTGTTTAATCCTTATATCCTACAAGAATCAAATAAACTTGGGCATTAATTTGCTCAAAATAATAATTCTGTCTCAAAATCTTAATTTCTGGACTAAAAATCCTAATTTAAGAGCAATCCTTTATTTGATGGAACATAATGAAATTGAGACATTTTAATATCAAAAATATCAAAAACATACTAAAAATATACTAAAATCATATATAAAATACTATACTAAAATAGCTAAATTTATTACTTATCAAACTCCCCCACATTTGAATCATTACTTGTTCTCAAGCAATTGGAAAATCAAGATACAAAAACATGATTCAAGGTCTTGAAATAATAAATGCTACATTGTTGAATGCAATTCCACAATATTAAGTAAGTAGCCATTATGCAATTCCTTTTAATGTTTATAATACTAATCATACCAAGTAAAGGGGAAGTAATTATCTCAAGATTAAAGCTTATTTAACCAAATTCCTTTGCCTTACATAATTTCACATACTAAATATTCGATATGGACAATCATATACAATTTAATTTACACATAATAGGGACATATCACACTTTATACTAGCAAGTGTCTTTCGACACGAAGGTTGACATTTGTAGATGAAAACCCCCGGTTACTGAACAAGTTGATCATTTTTACCACATTTTAACCTTTAGTTTGAGAAGTGAAATTGTCTTTTCATTAAAGGATCGACATTTTGTGATGAAGACCCCTTATTACTCAACAATTCACTTTCAATCAAACTTGCTATGCATACTCTTAATTCAATTGTCGTTTGATGCGAAAATCGACATTTTGTGATGAAGATTCCCGGTTAGTAAGCAATTTGAATCATTGGAGTAGTAATAAGTAAATTAATCATTGAACTTCATAATATTATTCTCTCTTAATTCAAATAAGTATACTTTTTGTCCATATCTACTACTTTAAGAATGTAAAATTAAGTAAAAAAAATAAATTTCAAGTTAAATGTGCTAAATCAAGACATAATTACAACCATTTTACAAGATATACTTTCTTAAAAACAAAACTCCTAATCACATAATAACTATTTCCTCATATATTTGTAGAAATTATTCAAGCAAAGTTGCATAAATTATTTCAAAAAGTAAGAGAATTCAACAAGTATATGGCATGAAAACGTGTTAATGAAGCAAATTTTCAAAAATTTTGACCATGTTTTACCAAAACAATATCTTGACACTATTTACTCCAAATCCCAACCAAATATAATCTTATACCTTCCCCCCACACTTAGAATATAACATTGTCCTCAATGTGAAGAAGGAAAAATAATAAAGAAAATGGAACAAGAAGACTCCCCTTGTTTGGATTAGAAGTTCAAAAGTTGACATTGTTGTATCCTTGAAGTCCATTGGCCTTAACAAGTCTCTCTTTGCAATGCTTCATCAAGTTCCTCATTTGATCCCCACTTGCTCATTGACTTTGTTTTCAAAGCTCAAAACACTTGAATGCTATGTTAGATGATGAATAGATAACTAATGAACCACAAAATGAACACAGCATACTTGAAAACTTTGATTTCCCCCACACTTAGTTTGTGCAATGTGGCTCAAAGGATGAAAATTTGAAACCTAACAATGGTATGAACAAATATAATGTTCATTAATGAAGTAAAAGATGAAAGAAACTTGTTCAAATGCGCTCCTTTTCAAAAATCAACCATTTCATGCCATTTATTCAAAATTCAAAGTTAAACTTAAGTAAAGAAAATGCATAATTGGAACATGTGAAAGTGTTAATTTGATTGTCCAAAACATGTAAACAAACCATGAAACACATGTTGCAAGTGAACTAATTGAAAACCAATGAAAATGAACATGAAAACCCAACTTTACAAGTGATCAGCGAGTGAGGTACCCGCAATTCACAAAGCCAATCCATGGATTTCTGTGTAGTGGATCAGGGAAACCTCCAAGAAGTTGATTTGTGAGTGCGATCCGCAGGTGGTGACCTACAGATCGTTCCATGCGGCAGGCAGTGAACTACTTTCTTTTGTGTTACTGTTCCATTGGTTATTTTCATTTCTGTAGCACTTTCAATTAACATGTTTTTGAACAATTTAACACCAAGAACAAGTTTGAATCATGAAAATACACATGTGCAAGCACCAATTTATCAAATTTTGCATCAAAAGCACAACATCAAGGATGATTTGAGCATGAATTACCAAGTTGCATAAATTGCAAAATTTGCATGCACATTCCAAACCAATAATGTACACATGTTTCTTTGAGCATATTAAGCATAAAACCAAGGCCAAACAATATATAATCTTAGTGAATCATCAAATGACCTTTTTGCTCAAAAAGTTTCCTAATTATGAATAGTAACCTTCATCATTTCCAACTTCTCAAACACATCATATAACACATAGTACACACGTTAAACATTCTTTTAAGTATGAAATGCTAAAGAAGAATGAATTTTAGAGTCAAAATCATGATTGTAACATTTTGAATCAAACTTGATCTTCAAGTTCCAAGTTGCATAACCTACAAAACAAACAAATTAAAATACACTTTAAACTGCATAGTACTTTAACAAAACAAACTTGAGAAATTCAAGTTAAAACCTTTGAATGGACTATATCTTCTTCGAGAACAAGTTGATTTTCAACATTTACATGTTCAAAAGCAAAAGAAACAATTAAATTATTATCAATTTTCTCATTTTCAACTACTTTATCACCCAAACATACGTTATCATCATTCACTTGCTCTTGCACATGTTCAAATGTAGAAACATCAAGCATTTCTTTATTATTTTCACATTCATTTTCATGAAATTCATGCCTAATTTCACAAGTGAGGGATTCAAAATGTTGATCATCATGTTCCATTTCACTACTTTCATTCCATTTCACTACTAATTTCACTTTCATGCTCAAAATCATGTTTCTCATGCATAGAGGTGTCTAGTGGATTAACATAAGTTTCTAATGGTGGTTGCATTAACCCACAATAATACTCCTAATGATTACCACCACACATGGAACAAATATAATCATCACCATAAGAATCATAAACAACATATTGTTCCATATTATTCACATTATTAGCACATACACCTTTTTGAAATTTAACTTCATTTTCATTAGAGGTAGGATTATCAAGCAATTTAGCATTGAAATCCACATTCCTACTTTCAACTACTTGATCTTGAACATGGAATTGTTTGTTTACAACACATGGTGACTGTAGGCTCATTTTATTGTCTTTTTGCATTACTTCTTGATTCCTAGAGTTTAATGCTCCTCTCATTTTAGCAAAATGGCCTTCCAATCTCCTGCTCATGTTATCTATTTCATCCATATTGGCATTAGGCTTTAAGTTCCAAGATGAACTTTGTTCAACACAAGTAGTTTGATTTGGTTGATTCTATGATTCATCCACCCCAAATTTTCATTTTGAGCATTATATCCATTTTGAAGTGAATAAGTGCAATTATTACCAAGTTGTACATGATCACAATAAAAATTTGTATGATTACCTCCACAAATACTACAACAAGGAACATTTACACTAGAATCATATCCAAATCTATTGATTAGCATGCCTTCTAATGTAGCCATTTGTGATTTTAACATTTGCAACTCATCATCAAAAGACATACCTCCATGAATACTCGACTTGTATTCATCATATGGCCAATAGTTGTTCCATCGAAAGTTGCCTTCCATGTGTTAGATAAAATGTTTGAATCACCTTCAACTAGTATTCACCTTCTTTCACCCTTGATTCAAAAGGTACCTAAAAAAACACAACACAAGATATATGAAAACAAGAAAAACCAAAAATGTCTAGATTAATAAAGCTTGTATTGGCCTTGATATTGCCAAAGTTTCTTTATTTCCCCAGCAACGGCGCCAAAAACTTGATTGTGAGCTTAGGTTATATCAAAAGATATCAAGAAATCTACTTAAAATCACACAAACAAGTAATAGAATTTATAACCTAATACTCGTTCCGCAAGTGCACGAGTCAATTGTAGTTGTGACGAGTATTAGGGTTGATCCCACAAGGAAACAAGATTTAGCAACTGCCAAAGCTGCTAACTTGCTTTATTATCTAGACCATCAAACTTTAGTGGTGGTGAAATGGTAGGAAAATCAAATTCAAGTAAGCAAACAATGAAGAAACTAGTTAATCAAACTTGGCTAGGCTTAAGAATCCACCAAATATGTGAGTTTAGCTTACGACCATAATGATTTTATTCATGTTAGGATTCAATTCCATTTGTACTCCAAACTAGATCTCTCCATGAATGGAAGACTACTAATACATGAGCTTTCCTACTCTCGTGGTAAAGACTTGCATGCATTAGTTCATTAAAATCATGAATTGTGGCTTTTAACCTTAATCCACCCATGTGAATCACTATATTTGTGAGATTCAACATAAGTTCCATTTACTCTTTCCATTGTTAAATGCAAATATCTTTGTCAAATAACAACTAGATGACTTGAAATTGGTAGCTAATCAACAACAAGTGTTAAGGCCAAGTAAATGAATAAACAAGAATAAATAGGCCATAAACCAATTCAAACATATAAGAGCTTCATCCTAAACCTAGTAGGAATCAACTTAGTTTAACATGATAAAGGTAATATTAAGCACATAAATGAATGTAAACAAGCATGTATGAATGAAACTAAAAGGAATAAGGTTAGAGTTGCTCATTTGGTGGATGAAATTGGCTCCAAAACTTATCCTTGCATTTCATCAAACATGTTGAATACAAAGTAATTCCTTCAAAGTCTTGTTACAAGAATATGACTTCGCCTACTACAAAACTAAGAAAGAAAATCTACTCTAAGTATTTACAAGGAGTGCTCCTCCTACCAAGCTATAGTTCAAGCATAAACTAAGCTTAAACCAAGCATAAAACTAATCATATCTTTCAATGACTACAAAGGCATGTATTTATAGGAGAAACCCTAGCTCAAGTTCTTTTCCAAGTTGAAGATTTCATGATGAAATTTGATTCCTTTTGCCTTAAAAGTCTTCCTTGAGTTTTGTATTATCTTCTAGGGCAGAGAGAATGTAGCTGGACATTGGATTTATTTGGAAAAGAAGTGTGAACAAGCTATAAATTGGAAGAAGTCAAAATCTACAAGTTGGCACCGATCCGCGAGTGAGATCAGTGGGTTTCGTGACCTGCGGATCACACTTTATTTTCAATTTTGCCTTTTTTAATTTTAGTTCCTATAATACCCTTGAGACGTTTTTCCACAAGTAAACCATAGTTGACTTGGTAGATTTTGGTGATGAAAATTTTTGCCAGAAATTCCAAGTTTAAATGATAAATTTGGTACAGCTTAGATTATTTTTGATTTTGATTGTTCTTGAGCTTCAATTGATCCAAATTGTGTTTAATCCTTATTTCCTACAAGAATCAAACAAACATGGTCATTAATTTGCTCAAAATAATAATTTTGCCTCACTTCAAAATCAACTTGGACAACAAGAAGTTGTTACTGGAAAATACAAACTCGTCACGAATTACTTTTATCAACAAGAAATAAGTCGCCACTGAGTCATCACTAAATGTGAACAGTGTCAAGAATAAAGTAGTCACTAAATATACGGTGTTTTGTGACAACATTTTTTGTCACTAATGATAAGTCAATTTGTGACAACTTGGTATATTGTCAAAGAAAATGCATAAGTAGTTGTCACTACTTATCCAGCCATCAGTGATGACATGGGTCGTCACTGACAAGTGACCTAATTCAACGCAAAGTTATCTCGTCACTAATGTGCACTCCAACTGATTTGGCTAATTCATTGACAAAGCTTTATCGTCACTATTGGTATAATTAGTGACGACTATGGCTGTCACAGATAATTTATTGTTCATTGACAAGGCTAAGTTGTCACTAATGTTGCAGTTCCTTTTGAATATTCTATGACAAATATTTCTTGTCACTAAACTTGCTATTCAACGACAACATTAGGTCGTCACTACTATTGCAATTCAAGTTGAATTTTTTATGACAAGTATTTTTTGTCACTGATGCTTTCTTCAGTGACAACTTCGGCTGCCACTGATACCTTGTCTATTCAATGACAAAGCTTTATTATCACTAATGTTTTCATATTCATTGACGAAGGATTATCATCACTAATGCATTTTAGCACTATTCATTAACAATATGTTGTCATCACTGATATAAAAAGTTGTCACTAGTGATCACCCATCAGTGACAAAACTTTATTGTCATTCCAATGGTTCATTTAGTGACAACATATCGTAGTCATTAGTGATATTGCATTTAGTGATTTTATTACATTGTCACTATGAATTGTATTTAGGGGCAACATTACATTGTCTTAGATTCATTGACAACATTTTGTTGTAATTTTTAGTACAACCTATCAAAAATCAGTATGTATAGGATTGAATCACCTAATCCTATTACAATTACTACATTGTATCTCAAATCAATCACAATATCATCTATACCAATATTTATAAAAAAATTCCATCCTTCAATTACCAAACATAATATTTAAAAATGTACAAAAGTCATTTAATATAGCATTTTTCTAATACATACTTTCGATACACAAAACAGAATATAAAGAAACCAAAAAAGTTAGAACTACAAGGCAATAAAGCAATACTTTGCCTAATAACTCTGTAGCATTACAAAATAACATTAAGTGGGTTTAAATATTTCAATGACTAAGTTTTGACAACAACAACAACAAAAGTAAGAAAGATACACAACTTTAAACATCTATTGTCAACTAGCATAATGAACAATTTGCCTACCACCAAGTGAAACTGTCACCTCCACCAAAACCTCGCCAACCTACTTTCCATCTTCTGAATAGGCATTGATATCACTGCTCGGAACGAAGAACCATTTATTCCACTACTTAATAGAAAAAGCAAAACTAAAGATTAAACAAGTTCAACAACTAAAGAATAAAAAAATAAAGCCATACTTGTATACAAAGAAGTTTTATCACGAACAAATTCACAATGCATGCATTTTGACACTTATGCTGAACAAAAAAGTTATACTTCTTATAAAACTACATAGGTACACTAGCATCTCAATGATGGCATTTATTTGATGTTGTATGTTTGTTCAACCCACAAATAAACTATGCAACCAACAAAATGATGACTTCATTTTCCTGTACATTACCCTCATTCTTGTCAACCAGTACCAAAATATAATCCATTTTTCCCTCAAACATTGGCAATTTTCTACAAAAAAATAAGGCCATTTTCTTAAAAGCAGTACCCAACTCAAGCCACTAGAAAAAATAATTAGTCCTGGGCAAATGTATCTTGATCAAGCAGACCATCAAACCATATGCACAAACAAAACTGCCAAAATATCGAGAGCAAAGAAACCATGCAAAGTCTTAAACACCATGCACTGATATCAGCCTTAATCCTATTATTCGACATTGATTACTATGTGATGCATGCTGGGATCCTCCACTTGGTCAGAAGATTATTTCTTGTAGAATTGTTTATTGTACACCTACAACCATTGTCCAGAGTACAACCAATATTGATTTGGTCCATTAAACTAGAATCAAAAGATGATGATGTTTCCATCGTATATTGTTTATTACTAACTGTGAAATATGAATGAACTAATTCAAGGCTTGATTTGCTCATAAAGACAAACTTAAAAAGAGTTACATAACTAACGAGCTCTTTGGATGCCAACTGTGAGATATTATTAAACAATTAAGATCAGCATTATCATCCTAAACAAGTAATTTAACTTCCACCTCAAGAGAAGTGGATATACTTCTTTATATAAAATAGCTAACAAAGTTACACGACAAGAAAGCAAACAGATTGAACAATTAAGTAATCATTGAAGTAATTAGCATGATCTCAACATACGCAACTACTTGGTTAATCATGTTAGATGGGAGTCCGTTTGCATGACTGATTTGTGGGATCCCATTTTAATACATTTGTCAAGAAAGAATCAGTTATTAATTATATTTACATATTTATTTATTTATATTAGAGGGACCAATTTCTTGGATCAAATAAAAGAAATAAGTAGTGTTGTAAACTATTCTTTAATACACAAAAATTAACCATTCTTTAGATGGATTAGTTACAACATGTCAGCCTGACATGACAATAGTAGAAAGAGACATGGCATGACAATAGTAGAAAGAAATAGACAATGAGATGGATCAATGATAGCATGTTGCGGCCAAGAAAAAGTTGGGAGGACGAAAGACGAAAAAGAAATAGGAAGAAAGAGACAACTAGAAATCGTCAAAAAAGTAAAAATCCAAGGATATCTACCATGAGCAAAATTTTAAGATATTGATCATGACGAACCGATCTTAGTGTAAAAAGTACATAGTCATCATGCGATCTTGCATTTTCAATGACATGGAGCGCTCAACTCAACAAAAACTTCATCTTACCTTGCCTTTAACATATTAGCACTTAGCTTTTTCAAGTTTCATAACTCGAAACCAAAATAAAGGACTCTCAACCAAATTAACCAAGATGTATAATCAAAGATTTATAGAGTCAAATTGTAGCATGAAAATCAAAGTTTGTGCAAGGCAAATCCTTGTCAAAAGTTCATATTTGCGCCTCTATAGAAAACCAATCATTTCATTCAAATCTCACCAAATCATGCTGAACATGCATAAACATATAATACAACATAGGAACTCAATACATGGGAGTATCATTGTCAAGATGATTCCAAGGTCCATCCATCTCGTATCCCTTTCTTCGAAGATATTTATTACCATTACTCTTGATCACAAGATTTACTCAAATCCACATTGCTATTACATTTAAGGCTCAATCCAACTATTTACATCATAATACCACATGTTAGTCTCAATTAGGCAATATCTAAGCATTTCAAATCAATTAGGCAATTGGACTTTTGACACTAATAATTTATTGTAGGGACAATATGCATTTTGCACTTTCTTAGCTAATAATCTCCCTAATTTATTTAAGGGTCATATCTTGATTTAACTCCACCTTCTTTTGATATCCAAAAGGCCCAAATTCACACAAATAATGTTCCAAATGCTATTTACCAGCTAGAAGACCCATTCTCATTGCTTGGCAATTGTAATCCAAAGTTTGCAAATAATGCATCAAGGACACTGTTCACATGCCTTTGTTGGGTCTCAAGCCTGTCCATGACCTTTTATTGAGCTTGAACTTGTGCTTCCAAATCACTAGCTCTTTTCTTAGCCTGTTCTACTCTTGTTTTGAGGGATTCAATCTCTACAATTGCTATACCATCATTGCTATCCTTGAGACACCACGACCACGTATATGTCCAGGTATGTGGCCAATTACTTCCATGCATATCTCCTCCTCTGTTATACTCGTACCATTTTCTTGAGATTTGATCAACCACTCCTTCAACTTAATCTGCATTAAAAAGTATCATATAGTTAGTATACAATGTGATTTATTACCTAATTGAATATTGCAAAAGCTGTGTAAATACTAGTGTATTGAAACTCAGTGAGTTACTTGTCAACATCTCATCCACCATAGCATTTTTTTTCCTACTAAAATGAGTCATTTCATAAAGTTCAATAGGTCCAACTTTACGTCCTTCTTTTGCTTCCTATTATGTAAAAAAAGTTAGAAACTTGACAGTGTAACATAAATTAAATATATGTATCACTTTACCCATTCAGCCTTGTGATGTTAAAACGATTTAGTTCCACCTGTGTGAGTTGATTTTTGCTTTGATCTATTAATGGCATTCTGTCTACTTATGGCCTGCACTTAGCAAATTTAAGCTTCTTGGTCAAAGAGCAAATATAGATATGAATAAAGATAAATTGTGCGAATTATGCATCAAAGTACCTGAAATTCTTCACTACAAAAATAATTGCACAAATATGCCCAATCATCCTTTTCCATGTGTGGAGGGAAATTTGAAAGAGCTTCTTCCTTTGTCCTGAAACTTTTGAATAATGCGTGAAAATTGTGTCGCCCATTTCAATATTGAACATTGAGTTGCTTGAGCAACGCTGATTCAACATGGTTACCTTCCTCATGAACAAAACTATTCTGCATATGGAAATGGCAAATAGTTGGAATAATAAAAATTAATAAACATAATAAAAAGAAAGCTATTTGCGACTAACCAAATTAAGCAATTTTTAAAAATATTTTATTTACAAGCAGAAATTAACTTACATTGACCATTTTCAATAATGCTTCTCGGTCAGTATTTGGAAGCTTTGCCCATTTTGGGGCTTGCCACTTGCCAAAGTGTCGAATCACACAGGATGCCTCAGAGATATACTCTTGTGCACCTTCTCCAATCAATATGCCACTTGTCTTTGATACGTGAACATTGACTTTTTCTCCAACATTTTTCTTCTTAGCCAGTGCAATATTGTGAGTAGGTCCTCTTGCCTGCTTTAACATTTTGGTGCCTAACAAAAAATAAGATGTAAATTTTGTTTAATGGGCATTGAAAATTAGAGTTCTTATAGATGTAATAAAGTAGTAAAAGAAGGTATATTAATTGTCACTATTTTCATTTTGAATGGCTTCAGTCTCATCGTTGCTATTGCTACCACGTGAAATGAAATGGTCCGATCCATCATGTTGTGCATTAGGATTAACGTTAGCTTGAATTTCAACACTCAGGGGTGATATTTGCCCATCCTTATTTCCTCTTGTAGTGGCTCCATTAGTAGCTAAATTTGGCTCCTATAATCCAAAGATGGATGAAATAAACATGAATTAAAACATAATTCTGTTTGTACAAATTAAAATCATGGCTCACTTACTGTCTATTCGGACTTAAAACAACTGAATTTTTTTCCAAAAACGATTTTGGCAGCTTAAACTTTGATTTATTGAAATACACTATGAACAAATGTGTGTGTTCTTAGGTAACCTTCAACCAATATATACGTGGTAAAAAACTGCTACACATAAGCAAGCACAAGTATAATTTAAAAGATGTTTACCATTTGATTAAGCTACTACACATAAACTGTGGTGTGTTCTTAGGTAACCATCAACCAATAAATATATGATAAAAACTACTATGCATAAGAGGTGTGTGTGTCTGTGTGTGTAGAGAGAGAGAGAGAAAGAGAGAGAGATCTGAATATGCATATACAATTATCCATCTTCAATTTCCTACAAATTAATGATTGCATCATATAACATATATGAAGCAACTGAAGCATGCCTTAACAACTTTGACCACATTCAAGCATGTATGCCATATGAAGCAACCGAAGCATGCCTTAAATTAAAGTTGTTATTCAGCCTAGGCTTAGAGATTTCTCCCTTTAAAATTTGCTCCAATTTTCTATTTAGTAATACATAAGTATAACAAGTTATTTTGATTTCATCACTGCTATATGACAATTGCAAAAAAGTAAAACATGACATTTCAAGGACAAATTAAACCCAAGTTGTAAACAAGGATGATGTATTGAAACTCAGACTTATTATAAGTATCATACAAGGTGACTCAGTGTCCCGAGTCAGACTCACTATAAGTATCATAGAATGGTGACTTAAGTGTCCCCAAGAAAGTGGAAAAGGCAAATTTTGTTGCATCCACGAACTCAGCTTCAAGGAATGACCTTTTGTTCTTCAACTTCTTTAACCAACATGTATATTAAACACATCATCAGCGTTTAATATTAATCCACTAACCAATCATTGAGAACTATCTAGAGAGATAGCACCAACCTCGGTTTCAACAAATAGATGAGTCTGAATTGTTCTTTTTCGTCCCAAGCTAAATTCAGAGCCTACGTTAGTGTTTGATGCACCAACCTACAACAACAACATTGCTTATGAATAATATGGCTCAAAGTATACTTGTTCCTATAGTAGACATACCCTTTGTCTCCATTCTCGATACCTAACTAGATAAATTCAATTTAGATTGAAGTGACAATGCTATCGCTACACCTACATATGAGGTCCTACTCTAGTGCTTGTACTGACCGGTAAATTACCTTTTCTTACACCAGGTTGCTACAATAACAACAAAACCAAATATACATGAAAAATATGCATATTCAAATGTGAAAATATATATTCAAACCCTATTTTCAATACCTGATCAACTGCATTAGGTCTACATTGTTGTGGACCTGATGTGCTTGTACCTCCGCTTGGTCATGTAGGGGCATGACCTTTTTTCCCAGGTCCAGCCATCTACAATTAGAACAAGGTAAAAAATATTATACACTTGCCAAACAATTTTAGTATCATAAACAAAAAACATTTCAGTTTCTATGCGAAGTGAACATAATGGATTGACACTTTGCAAGAGATAGAACTTTGTAAAGCAGTAAGTGACACTAATTTGTGCAAGAAAGTAAGACAAATTAGCAACTATGCCGAAAAGAGATCTTCATCACAAATGATATTTTGCAAACATGGTCAATCAGAATCATAGTCATCACTTTCAACTATATGTTTATCTTCATCTTTAGTATTGGAGAATTGCTCAATGTCTTCGTCATCAATGAAGTTATCATCTATCTCTCGTGCACTCTTGGTCAAATTTTTGGAAATTAAACTATTAGCTTCAATCCTCTCATCTGCTAATGCATCTGCTCATCTTAAAGACAATAATTCATCATTTTCTTGCACGCCAATCAAATCTCTAACATTATCTTCTTGATAAGCCTCATCATCACCAACCAAATCATCTTCACTTTTCTCAAGAACATCATATGATCCACGAAGACTGACCATCTCCACTATATGCCAATGACCACCAAGTTTTATATCCTTTAAATAAAAAACTTGTGTAGCTTGGGATGCCAATATATATGGCTGGTCGATGTACCATTTCTTTGATATATTAATGCTAGTTATGTTCCACTGCTTGTCAAACCTGATTCCTGAACTATTTTTTAAATCCCACCAGTTACATTTGAACAATACCACTCGATTTTGACTAAGTAGGTATTGCACCTCTAGAATATCAGTGAGTATACCATGGAAACTTATTTCTTCATTATCATGCTCCCCCTTAACCATAGCACCAGTATTTTGTGGTTTTCTTTCTTTCTAACGATCTTTCGTGTGGAACCTATACCCATTATTATTACAACTAGGGTATCGTTGACTCGAACATCAGGTCCTTTAGCCAATGACAAGAGTTCATCATGGCATCCCCCAAGTGCATGCAATTGAGAAACCTAAGTCAAATACCAATCAAGTACTAAGTATTTAACCAAATTATGAGCTTTATGAGGATTGACAAATTTAAGTTATGCTTATTATATACTTAAATGTTTGTCAAACCATTTCAAAAATTCTAGATCTTGTTGTTGTTGGACATTGTGTACATTTTTCTTTTGCAAAATTTCGTCATGTTCCCTATACAAATAGTATTAGTTCATTAGACTAGCTTATAACTAACAGATATAAAGGTAAAAAAAAATTAAAATTTTGAAGATGTCAACATATAAATATCACCTACCTTAGGTACTCGTCCATCTCTTCGCAACTTTTTGAAATGTAAAGGTAAACCTTTCTCAATTCAGCAGTATCCAAACAGCTAAACATTCTTGCCCCAAAAGGTCGAGCAATACTTAAAAAAATAGATAACTCCCTGGAGGCTTCAACCCTTTCCGTATTTCTTTCCATATGACTCAACTTTGTTGGAGCATTTTGCAAGTACCTAGAAATGAATGTAAGACATTCATCGTCCAAGTAACACTCCATGATGCGCCCTTCTAGTCGAGCCCTATTATGCACATATCGTTTGTATTGATCCATTTTCCTAGGTTTAGAAAATTTAGTCAATAATATTAAATCTTATAATTTGTCTAATTAAATCAAAGAATTATTTATAAAAAGAAATATTTCTTTTTACCTCTCAAATGGAGACATCCATCGGTATTGCACTGGATCAGCAATTTTTGCTTCAGTAGGTAAATGGACTATTAAGTAGACCGTTATGTTAAAAAAAGAAGAAAGAGATATTTTTTCAAGTTTGCATAGTGTTAAAGAAATATTCTTCTCTTGTATTTCCAGCTCATCCAAATGTAGAGTTTTGCAACAAATTTTTTTAAAAAAATTGTTGAGCTCAACAATTCGATGATCAACAGAAAAGGTAGCCCTTGCATGCTCGACCCATTTTTCGGAGCTAACTTTTGGCCAAGATTTACTTTCCCTGAATGTTGTGCACACAGTCAAATGCACTAGATATCACAAATTAACAAGTATCCAATCACTTGGAAACATGAAGCCAACAAGGAAACTCAGCAAGTGATTAACAATTACTTTGAACCAACAGGTTGAGTCCAAACTTCAAGCCTATCAGCCTCATGATGACATAGCATCACAAGCAATAGTTCATATTCTCAAAAACTATCTAGCAAATTACCCAAACTAGAAGAATTTGTCCATTGCTTTTTTGACAGTGAAGCTACAAATCCTAAATGGCAAGAAGTTCAAAGGCAATGAGCTTAGACAATAGTGCATTTAGGAAGAACATATTCACAACGAGCACACAATATCTAGTAGCACTTCTACCAAAGCTCCATTTACTTGTAAGGTTGATTGTACCTAGGCACATATTATGAGGAATGAAACAAATACAATTTATGTTCAATCTCATACAAGTAAAAGGCATATTTTTTTTCTTGAAACTGAACTGATATTTGGCCCAAAGCAAAAGATGTAGTCATCACTGTACAAGCATTGATTTATACGTACACAAGCGAAATTAGTTAAGAGCCAAAATTGGCCATAGTGCTCACCATATGTAATCGTTTAACAGCTCATTCACTTGTTAAATGCCCAGCCAAATGATGAATTTAGTACTATGGTTGGAGCAAATTCAAGACAATGAATATATCGTTCAATCCTAGCAACAACTACTAGAAACCTTATTCCTGAGCTCGAAAGTAGTTAACACCATATCTTTGAATCTTATCAGCAAAAGGAAATTGAGTTTTCAAAGTCTGAGGACATAATTAGATCCAGCCTGTTAAGCCATATTTGTCCGCAAGATTGTACATGACTAGGTGATTCCAAGCATGGCCAAAAAGAGGCTTTCCTCCAAGGTCACTTGCTTTCAAAGGGATGGGATTGCCAACAATAGACAAAGGAATTGCACAGTAAAATTTCGGGTCTGTTTAGATTGTTAACTTTGGATGCAATGCAATGAAAAATGGACATAATCGGCAAAATGGACTGATCAAGAGGGAAGAATTTTGATATCCTCTCTGGCCAAACGTTTGAAAAATTTTGCCACAAATACAGTCGAAAATATTGGGTCCCTTTCACTTTCACTTATTAAAAAAAAAAGAAGATAAAAGGAAAAAGGCAGAACACACCCTGGCATTTTTTGCCCAGTTTTTCTTCTTAACATGCAAGCACCACGTTAACCTTGGCATTTATTTAGACAAACAACTAGATTCAAAGTAGGGATAGTACTAGTGGTGTTCTTCAATTGGAAGACCTAGGACTGGAATCTACAGTAGAATCATGATTGGAATCTTCAATGGTGTCATGGGATGGAAGAGCTCAATTGGAAGAGCTTGACAAGTCACAGGGTGAAGAGAGAAAGTGGAATTTGGGAGAGAGAGGAATTCGGCAGAGAAAGGGAAATTTGGTAGAGAGAGGGGAACCTTTTTTGAAGAGAATGGGGAATGGGGAATAGGGTAGGAAAGGACTGATAGATGGTGGCAAAATGGCTTCTGGATTGAAAAATGGTGGAGAATGGCTGCCGGTGGAGTGAAAAGTGGAATTTGGGATTGAGGGAAATTCAGCAAAGTGATACACGCGAAAGTAGTGAATGCTAAGAAAGTCTTGAAATTCTAGGTTGAACAACTCGAATGCTTGACTCCTTTGAAACCCTGTTCAAAGACTTCAAGAATCACAAATTGGTTGCTTTGATTCTATCCAACTTCGTTGAATGTTCTCCTTTTAGAATTCGCTCTAGACCCCTAACCAACTTGTGGTGTAGATTCCTAAGTAGACAAACCTAAAAGACTAACAACAAACCGATTGAATAAACTCTAAGCGAGAACTTGAACTTAATAAAATCTCTTCGTTAAGAACAAGGGTAGTTCTTAATCATCAAAGAACTAAGAAGATCTCATCACGAGAAAAACACTCAAAGTGCTGAAAATTTAAAAAATAATCATAATAATTCGGATGAACAGTAACATGCCTATTTATAGGCTTACAAAGAAAAGTCTAGAAGCTTAAAATGAAATAAACTACTAAAACTAGTTGTAACCTATCACAATTAGGCAACTAACTAAAAGTTACAACTTGTACAGACCTAGGAAACTAATAAAAAAACATAAAAATTCATCCAAAATCAGTTCATGGGCTGGACGTCCCTTCTTAAGCTCCATTGGGCCTTCATTTAGCAACTTCAAAGGCCCTCCAAGCAAGTCCAAGTAACCAACCCCTTGTAAGATTGTTTTGGACAGCATAATATCTTCAATTGGGCCATCTTTGTATGTTGACTTGATCCACAACCAATACTTTATCCCTTGTCCCAAGGTACAAACATGATCAATGTGAACTTCAAGCTTGTAAAAAAACCATAAGTCGTGAAAGTCCCTACACGAGTAGTCATGTTAACTCATCCAAGCCATGCACACCGTTGATTTAAGTCCTTCATGTGGAGGTGCTCCTTGGTTCATATCACAATGAGACTTGGTTCATATCACAAAGATAGGGGAATTTTTGGAAGAGAATGGGGAATGGGGAATGGAGTAGGAAAAGAGTGAAAGATGGTGGAGAATCACTGCCGAATTGGAGAATGGTGGAGAATGGTTGAAAAATTTTGCAAGTCTAGTGGGGAATAGGTAGGGACAACCAATTTGGAATGAGGGAGGGATTTTTTATTTTTTGGTGAAAAATGGTGGAGGGAAATTTTTGGTGAAAATTTGTCTTTCACACACAATATTTCTTAAGTAAATCATTGAGTATTATTTACCACCCAAAAATCATTCACCTTGTTTCTTTTGTTAGTAGGGGTGAGCAAAATTCATTTTTTTTTTAATTTTCATAAAATCTATTTTTTTTAATTTTCATTCATTTTGATTTGAAATCGAAAATTTGAGTTTGGAAATACGATATGAGAATGAAAATGGAAAAATTTTGAACTTGTAAATTAGAAACGAATTAGTAGATTGGGTTATTAATTTTGAAAAATTTTGAATTTGTTTAAAAATGAAATAAGATATTATATTATGAGTGAAATAGTCAGTTGAAGTGTATGATGACTATTGGATAAAGTAAATAGTTTTTTTTGTCTTGTCAATGTCCATGTATTTTCATTCAAATTTAGATAAATTTAATGAACTTTTATTTTAAAATGTGCCCTAATTTAATTTGCTTGTTTTCAGTCTATAGATACTCGTGGTGTTTTCTTTTTTATTTTTCCTTATTAATTTGTTTTTTATTCATATAGAAATTTATTGTGTTAAATTATCGTATCCTAAGGACTCTGAATTTGTGAAAATGCTACCATACGAGATGGAAAATCTGAGGTATACTATTGGATTTGATGGGAGACTATGCAAATAGCTAGGGTGTTGGTACTACTAGTGAATTTCACAAATTTCTAATTTCAAAAAATTATTAATCATGATTTTCAGTTACAGCCAAGAAAGAAAGACAGAATAATTTTAATAAAAATTGATTTAGGTAAAAACAGTTTCACAATTTACTAAAGGATATTTCAGCCGTTAAAAAAAAGTTTATGATATTTTGCTATATATTTCAAGTGAAAATAAATGCAAAAAAGAAAAAGTTAACAAAAAATATATATATGTACATATACAAAAAATATATGCCTATTTACATATATACATACATATATATAGGCGTGTGCATGTCTATATGTATGTGTATGTATATATGTACGTATCTATGTCTATATATCTATATGTATGTGTGCGTGTGTGTGCGTATGTGTACGTATGTATATATACATATACATCTATATATATGTCTATAGATCTGTATGTATGTGTATGTATAAATATGTATAGATATAAATATGTATGTATGTACCTATGTATAAATACATGCACACAAATTACACATATACATACATACATACATATCTATATGTATGTGTATGCATCTATGTCTATATATCTATATGTATGTGTTTGTGTGTGTACATATGTATATGTACATATACATATACATATATGTCTATAAATCTGTATTTATGTGTATGTATAAATATGTATAGAAATACATATATATGTATGTACCTATGTATAAATACACGCACACAAAATTACACATATACATACATACAAACATACATACGTGCATACATATATATATAGACACACACACACACACACCCCCCCATTTATACATACATGTGTGTGTGTGTATTTCAATTACAACTTATGAAAGTTGTCAAAAAAGAGTACAACTTTAATGATAACTTGATGCAGTTGTAAGAAAATAAAACTAATGAGTTGGATGTATTTCAGTGACAACTTGAAAAAGTTGTAAGAAAATAATTTTTTAGTGACAATAAGAGTTGTCATAGATGACTCAGTAGGACAGATTTAGTGACAACGTAGGATAGTTGTCAAAAAATGTACTCTTTAGTGACAACAATTATTGTCACTGACTTCTTAGTCAACTAGTCAAAATAGTAAAACAAACGGGTTGGGATTTAGTGACAACAAATTATAATTGTAAAAAAAAATGTTGTTTAGTGACAACACATGTTGTCGCTAATATCCTAGTCAATTAGTCAGAAATTATTAAAAAATTGTATAGCTTTAGTGACAACTAAGTAAGCTTGTCAGAAAATATATTGTTTAGTGACGATGAATTTTGTCACTGATACCGTAGTCAAATAGTCAAAACAATAGGGCTTTAGTGACAATACTAGATGGTTGTCTAAAAATATCTCTTTTAGTGACAAGGCTTGTTGTCACTAATGCCTAAGTCAATTAGACTAAAATTGTTAAGAAATTAGTAAGACTTTAGTGACAGCATAATAATGTTGTAAAAAATTATTCAGTTTAGTGACAATAATTGTTGTCACTGATACCTTAGTCAACAATAAACAATTGTAGGGCTTTAGTGACAACATAGTATAGTTGTTAGAAAGTGTCAAGGTTAGTGGCAACACATGTTGTCACTAATACCTTAGTCAACTAATGGAAAATTGTTAACAAATAGTACTCATTTAGTGACAACTTAACATTGTTGTCAGAAAATGTTAAGTTTAGTGACGACTGGAGTTGTCATTGATGCCTTGTGAAATATTAAGCCTTATGTGACAACTTTATTCTGTTGATGGAAAATACACTATTTAGTGATGAGGCAAGTTATCACTAATACCTTTTTTCAACTTGCTGAAAAATTGTTATGAAATGGTATAGCTTTAGTTACAACTTGATATAGTTGTCAAAAAAGCCTAAAATATTGAGTGACGATCATTCTTGTCACTAATGCCTTGTTCATTTTCAGTGGCAACAATTGTAATGTTGTTAAAAAACATATTATTTAGTGACAACACCTATGGTCACTGATGTGTTAGGCCAAACTAGAAAAAAATTTGTCCATCTTTAGTGACAACATAATACAGTTGTTGGAAAAGGCTAAATGTAGAGTGACAGTGGTTGTTGTCACTAATGCCTTGTCTATTTTTAGTGACAACTTTTAAATTTTGTCAGAAAAGATGTACGATTTAGTGACAATAAAATCATGTTGTTAGAAAAGAGGACATGTTCAGTGACGACATAAGTGGTCACTGATACCTTAGTACAACTAATAATAACATTGTTAAGATATAGTCGTTGTTTAGTGACAATTGATAAGTAATAATTTTACCCATTTTTTTCATAGTATTTTATATGTAATTTTAGTGTGATTTTAATGTGTTTTTAATATGTTTGATATACAAATGGCTCAATTTTAATATTTTCATCAAATCAATGATTGCTCTAAAATTAGGGTTTTGAGGCGAAATTATTATTTTGAGCAAATTAATACCCAAGTTTATTTGATTTTGTAGAAAAATGATGACTAAATACATTTTGGATCAATTGGAGTACAAGGACTATCAAAATTAAAGTTGATTCGAGATGGCACATCTTTATCATTTAAACTTGGCAATTTTTGAAATAATTTTTCTTCATCAATTCTACCAATCAAATTATGGTTTACTTGTGGAAAAACATCTCAAGGACATTATGGGAATAACTAAAATTTAAAAGGGCAAAATTGGAAATGAGGAGCGATCCGCGAGTACATCAACTTGCAGATTTCGGCTTCTCCAATTTACAGCTTGTTCACACTTCTTTTCTAGATAAATCCAACGTCCAGCTGCATTCTCTCTGCCCTAGAAGATAACACAAAGCTCAAGGAGGACTTTTGAGGCAAAAGGAATCAAATTTCATCATGAAATCTTCAACTTGGACAAGAATTTGAGCTCGGGTTTTTCTTATAAAAAGATGCCTTTGTAGTTCATGAAAGATATGCTAAGTTCTATGCTTGGTTTAAGCTTAGTTTAGGCTTGAACTATAGCTTGGTAGGAGGAGCACTCCTTGTATATACTTAGATTAGTTCTCTTTCTAGTTTTGTAGGAATAATCAATTCTTGTAACAAAACCTTGAAGAAACTTGTACTTAACATGTTTAATGGAATGAAGAGAGAAGCATTGGAGCCATGTTCAACCATATATTGAGCATTTCTTACCTTACTCTTTCTAAGTTTACTCTTGCATGTTGTCTACTTTCATTTACGTGCTTAATATTATCTTTATCTTGTTGAACTAAGGTGATTCAACTAGGTTTAGGATGAAACTCTAATATGTTTGAATTGGTTTATGACAAATTTATTCTTGCTTATTCATTTACTTGGTCTTTAACACTTGTTGTTGATTAGCTACCAACTTCAAGTCATCTAGTTGTTATTTGACAAAGAGATTTGCACTTAACAATGGAAAGAGTAAATGGAACTTATGTTGAATCTCACAAAAGTAGTAATTCACATAGGTGGATTAAGGTTTAAAGCCACAATTCATGAGGTTAATGAACTAATGAATGTTAGACTTTACCACGAGAATAGGAAAGCTCATGTACTAGTAGTCTTCCATTCATAGAGAGATCTAGTTTGGAGTACAAATGGAATTGAATCCTAAACATGAATCAAATCATTATGGTCATAAGCTAAACTCACATATTTGGTGGATTCTTAAGCCTATCCAACTTTGTTTAACTAGTTTCTTCATTGTTTGCTTACTTGAATTTGATTTTCCTCTCATTTTCACCATCTCCAAAGCTTGATTTTTTAGATAATAAAGCAAGTTAGTAGCTTTGGTAGTTGCTAGTTCATGTATCCTCGTGGAATCGACCCTAATACTCGTCACAACTACAATTGACCCTGTACTTGCGAAACGAGTATTAGGTTATAAATTTTATTACTTGTTTGTGTTGATTTGTGCATGATTTTGATAGTAACCTAAACTCACAATCAAGTTTTTGGCGCCGTTGCCGGGGAAACAAAGAAACTTTGGCAATATCAAGGCAAAAACAAGCTTTATTAGTCTTGACATTTTTAGTTTTTCTTATTTTGATATCTTGTGTTTGGTTTTCTCGTATGTACCTTGTGAATCAAGAGTGAAAGAAGGTAAAATTAAACTAGAGGTCATTCAAGCATTTCATCAAACACATGGAAGGCAACTCCTATTGGAACAACTATTGGCCTTATAATGAATACGAGTCTAGTATTCATGGAGTTATGTCTTTTAATGATGAGGTAAAAATGTTAAAATCACAAATGGATACATTAGAAGGCATGCTAATGAATAGATTTGGTTATGATTCTAGTGTAAATAATCCTTGTTGTACTATTTGTGGAGGTAATCATGCATATTTTGAATGTGGATATAATGATTATGTACAATTTGAAAATAGTTACACTTATTCACCTCAATATGAACATTATTCTCAAAATAATAATTTGGGGTGGATAGACCAATGGAATCAACCAAATCTACCTACTTGTGTTAAACAAAATTCATCTTGTGAAATAAAACCTAATACCAATATAGATGAAATAGATAACATGAGTAGGAGATTGGAAGGCCACTTTGCTAAAATGAGAGGAGCTTTGAACTCTAGGGATGAGGAAGTAGTCAGAAAAGACAATAAAATGAACCTAGAGTCACCATGTGTTGAAAATGTCCATGTTCAAGATCAAATCGTTAAAAGTAGAGAGTGTGGAAATTAATGATCAAATCACAAATAATCCTACTTTTGATAAAAATGAAGTTAATGTTCAAAGAGGTGTATCTGCTAATAATGTAAATAACATGGAACAATATGATGCTTATGGTTGTGCTCATATGTGTTCTATGTGTGGTGGTAATCATGAGAATTGTGGATTAATGCAACCACCATTAGAAGCTTATGTTAATCCACTAGACACCTCTATGCATGAAAATGATTTTGAGCATGATAATGAAATTCATGAACATGCATGTGTGGAAAATATGGTTGAAGGTAGGGAAATGGACCATGATGCTCAACATGTAGAATTCCCCATCTATGAAATCATGCATGAATTTTATGAAAATGAATGTGAAAATAAAGAAATGCTTGATAATTCTACCTTTATGCTTGAACAAGAGCAAGTAAATGAGGATAATGCATATGTGTGTGATAAAGTAGTTGAAAATGTAGAAATAAAGGACAATTTAATCAATTTTTCTACTTTAGAGCATACAATTGTTGAAAATAACTTTGCTCTTGAAATGGAGATTGACCATGCAAAGGTAGATTCTTATGAGCTTAATAGGAATAATGTCCCTCCTTTCACTTGTGACCTTGATTTTATTGGTATTGAAGAGATACTAACACAAGAGAAAGGCATAGCCAACTTTGGCTATGAAAATCTTTTAAAGTGTTTCCATGTGATAGGAACAATGGCAAAGTGGAATATGTACTTGAGAGCACTTCTTTTGGCACAAAGGATGTACCTATTCTTGTTGAATCAACTAAGCACCAAAGGTGTATTACATCCTTTGTGAGATACACCTATCACGTGACCAAGGTGTTCCAAGTCTAGCTCTAGACTTTAAATGAAGTGCTTGTTGGGAGGCAACCCAACGTGTTTAATATTTTTGTAAAATTTTAGTTTGTGTTGCTATGTATTAGGTAGATTAAAGTGTGTTTTAAGTTGTTTGTTTTGAAGGTATGCAACTTGGAACTTGAAGACCAAGTTGGATTTAAGAAGATACAATCATGAGTTTGACTCTAAATTCCCTTCTTCTTTAGCATTTCATACTTATAAGAATGTTTAACATGTGTATTATGTGTCATATGAGGTGTTTTCGAAATTGGAATTGATGAAAGTCACTATTCATGGTTGAGAAACTTTTTGAGCAAAAAGGTCATTTGGTGATATATTGAGATTATATGATGTTTGGCCTTGTTTTTATGCTTAATATGCTCAAAGAAACATGTGTGCATTATTGGTTTGGAATGTGGATTCAAATCGTGCAATTTATGCAACTTGGTAATTCATTCTCTATTTATGCTTGATGTTGTGATTTTGATGCAAGATTTGATAAATTTGGGTTTCCACATGTGTATTTTCATGATTCAAACTTGATCCTAGTGTTAAAGAGTTCAAAAACATGTTAAATTTAAAGTTGAAAGTGCTACAGAAAAGGGAAATAGCCAATGAAATAGTAACACAAAAGAAAGCAGTTCATTGACTGCTGTAGGGAGTGATCCACGGGTTACGATCCGCGAGTCACAGCCCGCGGATTGCACCTGCTGATCAACTTCTAGGAGGTTTGTGTGATCTATTACACAGAGATTCACGCGTAGGCTTAGTGAACCGCGGGTACACAACCACAGGTATACAACCGCGGATCACTATTCAAATTGGTTTTTCAAGTTCTTTTTCATTGGTTTTCAATTGGTTCACTTGCAACATGTGTTTCATGGTTTGTATACATGTTTTGGACAATCAAATTCACACTTTAACATGTTCTAATTATGTATTATCTTTACTTAATTTTAACTTTGTCTTTTTGAAATACATGACATGAAACGGTTAAATCTTGAAAGCAACTTTAAACAAGTTTCTTTTATCTTTTACTTCATCAATACATCACACATTTGCTCATATTACTTGTCTTTCAAAATTTCCACCCCATGGAGTCGTCCAATTGCAACATTTTGGCTGTTGTCACTGATGTTGCCATCGACAAGAGCACTGTTGTTAATGAAATTATTCTTTAGTGATAAGATTTTGGTGGTCACTAAAAAACGTTTTCACTAATGACCTTTTTTCTTGTAGTGACTCTAATTTAAGAGCAATCCTTTATTTGATAGAAAATAATGAAATTGAGTCATTTTAATATAAAAAATATAAAAACATGCTAAAAACATACTAAAATCATATATAAAATACTATACCAAAATAGGTAAATTTATTACTTATCACGAGTTGCAGGTGTGGCTCGCCCAGCTTAACCTATTGATCGCTAGCTGTGGGTCTAGCCACATCACCGTGGCCAAGATCAGAAAATCTGCCTTCTTCAAGTTCGCGGCTCGTTGCTAGAACACCCAAACCTGACATTTTCACTCATCCAAAATATCAAACACCTTCTAGACATTCACCCCACACTCATACATGGACAACTAGGTTGAAAAAACCACCATTCATACTCAATATACATCTATAGTCATCATCCAATTCACTTAAACCTCAAATACCCCAAGATTCAAATACCCCAAGAACCCATATTCATATAGGAGACCAAATCAAACTTAAACGTAATCACTATCATTAACATAACACATAGTCATTACAGCATAAGGAATTCCAAAACCTTCTTTAATCACCCAATGATTACACTACTCACTAGCATAAGCAAAGACCCAAGAAGAGTAGAGTAGAATTTGGGAAATTACCTTGGGTAGGAGGTTGGGTTGAAGCCTTAAGGTTTCCCCTTCTTGTTTCCCTTTGAGAATGAAATTCTTCACTTCCTTCTTCAAGAGATAATGAAGGGAATTAAGAGAGAGAGCTTGTTGAAGTAGAAAGAAAGAGAGAAAGAAATGGAGATAAGTGGAAGAAGAAAAGCCCTAATTCATTTAGGCTAAAACAATTTATCCCAATTGCAATTACGTCTCTCATCATCTTGCAATTTACGTCCTCACTTATATATGTTAAATTACGAAATTGCCCTTCAAGGGTCCTTTGTATTACAGTTGGTGGGTGTGATTTTTTATTTAATTAACAATAAAAGGAATATCTTATCTACTTAAGCGGTCATTCATTTGTTTGTGCAACAAATATTGCTATTTTTTTTTTCATCCTTTCTTCTTTGATGTTGAAGCACTTTAGGCCGGGGTGTTAGGGATAGTTGAATTTAAATCTTTTTGTTGCATTTATTGGTAAATGTTGATGCCTCAACAATGGCATGCTTGATAACTTCAAATATTTTACAGCATAAATTGATTTAGTTCAGCCTATAGCTTGTTATCTTGTAATGTTTGGAGTAGCTTCTTGAATACAAGTGTTGGGTTTTGCAACAACAAGTGTTCTAGCTGATCTTCAAGAACTTGATTTTTACAATCTAGGTATTCATGGTGTAATTGCTAGGTTTTGTATCATTTATTTGAATATTTTCTCTTCCATTAACTTTTGCTAAATTTTGGTATCATTTGTTTGAACATTTTCTTTTTTGTTAACTTTCGTTGTGTTGTGCAGTTTACTCATTAAGCATTTAATCAGAGTTGCAAGAATCTCAATACAAGAAAAAACATTTGATTAGAGATGTAAGAACCTTAATACAAGAAAATAAGTGGGCACAGCCAACCCCTTCTAGTAATTACTTATTGAAAAGTAATAAATTTATCAATATTATTATATATATTATTACATGTTTTAGATATTATTTTAGTATAATTATAGTACTTTTGGGTGCAAATGACTCATTTTTCAACAAATTATAACAATTAGCATTTTTACCAAAATTAGGATTTTTGAGGCAGAATTTTTATTTGAGCAAATTAATGCACAATTTTTGTATATGATTGTAGATTCATCATATTTAAACTCATTTTGGATCAATTGGAGTCAAAGAGAACCAAATTCAAAGGTGATTCAAAGAGCTAGGATTTGATGAACAACTTGGAGAAATAATTGTGCAAAAATAATGGAAAATCCAGTTCTTCATCAAAATGCATGTCAATAGGTGGGAAATGCCTGTACACATGGAATCCAGCTCAACAAAAATTAAAAAATCAAGTGGGGACCATGGGGAGAGATCCGCGGATTGCCACCCGCGGATCGTAGGTCGGCTAAGACTTTTCTAGGGTTTCAACTTGCATCTTCTTCTAGCTATTTTTGCAGACATTTTCAGACAAGGATAGGGTTTTGCAAGTGGGAGAATACATTGGGAGCATAAATGAAGACATTTGTGCTCATTTGGAATCCCCAAGCAAATCTTCATCATTTCCATGCATTATGATTCATACAAGTTGGAAAATGACTTGAGGAATATTTGTCTATAGATAGAAGTCATTTGTAAAGTATTTGTAAGAAGTTTTACTAGTAAAAAGTAGTGTTAGCCAAATTGGGTACTAGTTTTGGTAGATAATTAATAGCATTCTCTTCATCCATCAATAGAATAGTGAGGGCCATTGTAAGAAAACTTTGTAGTGCTGCTTTTGAAGACGAATAAGAAGAGAAGCTTGTTACAACTTTGGTTGAGCAATTCTTAAACTCTATCTCTTTTGCTTTCAATTGTTGTCATGAATTCTTGCTTTGAAGTTGAACTTCTAGTTGTTTCATTTTTTTTATGTTGAACTAAAAGCTTTATCTAGATCATATATGAAGCTAATGAATCAACAAACATGACTTAATTCACTTACACTTGCTAAGCTTGCATTTGTTTGTTTACTTGTTCAAGCTTAACACTTGTTTTTGCATGGCCAACTTAAACAAGCCATCTAGTTGCTTACTTGACATTGAGAGATGCATGTAACAATGGAAAATGAACAAGTAATACTTAAGTAGTTCATATGAGAAATAATGGATGCTTAAGTGAATCAATACAATTCAGTGTTTTCATAAGGTTTCATCATGAGAATAGTTGAAATCTTGTCATTTCATAGAGAGATCTAGTTATGACACTTATGGAATTAGATTCTAAACAAGGTAAGGTAAAACTTAGTAAGTGCATCGTGCATGATTCATTAGTGGATTCTATGTTCTAGGACTTCTTTGCTTAGGATTCTACAAAAGTTCTCAATCATATATCCTATTCTATTGAAGGACCCCGTATCCATCTTATTTTAATTGTGTTTAGATAATAAAAGTTAGTGAAAAAGCTTTAGTAGTTGCACATATATGATTTCTTGTGGGATTCGACACCTAATACTCCAAGTACCACAATAGATTCATGCACTTGCAGATTAAGTTGGGAGATTAGGTTTTCATTACTTGATTTGTGTGTAATTGTTCATATTTGCTATACCTAATCTACACCACGTCAAGTTTTTAGCGTTGTTGCCGGGGAATCGAAGCAATATTAAGGCCAAAGCGAACTTTATTAATCTAAACTTTGTTGTGTTTATTTGTTAATAAATATCTTTTTTTGTTTTGTAGGTATATGCATAGGAGCCTAAGAGTTGTGCTTCCATTTGATCTGGAGATTGAAAGAACTGCAAGGAAGGCAAGGAGACAAAGGCAAGAAGAACAAGCCAAGGTAGAGGAGATTAGTGACACCTCAAGTACATCTCAACCTCAAGAACATCCACAAGAGGTAGTTATGGAAATGGTAAACCAAAATCTTAACTCTCAAACTCGTTCTTTAAGAGATTTTGCTATGTTGGATCCAACCAGTTTTCATACTAGTATAATAAGACCATTGGTAAATACCAACAATTTTGAACTTAAGCCGAGACTAATTCAAATGGTTCAACAAAACCAATTTGGTGGTAATGTAAATGAAGATCCACACTTACACTTAGATAATTTCATGGAAATATGTGATACAATAACACTAAATGGTGTTTCCGAAGATGCCATAAGGCTTAGATTATTTCCATTATCTCTAAAAGACAAAGCCAAGCAATGGCTTCAAGCATATCCACCAAATAACTTTGCAACTTGGAAGGACCTTTCTAAAGCATTTTTGAAAAAATATTTCCCACTGGGAAAGACCGCAAGACTAAGGATGGACATGACAAATTTTTACCAAAACGAAGGAAAGTCTCTATATGAGATTTGGGACTGATTCAAAGAATTAATAAGACAATGTCCACACCATGGACTTCCCGATTGGTTAATAATTCAAACCTTCTATAATGGACTTAATTATCAAACAAAAATCAATATAGATGTAGCCACAGGGGAAGCTCTAATGGCAAAGTCGGCGGAGGAGGCCCAAGAATTGATAGAGGAAATGGCGGTAAATCACTACCGAAGGGCCAATGAAAGAGGTATGCCTAGAAGGACGCAAGGTATGTACGAACTTGATACTTTAGATATGCTTAGAGCTCAAATGCAAAATATGATGAATGTTTTCAACAAGCATGTCTTTAGTAGTTCAAATTCATCAAATAATGTTGCATATTGTCATATGTGTAGTGATTCTCATGATCCATCTTCATGTGCACAAGTTCAATATATCAATAATTATAAGCCTTCTTCTTCTATGAATAATCCTTTTTCAAACACATACACCGCCCGGTTGGAGAAACCATCCAAATCTTGAATGGAGGGAGCCAAAGATGATAACTCAACCCAGATTTTCACAAAATAAACCGGCTTGGGAGGTAACAAATGAGAAGGTGAGGGAAAGGGTTGAGTAATTTGAAAGTAGAATGTTAGGAATGGCAAAATCTTTATATAATCAAATTGTTCAAATAGCCGAACAAATGAATCTTAGGAAACAAGGGGAGTTACCAAGTAAAACAGAAATTAATCCTAAGGAACAAGTCCAAGAAATCGCATTGAGGAGCGGTAAAATGTTAAATGAACCAATCATAGAAGAATGTGGAAGTGAAAAGGATCAAAAAGAAGAAAAATGAAAGGAAATAGTAAGTGATAATGAAGTTGGTGGGGAAAATATGAATTATCAATCACAAACTATTCCTCTTTCTCCACAGATTCTATTTCCACAAAGGCTTAAGAATGAAAAGCAAGAGAAGGAATTGGGAAAGATTGCACAAATGCTTAAGCAGTTAAATGTTAACATTCCTTTTGTAGATATCTTTTTGCAGGTTCCCAAGTACAACAAGGTTTTGAAGGACTTATTAACAAAGAGAAAAAGTCTTGATGACTTTGCAACCATAGCACTCACGGAGGAATATAGTGCAAGGATACAAAAATAAACTTCCACCAAAACGCAAGGATCCAGGGAGTTTTTCTATCCCAAGCACTATTGGTGATGTTACTTTTTCCAATGCATTGTGTGATTTGGGTGCAAGTGTGTCATTACTTCCCATGTCAATAACTAGAAGGCTAGGATTTAAGGAAATTCAAAGTACAAATATCACATTGCAACTAACTGACAGGTCCATTAGACATCCACTTGGTGTTCTTGAAAATGTCTTAATGAAAGTGGACAAATTCATCATCCCGATTGATTTTGTTGTTTTAGATATAGAGGATGATGTTAACATGCCTATTATACTTGGTAGACCTTTTCTTGCGACTGCCGATGCAATTATTGATATAAAAAATGGCATACTTAAGTTAACAGTAGGGGATGAGGAAATAGCTTTCGACTTGAGTGACATGTTGAAACATCCATCTCCTACTTTTAACATGTATTTTATTGATGGTTTGAATGATGATGTGTCGAATGTATCATTTCTAGGCTTTGGAAGCACAAGAAGAAGGACAACAAGACTAAAGGACCAAGTGCACTTCATTGACATAACTACATCCAAATGAGTGGAGAATTCTTTGGATTATGGTCCTAACAAGTGAAGCATACACCAATGAATCTAGCTCTCGACTCTAAATGAAGCGCTTGTTGGGAGGCAACCCAACGTTGTTAATACCTTTGTGAAATTTTAGTTTGTTTTGTTAAGTATTATGTAGTTTAAAGTATGTTAATTTGAATTTTTGTAGGTAATGCAACTTGGAACATGAAGATCAAGTTTGGTTTAAGAAGTTACAATCATGAGTTTGATTCTAAAATTCCTTCTTCTTTAACATTTAATACTTGTAAGAATGTTTAACATGTGCATTATGTGTTATATGAAGTGTTTTAGAAATTGGAATTTAATGAAAGTTACAATTCATGATTGAAGAACTTTTTGAGTAAAAAGGTCATTTTGTGATTCATATAGGTTTTATGTTGATTGGCCTTGTTTTATGCTTAATATGCTCAAAGAAACATGTGTGCATTATTGTTTGGAAGGTGCATTCCAATTTTCGCAAAATATGCAACTTTGGAATTCATGCTCAATCATGCAAAGTATTGTGAATGTGATGCAAAATTTGAGAAGTTGGTGTTTGCAAATGTGTATTTTCATGAATTCAAACTTGATTCCTAATGATTAAAGTGTTCAAAAACATGTTAAATTTTAAAGTTAAAGTGCATACCGAAAATAAAAAGGCCAATGGAATAGTAACACAAACAGAAAGCAGTTCACTGACCTGCTACAGGGAGTGATCCCTGGGTTACGATCCTGTGGGTCACACCCGCGGATTGCAGCTGCGATCAACTTCTAGGAGGTATCCCTGATCCGCTACACTAGAGATCCGTGAACAGGCTTAATGAATCGCAAGTACACACCCGCGGATCACTGTTACAAGTAGTTTTTCAAGTTCTTTTTCATTGGTTTTCAATTGGTTCACTTGCAACATGTGTTTCATAGTTTGTGTACATGTTTTGGACAATCGAATGAACACTTTAACATATTGTAATCTTGCATGTTCATAGTTTAATTTTAATTTTGTAATTTTAAATAAATGGCATGAAATGGTTGATTTTTGACTATAAAGCAAGTTTACACAAGTCTCTTTGGTCCTTTCTCTTCATCAATATATCATACATTTGCTCATATCATTTGCTTTTCAAATTTCCACCCCATGGAGCCTTATTGCACAAACTAAGTATGGGGAAAATTAAGGTTTGCAAAGCATGTTAATTCACTTTTTGAGCTTATTTGTCATTTAAGCATGTTCTAACATAACATTTGAGATTGTCTACGCTTTGAAATAAGGACAATGAGCAAGTTTGGACCAAATGTGGAATTTGATAAAGCATTGCAAAGAGAGACTTATCAAACGGCCTAGGGACTTAAAGGACATCAAAAATATCAACTTAAGGATTCATGAACCAAACAAGGGGAGTTTTCTTGTTCCATATTATCATTCTTACATTTTTCTTTACATATTGAGGACAATGTTTCATTTTAAGTGTGGGGGGAAGGTAAAGGATTATTTTTGGTTGGGATTTGAAGAAAATAGTGTCAAGATATTGTTTTAGCAAGATATGGCCAAAATTTTTGAAAATTTACTTCTTAAACATACTTTCATGCCATAAACTTGCTAGATTTCTTTACTTTTTGAAATAGTTTATGCAACTTTGAGTGAATGTATTTTACAGGTATATGAAGAAATAGTCATTATCTGATTAGGAGTTTTATTTTTAAGAAAGTATAGCTTGTAAAATGATTGTAATTATCTCTTGATTGGGCACATTTGACCTTAAGTTTCTTTTCTTTTCTTAATTTTGCATTCCCAAGTGGTAGATATGGACAAAAAGTATACTTATTTGAATTAAGGGACAAATAGGTTACAAGGAAAAATTGATAAATGCTTATTTATTTCTACTTCAATGATTCAAATTGCTTAGTAACTGGGAATCTTCATTACAAAATGTCGATTTTCATGTCAAACGGCAATTGAATTAAGAGTATGCATAGCAAGTTTGATTGAAAGTGAATTGTTGAGTAATAAGGGGTCTTCATCACAAAATGTCGATCCTTTCATCAAAAGACAATTTCACTTCTCAAACTAAGGATTAAAATGTAGTAAAAATGATCAAAGTGTTGAGTAACCAGGGGTTTTCATCTACAAATGTCAACCTTCGCGTCAAAAGACACTTGCTATTATAAATTATAATATGTCCCTATTGTGTGTAAATTGAATTGTATACGATTGTCCATATTAAATACTTAGTGTGTGAAATTTTGTAAGGCAAAGAAATTTGGTTGAACTAGTTTTAATCTTGAAATAATTACTTTCCTTTTACTTGGTATGATTAGTATTAAAAATAGTGCAAGGAATTGCACAATGCCTGTTGCGCCCCGAAATGATGCATGGTGGGGTCGTTGACTATCGCGCCCCGAAAAGGCGGTCTGTTCTAGTGACCTTTTGAAAATATAGGTTTTGAAAAAACCGTGCATGTGTGAGAAAAATTGGATTTTTAGTTAAAAAATGTATTTTTAAAAAAAATGGTATTTTAAAAGAAAGTAAGGCCGGGACTAAAAAATGCGACAGTTTTGGCCAACTAATTTTGAAAAAGGGTTTTATTTCGAAAAATGGAATCGCCACTTGGTACTGAGTTAAGGTGTACCAAGTCACCCGAAAAAATCGTTTAAACAAAACAAAAAGTAAAATTTTAGAAAAATTATTTAAAACCCTTTTCCGACTCTGGTTTACGAAAAAACAAGAAAAAAAAGGCCTGGGAGTCACATTTGAAGAAAGGGAAGGCAAAGGCTTGCGCCTAAGACACCCTTTCAACCTAGCAGAGGTTAGTTGCGAGGTTTAATCAAAATTTCCTAAATTAACCCTAAGTTCTATCGTGTTCGGATGTATCTAAGTGAATGCAAATCCTAAGTCTAAATGTGAGTATCAAGAGGGTCGAAATGTTCTGTCGAGGTTTGGTCGAGATTATTGCATTAATTGCGAAACCCGAATTGAGATCTCGAGGGAGTCACGAGTGTGAATGCAAAATGAAATGCAAAAAAGAAAAGAAAATAATAATAATAATAATAATAATAAGTGAAGAAAGAAAGTGGGTATGCAACATGACAGGTACGGGGAACTAATATTCTCGTGATTGAATATTCCTACCCACGGAGGGGGGAACGGCATGTGCGCCACCGCTTCCTATGTGAGTAGGCGACTATTTCTAGTCGGATCACACAAAATGACCTAAATTCTAAGTGAAATGTCACCTAGATGTCATGCATTTGAAGATGTGTCAAAAAATAAATAAATAATAGTAATAATAATAATAATAATAATCATGCAAAATGGAAAGAAAACAAAAAATGTGTAAAGTGGGATGTAAATGCACACGGATGCACCTAACACTAAGATGCCCTAAGGGTCTAGCGTTGGACCAGCCCTTTTTAGGAATTCCTCACTAGCGTTGGACTAGCGGGAAAACGAGAAACCACAACTAGCGCTGGACTAGTGTGGTGACAGAATAACATAAAACATGAATTTAAATAGTAAAGCGTGAATCAAAAGCAAATTAAACATATAAAGACATATAAAGTCAAGTAGGAGCACATAACACATAAGCATGATATCTAGATGCAAAATCCTAATGAAAGTGATAAAACAAATAAGCACGTAAGCACGCAAAAGCAAATAAACCGTAACTATTACACCGGGGGCTTAATTTACAATTTAAAAGGGCGAAGTTAAAATATCCTATCTATTACACTTTCTATCTAATTACACAATTTTTTACTAAAAATAATCTAACTAAAACATTGACAAGCTAAATACAAAATATTATATTTTTCCAAAACAATAATAAAAATTTAAAATTAAATAAATTGAATACGTAAATACACAAAAAAGTATGTAAAATAAGAAGTAAACAAATAATAATAAAAATAATGCATAAAATCACATTGGAGTATATTGGAGCACACAAAGAGGAAAATAACAAGAAGTCAGGATACCTCTTTGGAGACCCGGTACCAAAGCTTAAAAAACGGACACACAAATTAAAGGGACAACTATTTAATAAAATAAAGCGTAAAATATGAAATACTAACACATTAGAAGAATGTAAATTATAGCAAGTTAGAGGGGGAAAATAAAAAGTAGAGTAAATTGGGGCCAAATAGTAAATTTAAACTAGTTGGGACAAAAATAAAAAATTTACACAAGTCTAGGGGCAAAAATATAAATTAATTCAAATTGGGGGGGCAAATAGTAAATTTTAACAACTAAGGGGACTAAGAATAAAATTCTATAAGACTTGAGGGGAAAAATAAAAGCAAATAAATCTAATGGGGTAGAGATGCAAAATTAAAGTAAATCGGGTGGACAAAACTGTAAATTTTAACAAGTCTGGCACAAAAATATAAATTCCAGCAACTAATGGGGCTTAATTGCAATTAATAAAGACTTAATTGAAAGAAATCAAACCTAAAGGGGGTCAATCTATAATAGTAGGGACTAATTTGTAGGAATCAAGAGTATTAGGGGCACATTAATACTACTCAAAAATCCTAAGGGCTGAAATATAAATAACTATCTTGTAATAAAATAGCCAGAAAAAAGAAATCTCAAACTAAATTTAAAAACTAGATAAATTAACTTAATGCAATCAATTAATTAAACTAAAACTAAATTAACTAGTCAAACACATTTATTAACTAAATTAAGAAAAGCAAATTAAAACAAAATAATTGATTAATCAAGTTACATAATAAAAAAAATAAAAAAAAATAAAATTCATAATCTGAAACTAAAGACCGAAAATCCCAATTCATAGTACTTAATTTTTAATCAGTTTCTTCTTCCCCACTGGAAATCCCCTTTTTCATTCCTTTTCTATTTATTTCTCTCCTTCTCACTTCTGTCTCTTTTCTTCTTTCTCCGATTGCTCTCTATCTCATTTTCTCTTCTATTTGCCAATCGCTTTCCTCCTCTCTCCTTCTTCTTCTTTCTTTCTCTCTTGCTCTCTCTTCTCTTCCTCTCACCCTTCCTCTATCTCTCTCTATTTTGTCTGGTACTCTTTATCTCTCTATTCTCTCTCTACTCGTTCAATTTCTTCTCCACACCCTCTGCGTCTGTCTCTCTCCTGCCCTCACTCTTCCCCTCAGTTTCTTCTCCGTCCTTTGTTCTTGGTTCCAGCTTTTCGTCTCTCTTTTGCTCTCTCCAATTCTTGCCATCTTCTTCCCTCTGCTTTTTCCTTTGCCATTCCACCTCTTCTTTCTCTTTTTCTATTTTTACTTTTGCTAATTTCCCTTTCTCTCTATCAATTCCCCTTTTGAAACAGAGGAGGCACAGATGGGTTTTGGCATTGAAATTGGAACTGTTGTTTTGTGGTGATTGTACTGATTTGCTGGGGGTGAGTTTGCGATTATGGCCTTGGGTTGGGGTATTGATGGTTGGCGTGGTGGACCTGGTGGGATTGGTAGTGGCTGTGCATGTAACTGGGATAGTGGAATTGGGTGGAAGAGCTACTGAAATTGGGACTGTGAAGAAAGATTCTGGGTTGAGGGGTGGAGATGCTGATTGATTCGGAGTTTCGGTGGTCTGGGTTGATGAGAATTGGGACTAATGATTGTGTCCTGGTAAAGAAGTAGGAAGGCAGGGGAGACAGTCATGGTGGCATTTTAGTGACTTGTGGAAGTTTGGGTTTGAGCATAGTCATTGTGGAGTTATTGGTGGAAATTTGGGATGTTTCTACAGGTCGTTTGAGATTGCTTGTTTGGTTGTTGTTTGCATAGTGGTGATGGCCGCTAACTGATGGAGTGTGTGGTTCTGGCTTGTACGTTTGGTTTTGCCTAGTGATATTTGGGTTGTTGGTTTTTTTTTTGGTTGCAGGGGCAGAGTGGTAGGGTTGAAGGTGAGGTGGAAATTTTGATTGCAGGTGAGGGTTCGTCAATTGGAGGTGGAGGGGGTTTTGACTCTGATGGTTTTCTAGTTTGATAGGAGAGTCGTGTGAGGTTGTGGTATGGAGGAGGAAAGGTTGAGATGATGGCTGAGGTTGTGGGTGGTGGTTTTGGGCAGGTTTGATGGTATAGCAAGTGGTTTTTCTAGGTTTTTGTAGGTTTAAAGGATACGGTCTCATGATAGCTTTGGTTATGTTTTTTATAGATTATGGGGTAGAACTTGGGTAGTCTGGTGGCTGTTGCTATTTTTAGTGGTTTAAGGTTGTAGATTGAGGACGGCTTGTGGGCTTTGGTTGTTGGTCAGATAGTGGAGCTACTGAAGGTTTGGCTAGGGGGCTGGGATTGTTACAGGAATTGGTTGTTTACGGTGGTTATGGGGTGGAGAAGGGAGGAGGGATGGTCGTTCAAGCAGTGGAAGAGGGAGGAGGAAGAGAGAAGAAATGAAAGAATCCAGAAAAATAAACAAGAACCCAGAAAATAAAAACCCAACAAAGAAATGTAAAAAAAAATTCAAGAAAATGAAAACAATCCAACTAAGAAAATCTATGCAATTAAAACATAAATCAAAAACAAAAACAAAAACAAAAAGAATTTTAGGATGAAAAATTGCATGTGAATTCTTGTTGCTTGATGATGAACAATGACAGGTTTTTGGAGGAGACGATGAATAGTGAACAAAATTGATGTGGCGGCTAGTGTGTGTTTGTGGTGTTTTGGTGTGTGTGTTTGATCTTTTTGGATAAGATTGAATGCGTTTTTAGGATTTTTTATTTTTCCTTCTCTTGTTTTTTGCTGATTAAAGGGGTATTTATAGGCCACTTGTCTTGTTCACCAAAAATGCTATAAAATAACAAAAACACCACCAGTAATAAAAATACTAATTTTATTTAAAAAAAATAAAATTTTAACCCCAAAATTAAAAATTAATACAAAGAAATGATAGAAATCTTTAAAATTTTCAAAAAGAATTCAAAGCAGATTTCAAAAACAAAAGCTAGAGCTTAAAGCTGATAAAAACGCGCTCGGGGTGTGAAATGACGATTTTGCCCCCAGACAACGAAAATACACAAAAAAATGGCTATTACCCTCAAAAAATTACCAAAAATTAAAAATAATCTTAAAACACTGGAAAATGCCTTTATGACTCAAATTTTAAAAAAAAATTAATTTAAACTGTAAAATGACGATTTTACCCTTGGACAATGAAAATTCACAAAAAAAATAGCAATCGTTTCTGAAAAAATCAAGAAAATTTAGAAACATGCTTAAATAATTATAAAAATGAATTTGGAACCTAAAATGGTGTTCGCGAGATGAAATTACCATTTTGCCCTTGTGTTGGTAAAAATATAAAATAATACCAATTAAATCCAGAAAAATAAAAAAAATTAACAAATTCACATGAAAGTAAAAATATGAATTTTAAAACCCCCAAAAGCTGATAGACAAATATTTATAGGTAAAATTACTATTTTTCCCCCTAAATTATTGAAAAATTAAAATTTGGCCCAAAAAATGCAAATATGCTCCCCAATGTTTAAAAATAAATGATGTGTCAAAATTTGGTGTCTACAATGCCTATTTACTTTATCTTGTGGAATTGCATTCAACAATGAGGCATTTGTTATTTCAGTACTTGAATCATTTTTTGATCTCTTGATTTTCTAATTGCATGAGGACAAGCAATGACTCAAGTGTGCGGGAGTTTGATAAGTAATAAATTTATCAATATTATTATATATATTATTATATTTTTTAGATATTATTTTAGTATAATTATAGTACTTTTGGGTGCAAATGACTCATTTTCCAACAAATTATAAGAATTAGGCTTTTTACCAAAATTACGGTTTTTTAGGTAAAATTTTCATTTGAGCAAATTAGTGCACAATTTTTGTGTATGATTGCATGTTCATCATATTTAAACTCATTTTGGATCAATTGGAGTCAAAGAGAATCAAATTCAAAGGTGATTCAAAGAGCTAGGATTTAATGAATAACTTGGAGAAATAATTGTGCAAAAATAATCAAAAATCCAATTCTTCATCAAAATGCATGGCAATACGTGGGAAATGCTTGCACATGTGAAATCCAACTCAGCAAAAATTAGAAAATCAAGTGAGGACCATAGGGAGTGATACGCGGGTTGCCACCCGCGGATCGTAGGTCGGTTGGGACTTTTCTAGGGTTTCAACTTGCATCTTTTTCTAGCTATTTTTGCAGGCATTTTCAAAGGAGGATAGGGTTTTGCAAGTGGGAGTATACATTGGGAGCACAAATGAAGACTTTTGTGCTCATTTGGAGTCTCCAAGCAAATCTTCATCATTTTTATGCATTAATAATTCATGCAAGTTGGAAAATGACTTGAGGAACATTTGTCTATAAATAGAAGTCATTTTTATAGAAGTCATTTGTAAAGCATTTGTAAGAAGTTTTAGTAATAAAAAGTAGTGTCAACCTAATTGGGTACTTGTTTTGGTAAAGAATTAATAGAATTCTCTTTATCCTTCAATAGAATAGTGAGGGCCATTGTAAGAATACTTTGTAGTACTGCTTTTGAAGGTGAATAAGAAGAGAAGCTTGTTACAACTTTGGTTGAGCAATTCTTAAACTCTATCTCTTTTGCTTTCAATTATTGTCATGAATTCTTGTTTTGAAGTTGAACTTCTAGTCGTTTCTTAACCATGTTGAACTAAAAGCTTCATCTAGATCATAGATGAAGCTAATGAATGAAGCTAATGAATCAACAAACATGACTTAATTCACTTGCACTTGCTAAGCTTGCATTTGTTTGTTTACTTGTTCAAGGTTTAACACTTGTTTTTGCATGGCCAACTCAAACAAGCTATCTAGTTGCTGCTTGACATTGAGAGATGCATGTAACAATGGAGAATGCACTACTAAAAAAATGACTTTTTGTCACGGTTTTTTTAGTCACGGTTCCAGAATTGTGGTAAAAAGATGACTTATTATCACAACTTTACTGCCTGTGACAATAAACAAGTATTTACTACGATATTTATTGCCACACCTCCAAAACCGTTACGAATAGTCATTATTTGTCACGATCATATTTTGACTTGTGTTAAAAAAGTACATTCACCACGTGCCAAGTATGTTACCGTGACAAAAATTATTACTATTGGTTATCATTATCTTTTTTTAGATAATAAGACAAATTTAAATTGCTATATATTAGTCCTTAACTGATTTGTATTTTTTTTCAAATTTATCTCGAATGTGCGCACTAATTTGTGTAGAATGTATCTTAAGTCTAATTGGTTATTTATATGAAGAAAGCATTTAAATTAATTATGAATTCATTAAAGAAAAAGAGAGAAAGAAAATTGCAATGGAATATTCTTAAAATATTAAAAGTTAAACAAAATTTATAAATGACACACATCTTGTGCACACACATATGCACATGCTCACATATATAGAAAATATGCATCAATTTTATACCCACTTAATTATCTATGTTCACAACAAGAAAATTATAAATATTAATTTTCACCTTTGAAAAAATTTAAAACTTTTACATGCATATACTTTAAAAAATATTTTTTTGCCTTTAAAATTAAAAAATTTAAATTAATCATCTTAGAGATATATAATATATTCTTGCCCTACTCAACTCACAATTCCCGTGTCGTCCTTGTATGATATATGCACAAAGCCTAAGAATGTTAATATACAACAATTAGATATTTAAGTCTCCATGATATATACATATGATAGTTTAGCACATTAGAAATAATTAAATATTAACTCTCCACGAATGGATTATTAATATTTATTAATAGATATAATAATGCATACATACATACATACAATATTGTAATCATCTTAACCATCATTTAAAAAGTTAATATAATTGTATACTAGTCTAGCTTTAGCAATCATGCTTTGCAAAATTACATAGAATTTGTAACGATTTTAATGTACACAATTTCTTGTTTAACATCACATATATACTCATATTAATTATTGCATTGTACCTAGTAAATTTGGAAACCTGTAAAAAACTAAAACTTGAGACCCAAATTAACTAATGTCTTAGGATAGACCTTAGAAAAACCAATTTTTACTTCAAAGTAAAAAGAAATAAAGAAAACAACTAAAATATTTTTTGGAAATTATTCAAAAAAAGGAGGCAAGACAACACCATGTAAAAAAAAAAAAAAGAAGCACCAAATGGAAATATACTGTATCAAAACTATGTAGTATTGTAATGTTGGATTTTGATGTGATATACGTGGTATCAAAACCACTCCAAGTCCCCACTATCTTTAGAACTCTCGGCTTCCAACTTTTTACCCAAAATCAATTGCAAGTCCGTTTCCATCCTTTTGCCCAAAATCAACTACATAACCTACTCTCACCAATTACTCTTTGATTATTTCTTTATATTTTAATCGGTTCCAGGATTTCATGGTGAAGATAAAACCTACTCTCACCAATTGCTCTTTGATTATTTCCTTATAGTGTAATCGGTTCCAAGATTTCATGTTAAAGATTTCCAAAGTGTAGTCTAAATCTGCTATCAAGTAAGTGTCTTCATATTGATTTTTATAAGAATGTTGTGTGATTGAAATACTTGAAAACAAAATCTTACATGAGGAGGAATTTACCACCAAAAAAAAAGAAAAATACCGAATTTTGGAGAACCTTTTCGCCTAAACTTTTTTTTTTTTTTTTGATTGGTGAATCTTAATTAGAAAGTTGAAGGGGGGAAATGGTAGATAAATTTAAAAAAAAAAAAGAATGTATTTTTTTCCACAATATGGTGTTTGTTGAACTTTCTGATGCCCGATGAATATGAGACAAGAAAAGAAGAATTTGTTTGTTGAATTTTCTAATGCCCGATGAACATGAGACAAGAAAAAGGAGAAGTTTTTTATTTTAGGAAACAATAATGGAATTGTACTTCTTTGATTTTGCTGGCTATTTGTTTAATGATTAAGCTTAAGGTTTAAAGGTCAAAATTTTATAAAATTGTAGTATGGATAATGCAACAATGTGTAAAAGCATCCTACAAAATTTCTATGTGCCATTTGTTTACCATAGATTGTCAAGTTGCTGTGAAAATTAAGAGACAAGAAGCTAAAAAAGAAGAAAGATTTCATTACATGGATTTCAAACTTTTGCCCCAAAGTTTATTGTAGCTGTTTTGATGATTCAATCTGTACATTAGTAAGTATACACTCAATTTGTCCCACATAAATAATGGAGTCTGGGAGTTTAACTTTGGAAGACAAAGTTGTCTTCCTTATCTTATGGTTCACTAACATCATGGCTATTTGTTGATTATGATTCTGTATTATCCTCATTGCAATTTTATTTGAATTTCGTTTTTCTTGCTACTATATTTAACACTACGACAGAGGTCACAACTCACTCATTTTTCTTACAAGTTTGTTGAAGAAATCATTTGTGATCTTTAACGTATGTGCCTTTTCTTTTCTTTTTTTTTTAATTTGTACGTATTTCCAGCATACACAAGAACTTTGGAAAATATAAGGTCGCAGTGTTATAATGCCTTTTTGAAGTAATAATGGTTAGAAAACGTGAAGGAAAGCAAAAGGTTGGAGTATTATTTTTTTTTCTTAAGCAAGATATAATATTTTGAACTATTTATCAGTGAAGTCTCATTCATTAATAACATATATTTGCCAAAAGAAAAATAATACCTTATTTTTTCTTGTATTTTTGCTAGGAACCAACTACTAGGAGTGACGTATTTGGAGCTCTATTGCGCTGGAATCTACTTTTAACTAAGGTATGCTATACTTTTTAGTATAATATACATTGTACCTTTCTTTCACAATAGCGATGCATTCATACTATTAGACCTAAGATGTTAATTTCATTGAATTGACTATTTCAATGTCTATTTTCATTATTGATTATGTCTTTCTTGTTTATATGATCTTGATCATGTCCTTTTATGCTTGGTTATAATATTATCTATTATAGGATTTTATTCAGTCGAAGACATATTCAAGTTATTGATATTGAAACTTATAAAGTGGCTTTGTTGTGCAATATTTATTTTCAGTTGTTATATTGAATATACAAAATGTGTTTCTTTGCCGTCCTATCTTTTAAAGAACTAAACAAGCATAATGAAAAATGGAATGGTTGATGATATATTTCTCATAAATGAGATTATTAGCACTATTAAGAATTTTCTAAATGAATTGTCTCCTGAACATACCTTTGTCGCGTTTAGATAGAAGTAGTTGTTGGTAATCTTGATGATGATTATAATATCATATAGAAATTCTAGTGAAGAGTGGAATGGATCAGTTTGGATTGAATGATGAAAGCGATTAGTGTATACATAGGCTTGATGGTTGTGTTTTGAGCTGGAGTAGAAGAATTACATTGCTTCCAACCACCATAGCACTTATCACGGCATTAACCTTAGCACAATCACATACCAACACCTGCACCTACACAATTACTGCAACACCTTGCACCTACACAGCTACTACATTAAGAACGTAAAAATTTTCCAGTCCAAAAAGGGTTGAAAAAACAAGTGTCATCCAGTTTCTAAACTAAAATTAAACACACTACAAAAATCAATGATGATCAAGCCCTCCTAACACAAGCAAGCAAGCAAGCAAAACAAGAAATTTGTACTTTCCAACTTATACTTCAATCCTCAAAATTCAAAAGCCAATTAATTTAAAAGATAATGAAAAGTTTCCAGTACTATCATAAAAAAGGATAGTTTTTCTTCCTTCACAATTATGCAATTCCCAAGATAATGGCAATTGAGATCTGAAGCGTAATACACTTGAAGCAACCTGAAGTTTGTTAAATACCATTAGTTTTCCATGCACTACTCCTTGAGAACATTATATTGTAAATTAAATAAACAATAATGAAACAAAGAAATTAACCTTTCATATTTTCCTTTCCTACATCATGGACTTCTGTAAGATTGCATGATGCACTAATATGATTCATGTGCTATATTTCTTCACTATCATGACATTGGTGATGAACGATGGCAACTGATACATAGTGACTATTTTTTAGGCCTTTGGAAAAAATTATTGATATGGATAGGAGCTGGATGTATTCCAAAGAGAGGACTTCCAATTATTTTAGAAGTAAGGTTGATGAATTTTTGAAGTATGCATATCAAAACAAAGTTAATGATTCAACAATTTATTGCCCTTGTAAAGAATGTGATAACCGGTACTTTTTGCCAAAAGAGTCTGTTAGGGGTCACTTAATTATTCATGGCTTCACGGACAGCTATTTTATTTGGATTTTTCATGGAGAAACACATGCCTCCCAAGAAATAGTGCAGACATTAGATGGAGCAACGCATTCAAATATGGGGGATGATATGGTTGGCATGGTGCATGAAGCATTTGGGTTCCCAAATATGGATTATAATTTTGGTGTCGATAATTCATCTCAAGCTGATTGTTTTCACGGGCCTAATGAGGATACGAGTCACTTCTTAAAACTTTTGCAAGATGCTGAATGTGACCTATATCCTGGTTGTAAGGAATTTACAAAACTCTCTTTTATTGTTCACCTATTACATTTGAAAGTTCTAGGTGGTTGGCCAGATACAACATTCACTGGGCTTCTTGAATTGTTGAAGAAGGCATTTCCTAACGCAAAGCTTCCGAAATCCTACTATGATGCCAAAAAAATTACTGAAGATTTGGGATTCACTTATAAGACATTTGATGCATGCCCTAACAATTGCATGTTGTTTCGTGGTGAGCATGAGGCACATGATCATTGTAAAATTTGTGAAACATCGAGATACAAGTTAGGGAGTAAAAAAGCAGTTGCAAAACAAGTGAGGTATTTTCCCTTGAAACCAAGACTTCAAAAGCTTTTTATGTCATCAAAAACTGCTTCACTTATGAAGTGGCATGCTGAGGAAAGAAATGATGATGGCATACAAAGGCATCCAGCTGATTCCTATGCTTGGAAGCATTTTGATGAGAAAAATCCTGAATTTGCTAGTGATATCCGTAATGTTAGACTTGGGTTGGCAGCTGATGGTTTCAATCCCTTTAGGTCGATGTCTATTTCTCATAGTACATGGCCTGTGGTGCTTATTCCATATAATTTACCACCAAGTTTATGTATGAAACAATCTTTTCTTATTCTGTCTATGCTTATTGATGGTCCTAAAGCGCCTGGTCAGAGGATAGATATTTATTTACAGTTGCTTATAGAAGAATTATTAGAATTGTGGAATGATGGTGTGCTTACATATGATGCTTCTACAAACCAAATGTTTAAGTTACATGCAGCTTTATTATGGACGATAAATGACTTCCTTGCTTATGCCATACTGTCTGGATGGAGTACTAAGGGTGAATTAGCATGTCCAATTTGTGGGAATAAAACTCGTTCTCAATGGTTGAAGCATTCTAGAAAGCATTGTTACATGGGTCATCGACGTTTCTTGTCCACAAATCACAAATTTCGTAAGGACAAGGTTTCATTTGATGGAAAAAGAGAGTATGAGTGCAAACCTACTCGATCCTCTAGCGATGAAGTTCTAGACCAGTTGAGTAACGTATTGACAGAGTACAAGGAAGATGACATTAAAAATAGGCAACGAGGAGAGATGCAAATGACAGCCATTGGTAATTGGAAAAAAAAGAGCATATTTTGGGAGCTTCCATATTGGAAAGATAATTTGGTTCCGCATAGCCTAGATGTGATGCATAATGAGAAGAATTTTGGTGATAACCTTATGTTTACATTGTTAAATGTTGCTGGAAAATCAAAAGATCATGTTAATTCTCGTCGTGATTTAGAGGAAATGAGAATTAGAACATCCTTGCACCCTCATGAAGTACATGGAAAGACAACCATATTGCCAGCATGTTTTACGTTGAATAAAGATGGAAAATACTTATTCTTGAAGGTGTTGAAAGATGTGAAAGTTCCCGATGGATATGCGTCAAATATATCTAGATGTGTGAACTTGCAAGATAGAAGCATATCTGGTTTGAAGAGTCATGATACTCACATTATCATGCAACAATTATTTCCATTAGCCATTCGAAGAGTATTGCCCAAAACTGTAGTCAAGCCGTTAATTGAGTTGTCCAACTTCTTTAGGCAACTTTGTTCGAAGGTGAATCGAGTGAGTGATTTATAGTATATGCAAGATCAAATTGCCCTCATACTTTGTCATTTGGAGAAGATTTTCCCTCCATCATTTTTTGATATCATGGAACATTTGCCTATACATTTAGCTGAAGAAGTGATGTTGGCTGGTCCTGTCCAATTTCGATGGATGTACCCAATTGAAAGGTGAGTTTTATGTTCGTAATTGTTGTAATTTATTGATAAATTATAATGCTCATAGATTTCATGACTTGTATAGGTACCTATTAACTTTAAAGCGATATGTACGTAATCGTGCCCATCCAGAGGCATCAATTTCCAATGGATACTTGATGGAAGAGTGCATGAATTTTTGCACAAGGTACTTGAATGATGTGAATAGTAAATCTCAGCAACCATCTAGGATGCACAATCATGGTGCTGCAGTGGGCCATGCTTTAGGAAAGGTTGAGGATGTCATATTTGATAAAGTTACATGGGAACAAGCTCATAAATATATCTTGATGAATACTGAAGCTGTACAATCATTTCTTAGGTATATTTTTTATCTTGACAATTAAATTTATAGACCTCAATTTCTTAGAATAACATATTAATATTCTAAATTATTGTTTACAGTGTACATATTGCAGAGCTTAGGAGAGAAATGCCACGATGTAGTGATCATCAAATTCAACGTATTCATAATGAAAGATTTCTTGGGTGGTTCAAAAAATATGTAAGCATGATTAAATTAATCCTTTAGCACCATTTAATTTTAATCACAAATATTTTACCTAGTCATATCTTGCATTATAGGTCCAAGACAATCGGTTGACTATGAATTTGTCTAATGATATCAAAGCATTAGCCGATGGTCCTGATTTGGATGGGAGGAGGTTCAAATCTTACATTGTTAATGGTTTCCGTTTTCGTACTAAAAGTAACGATGCTAGTAAAACAACCCAAAATAGTGGGGTAACTATTAGAGCAGAAACATTGAGCTATGCTAGTCGAAAAGACAAGAATCCTATTATTGGAGATGTCATCTACTACGGGGTATTGACTGATATCATTGAAATAAGATATAGTAGTCAACTGAAATTTGTTCTTTTTAGATGTGATTGGGTTGATAATCAGAGAGGGAAGAAAGAAGATATGTTCAAATTCACCTTGGTGAACTTCAACTACTTGATGTACAAAGACAATGCTAAAGATGATGAGCCCTTTATATTGGCTACTCAAGCAGAGCAAGTTTGTTATGTTTCTGACCCAATAGAACCAGATTGGCAGGTTGTGATGAAAATAACTCCCAGGGATGTCTTTGACGCAGATTTTGGTACTTCAGAAGTCGAACCTTTTAGCACGCAAGTACTTGATGAGAATGCTGCTATTTGTGAAGAGGATAATGTTTGGGTACAGCAAGGAGCTGAAGCAATGCCACTTGATGTGAATGAGACATTAGGCCATCACAATGATATGGACATGGAAGGGGATAATATTTGACATCTAATGGGAATACTTGCTGCTTTTACTTTTTAGTTTAAGAAACTTCTTTTACAAAGATAGAAAAAATAATTTAGCACTATTATTTTTTCTTCAACACTATAAGAGAGCATATGGATTTTTATTATGACTTTGAATTGTTTAATGAATCTTCTCAGTTTCAAATCCTTGATAATTTGCGTATATGTTGTAATTGTATGAGTGTGTTTATGTCATTTCCCATTTCTTTCTCTTTTGGCTAAGTTTAATTTTTTTGCTTGCCAATGTTTATAAGGTTGCAGTTTTGAATTTAGTTTTGGTTCTTAATTATTTGCAAAATGGGCTTTTCTATTGGCTAGAATCTTGAAATTCTGGTAGTTAAGTTATAAGTACTGGCATTTTCTTTTCTTTTAAGTTTATAGTTCAAGTTTTTGGTGATATTTGAGTATGGTAGTTGAGAATAAAATCACTTATCCTACTGCAAAGATTTTATCAGTTGAAGGGTAATAATATGATGCTCTAAATTTTAATTACTTGAATTTGCCTGTGGTCAATACTTTAGATGTAATGTCATTTTGCATTAACTTTAGAAGTCTTTTTCCAACTAAAATTAGTTACCCCATAAAATGAATGTCCTTTCTTGATAAGATGCTTAATTTATAACGAAGATTCATTTGTTTGTGCTCAAATTCATGTTTCCTTGGCAGTATTTGTTCTTTTTTTTTATTATGTATTTTTCCCCTTTTTCTTTTTCCATATCTTATCAATCAAGGACTAGGATGCTTCGGAGAAAAAAGTTTCAAAATGAAAGGAAATTCTTGTAAGATTTCTGAATTGGTGTTTGGTATGCTAATGAATATCTTCTTTCATTGTAATTATTGTTGATTATGATACAGGGACTGCTGCAAATTGATTGGTGTGTTAGTTATCAAAGAAATAAAAAGTTATTATTGAATTATGGTCATGTATTGGACATGTTTTTTTGGGCATTTGTTTCTATAATAGATTGTAATTAGTTATTTACAAATAGTTTTACCACAAGACGTGTAGACTTTGGTTTCATTTTTTTGCTCTGCAATCTGGCAAAAGGGAAGCGTCTTTCCTTTAAGGCTATTTTACTTCTATTTGTTGCAATATTTGTTACTTTATCAATTATTAATGAATAAAGTGGCATGGACAGGTGATTGCTTCACATTTTATTTTGGTAATTTGATATATAGGTTGTCATGACAAAAAGGAAAGCTCGAGGTACTACCATGACAGATAAGTTAGATGCCACAATTGGTACACCTTTTGGCACTACATCTGATCAGCAATTGCAGCCTCAATCAATACCTCGAGTCTTTAGTAAACATGGGCAACGCCGTCCACCAACTCGAGCTCATCCAATCCCAGAATTAGATGTTTCACAGTCACAAATTTTCAATAAAGTTGGTGTATTAGGTTCTCTTCGAGGAAGTCCTCATATTTCTCAAGGTTTAAACTGTACATCTGGGTTGTTGGATTCGAGTTTGCGAGCTGCTAATGACTACCCATTAGGTTCCCCAAGAGTCGATAGTTCATTTCACCATGTTGTAGGTAATGCATCACTTGCTCAAACTATTGTTAGTGCATCTATGCCTCGAGTTGTAAGTGGTGCGTTTAGTTCTCAAGTTGTGCATAATGCATGTAATTCACTTGGAATGGGTATAGAAAGTACGAATACCAGTGGTTTACATGGAATAAGTCAAAAGCTTGGTGATGAACTCGGTTCTATACGTACTTCTAGTAGGAGCAATGTGATTATAGATTCTCGAGGTGTCACTCAATCAGCACAAGTTGGCTCCCAACTTAGTGGAGATACATCTACTGTAGAGCTGGCAGGTATGTCTTTTAGCTTATTCATTTTGATGATTACGTTCTCTTATGTTTTGATTTACTAATTTACTCTTTATTTATTTATATTTTTGAAATTATTTATTCTTATATGCTTGATTGGTTTAATATACATATTGCAGCAAATACGAAAAAACGAGGAAGAGGTCCAAGTAGAGGTCCAAATTTGAAACCAGAGCTGCAGTTGATTATTGACTTCAATGAAGAGATGCAACCAATTGGACCAAATAGGACAGTGTTCATGAAATACCTCGGTAAGTTGGCACGCAATGGCATACGACTTCCACTTACGTATGAGGCGTGGAATGATATTCCAGAAGATACACTGGATGTACTTTGGAATGACATTCAGGTACAAAGTTATAAAATAATGATTGTTCCACCGTTATTCCATTGAACAAATGTAAAATATTTCACAATATTTTTTATTTGTTGTTTAGGCAATAGCCACGTGTCCTCTTGCATATAGGACCAATTGTATGAAGTCTCTTGGCGAGAAATGGAGAAGTTGGAAGAGCGTCCTAAAAAGAGCATACTTTAAAGGAAAGAGTAAGGAGGAGGCCTTGGCTAATGTTCCTACTCGAGTTCAACCTGAACAATGGAAAGTTCTCGTTGAGTATTGGAGTTTAGAGACGGTTAAAGTATGCAATGAAATGTCTTTCAATTATTTTAGAATTTATGTTAGCTTATATCATTTCCGTTGTTAGTTTGCTTTAATAGCTTATTGGTGTTGCATATGTTTTGGTATTTAACATTGTTGAATTCTTACAAAAAGAGTGTTGCTGATCAAAATAAAAAGAATAGAGCAATGCATGGCCCTGCTCATAGAACTGGTAGAACACCACATGCTATTATACGACAGGAGGTATATTACTTTTATGAATCTAGTAATTGTTTGATATTAGTTGCTTAGGAATATTTGAGCTTGTAATTTATATTTATATTATTTGTGTTTCAGATGAAAGAAAATGGTTTGGATACTGACCAACTCTCAGTATATATCAAAACACGAACGGACCCAAATGGTATTCCGAAGGATGATGAAGCTGCTATAGTTATTGTAAGTGAAAGACATTTTTTTTCTAATTTTGATTAACCGTGCTTTTGATGACTTTTATAATTTCTTGTAATGTCTGAAGGGTCAAATGAAAGAGAAGCTTTCTCACATTCCTACCTCAGAACATACAGTAGAGGTAAAACAACGCATATTCAGGGAGGTTATGGGATCCGAATGTCGAGGGTATGTGAGAACAGTAGGCTTAGGTCCTTCACCATCTCAATACTTTGGTGGCACTAGTTCAAAGCATCAGCTTTCTGATCATTACATGACAATGATTATGAACAAAGTTGAAGAATTCTATGAGCAAAAGTATGGAGGAAAAATATCGGACATGCAGGCTCAAATTGACAATCTTAATGCAAAACTACAAAACGGTCACCAGGTCAAAAAGACAGACCACTTGTTTTTTTTTTCAATTATATCCTATGCTTTCTTTTTGTCGATTATTCTCATGTGGAGATTTTAGAACTTCTGGTCTGGTTTACTGGTATGTTTTTAGGTGATTGTCTACTCTGTTTTATGTTAATGCACGGGATTTGACTTTTTGATTTGGTGACTGTTGATGCATGCACTTTAAGGTTTATGGTTTTTGGTCTTCATCTACATTTCTGTTTGTTTTCATATGTTGTTTGTATATTCTTGCTGCTGATTTTGTGGGTATAGGACCAAGTGGTGACTGTACATAGTTTTGGAAATCTCAATGTCATGTGATATAAGTTGTTTGCAAGTTTTTTTTTTGCATTTGCCTACCTGGTTTGTCCTATTTGCTTGTATAAGTCACAATTTTAGGTCACTTTCCTATTTGTTTAAGGAACAAATTTGTGGTATTCACAACATTAATTGGGTTTGGTAGGATGTTGAAGCCTGTTCCTTTGTGATTGATTGCTTTATGGATGGAAAGTAGAAAACCCACTTTGAATTGGTGGAATCTTTGTAGTGGAAGAATGCTTCTTGTTTTGACTTGATTATTTTAATTTGGTTCAAGTCATTTGAAGATGGTAGAAAAAAGCTCTAATTTAGCTTTGTGCTGTTCTGTTTGAACATTGGGTTGTTTTGGTTTATATATTGCCTATGAGAAAATGATTTTATGCCAAATTGTTGTGGATTATTTTTTAAGGACAAATGTTGCATAGATAGGCATTATGTGTCTTTTATTTCAAGGTGATGCAGAAGATCATTCTGTTCACAACCACTATATTCACCATTAACAATGGTTGGTCAATTACTTTATGGCACATACTAGCTCCTGTTGCTATTACATCAATTTGCTTTATAAGTAGTAATGGCATTTACAATCTCCAAATTCGCTTCACATCAAACTTTTTCACTTCGTGTAGGATTGCAAACTTTGCATGGATATCACTTGTCTTTGATTGCTAAGCAGTCCATGGATCCTTCATTTTTGTTCACAGCTTATGTTGCATAATTTTGTTTTTCTTTTTATGTTTTAGATACCAAGATCAACAAATGAACCTCAACAAGAGAAGAGTTTGCCTCAAAATGTAAATAATGATGATTTTGATGGATTGACAATGGAGGAGGTTAGTCAAATTATGAACGTTAGAATATACTAATCATTAGTTTTTTTGAACTATTGTTGAAAATATCTCTTTTTGTCTATTAATAACTTTTGCCTTTATCTTATATGTAATCATTCTTTGACTTTGTTCATAATTGTAGGTTGTTGCGTAGTGATTTGATTTTTGTTGTACATATATATGTATTATATAAATACCTGTTCTTGACTTATATTAAATATATTCTTATTCTTGACCTTTATTAGATTAAGATATTTGTGGTTTTTGCAAAAAAATTCTTATTTTTTGAATTGTATTTTTTTGCAATTTTAATTTACATAGATTTTGAAATTATACAAATATGTCTTGCATGTTGTCTTTTACTATAAGCTAATGCATATTTATGATTTTTTATTTTTCATTATTTTCAGGATATAAATAATGAAGATTTTGAATGAAAGCAGAAGAATGTTGTTGCTGGTGCTGGATATTGTTCTATCTTGTCTTGACAAATAGTATTAAAGGATGATTTTTTAGAAGTTCATTATCCTATGCTTTTACTAATGTAAATCTTATGAAGATACAGTTTCATGACATCATGCTTTTTATTATTGAGATGTTATCAATATTTGTTTATAATGATGTTGCTCAACTGCGGAGATAGTTGGATGAATTATGGCAACAAATGTTTTTGTGATTATTGAGGTTTTGAAGTATGTCTGTTAGAATGACATAAAATTGGATGTGTTAATTCTATAATTATCAATACATAAGATAACAATTATTTTTGTTTGTATAATTAAGAACCTTGAATATAAAGGAAAATTTAGTCTGGATTGCAATAGATATTTATGTGAATTTATACACTAATATAAAATTTATTTTTATATAATATTATTATATTGACAAAGCTATTTGTCATATTACTTATACAGTGATAATACTGTAGTAAAAAGTTTTTGCGACTGATCTAAAATATTAATTGCAATAGATCTATAACCGTGATTATAAATATTTTATTTTTTGCAACTTGCATCGACTGTGACAAATTCGTGGTAAAAAGTCTAAGTTTATATGACACATTTTTTTTGTCACATTGCCAAAATTGTGACAAATCCGTGACAAAAAGTTTTTGTCACGGTCAAAGGATCGTGGCAATACTATTTGTAACGCCTGCATTGCCCACGCCTCTAAAACTGTGATTATTCTGTGTCAAATACTTATTGTCACGGTTTTTGAGCCTTTTTGTCACCGTTTTGGATGCGTTACGAAAAGTCATTTTTTTAGTAGTGATGAACAAGTAATACTTAAGTAGTTCATATGAGAATAATGGATGCTTACGTGAATCAATACAATTCAAGTTTTTCATAAGGTTTTATTATGAAAATAGTTGGAATCTTGTCATTTTATAGAGAGATTTAGTTATGACACTTATGGAATTGGATTCTAAACAAGGCAAGGTAAAACTTAGTAAGTTAATCGTGCATGATTCATTAGTGGATTCTATGTTCTAAACTTCTTTGTTTGGATTCCACAAAAGTTCTCAATCATATATCTATTCTATTGAAGGGACCCTTTATCCATCTTATTTTAATTGTTTTTAGATAATAAAAGTTAGTAAAAAACTTTATTTGTTGCACATATATGATTCATTGTGGGATTCGACACCTAATACTCCTAGTATTACAATAGATTCGTACATTTGTGGATTAAGTTAGGAGATTAGGTTTTTATTACTTGATTTGTGTGTAATTGTTCATATTTGCTACACCTAATCTACACCACGTCACTTATATCATTAGAGAACCGTACAAAGGGGGAAATAGAATCCTTTAAAGGCAGCAATTCATGAGAAGCAAACGCTTGGCCTATAGAACCTTTGGTCTCAAGACCTATGCAATTGTTAAGCGCTGCAATTCAGAGAGCCATTAAATTTTTTTTTTATATGGCATTTAAAGTATATTGACAATCATTACCACTTGCAGCAGTCGGTCCAAAATAACTTTCTATTCTACAATCTAGAGGGCTTTCGACAAATGATTTATTCAATATATGTTGTCCACAACTTCCCTCCCGCCGCCAGCTACTTCCGGAAATGCCAAAAATGAACTGGTTTTGAAATAAAAATTGATTACATCAAAATGCTGAAGAATTACATTAAAATGCTAAAGAATTACATTAAAATGCTGAAGAATTACATAACTCCTAACTTGTAGAAAATGGCTCATGACCAAATTGTGAGGCCCATACTCATTAAATTGGGCAGCCTGGGGCTTCTCCCTAAACGTTAATCAACCAGAACACGTTGCTAATTCGAAGGCTTCACCCTAAACCTTAACCTACTAGAACAACTAACTAGACCATGTTGCTAATCCGAAGGCTTCACCCTAAGCCTTAACCGACTAGAACAAGTTGCTGTAATAACATCGAGCCTTGAAAGGTATGCAAGAAAATTTAAAATTTAGAAAAAAATCAAATACATCGAGAAGAAGCTATGGTAGGGGCTATTAATAGTGTGTTGCATGAAGCTATGTCAGACAAGAAAAAAAATTCAAAAAAACAAAAAATAGTGACTGGTGGTCTGTCTGAATTGACTAGTTAACGAATCAACCTATTTATATCAGAACAAGTTCAAGTACTTAAGTAGTTTAATTTATATTTTCTTTAAACACTTAGTCGTCAATAATATCAAATCATTACTGCATTATGTATCAACCCGGTTACAACTAATAATCTTTACCTAGCCATTTTTAAGACGAGGCTCTTAACTATGCCAACAATCTTTACATGGAATGTCAATTTAGTACTTTAGCAAGCATTGCAACTCGCAGAATGCGATTATTTCGAAGTGCACCTTTTATCTGATTTAATTTGAGACTAGGCTCATCAAGTACCCCTTGCAACTTGTTTCCAATTCCCTAGTGACTCATCATCTATAAATTTGAGAAGTTCCCAATTACCCTTGCTCATAGCATTTACTTCCAACCATCTTATAATCATCCTTGGCACTTTGGATCTCAATCACATTTCTATATTCTTATTATAAAACCTTTTAGTTGCTACCATTTGAGCTATTTACCAATGGAGATTTATTCTATGCTCCAAAAAATAACCGGGTTTATATATTCTGTTTGTGGTTCAGTTTGGAACATGCTTGAGGAATTTAAGGAGAAGATTGTCGATATTGCGAACAAAACAAAAAAGGCCGGCCAAGATGATCCAAGAAGAATCATACACTCCACAAAGGTTGGACTTGCGCTAACAATAGTATCGTTGTTGTACTATTTTAGACCTCTTTATGACGGCTTCGGCCAATCAGGAATGTGGGCAATTCTAACCGTGGTGCTTGTCTTTGAATTCACAGTAGGCAAGTTACATATCCTTAACTTGTATAATTTTACATGTTTAATTGACTTATACGCGATCAATTAGACCTACGATGTTTTAAGGACGCTGATTGAACTGCTGACTGTGTCAGGTTTGAATTCATTAATCCCAGCAGTATAAAGAAAATGGAAGAACTTCTAATTAGTTTTTGAATTATGATTTCGAATACGAAATACTACATATACAAATACTACATATGCGACGTGTTATCTTTTATTCTTTCTCCTCTCCCAGCTGATTTTATTTCCACCATCTCTGCTTTATCTCACGTCAGTCCCTTGAGTTGTGGTCGCATGGGTGGCATTTTATCGTACTTTTTCTGTCACTTTTTCTAGCAGTATTCATAATATTTGGTGTTCTTTAGGGGGAACTCTTTCCAAAAGCCTGAATAGGGGTTTGGCGACAGTGATAGCGGCCGGTTTGGGGATTGGAGCTGAGTACTTGGCCAGCCTTTGTGGAGAGAAAGAAAAGCCCATTATCCTTGGATTTTTTGTCTTCTTGCTTGGTATATTCTACAAATCAATTACATCTAACTCCGTTGTTGAATGTAGATATAAAATGGCTAAATATATTGCTTCAATTAATCTCTGCCTGCAGCCGCAGCATCAACATTTATACGATTCTTTCCATTCATCAATCGTAGATATGATTACGGGGTAGTGGTATTTATTTTGACATTCATTCTGGTAACGGTGTCTGGTTATCGAGTGGAACAAATTTTCGTGCTGGCACATGATCGCATATCTACAATCTTAGTTGGTGCTGCTATCTGTATGATTATCTCCATTTCTTTTTACCCAGTATGGGCTGGGGAAGATCTTCACAATTTGGTCATTTCTAATATTGAAAAATTAGCAAATTTCTTAAAAGGTAAACAAGGCTTCATTACCATTTTTTAAATTGTATTTTTTCAAATCTTCACATCAGTTCATTTGAATGTCTAATTGTGGGTAATGTAAACCTATGTTACATCAATGTGAAACTACTTCATGTTGCTACTGACATTAGACACAACTGAATAACAAAAATATTAGATAGAAGATTTGAGGCTAATATGTCGTAGTGCACCTGAGTTTGAAAACTTACAAAAGCAATTCTTTTTGGAGGTTTGGGAGAAGAAAATTTTTGGGCTATATCCCACGATGTCAAGTCATTTTCGCAAGCCTATGGCAGTGTTTTGAATACAAAAGCCACAGAAGAATATTTGGTGAGTAAAAAATATATAATCAAATAATGCATGTTGATGTTTTATTTTGATAAATTAGCATGTTGAGTAATTAATAACATCATACATACCATTTGATGATGCAAAACAATTCAACAGATATGTAGTCCTGACAAATGATTTTGGCTCCTCACTAACAACCCGTGGCACTCCCTATTTGTTTTCAGGAAACTAGATGACAAAAGTACCCTTGAAAATTCTTAAACTGATAATGCCCTTTGATATTTTCTTTTTTATATATAATTTTTTAAAAATACATTAATATTTTTTAGCTAATTTTCTGTAAGGTAGTAGAAGGAACTTCACTTCTTTTTTGCTTAAACCAATGTGCCACATGTTGAACAAATCCTTGATATTGAGGATTTCCTAACACAAAAAGATAGAAAAGTTCATAATTTATTGTAAATATTAGTGGTTTAAATCAAATTTAAGTGTTATGAAATTGGATCTTCTCCTAATATATTACTTTAGTAATTTGTTTAATTTAAAATTTTAACAAGCTCTTAATTCAAATAAGATGAATATAATATTGGCTTGTATTTTTTGTTAAAAATTTTCTTTTTCCTTGTGAGACCATAAACCCAAGATTTCTTGTTTTGTTTAATTTGTGTAACTGAGCTTGCATATTCATGGGTTTCAAAGATGTGAATTTCTAATTTAGAGCATCATCTAATTAAAATTTTCATCATAAGAAAATAATCAATTCTTTTATTATATGTTTTGTGTAATTACGGCATTGAATTTCAAAATTCTCCCACAATGGTGTTTTATCAAGCTATCTTAGAGTAAATATAGAGTATTTAAAGCTTTTAATAGAGTGTGCCGAATTTATTGGCATTATAATGACAAGAATTTTGGTGCACAAACTCATTTTTCAAACTTGGAGAAGATTTTCTTAAAGAACAATAGTAGCATTAAGCACGTTGTGATACTCAGCGTCATAAACGCCTAACCTAATCTATTAGCTCTAGATTAAATACTAAATTAACTTAATTTCAAATAAATCCTGTATTATCCCAACTTATTAAAAAAAAAGTATTTCTCTGAATTAATACTAATTTAACTTAATTTTGAAAGCATCCCATGTTATCCTAACTTATTAAAAAATAAAAAACCTAAAATAATTATTGACAAATAAAAAGTTAACCATAATTTTTCTTAACAAATAAAAAGCTAGAGTTGCCACTACTTTCTTCATCTAATTAAAACCCTAGATCCTAAAGCCATAAACCCTAAACTTTGAACCCTAAATCCTAAATCATGAATTCTAAACCCTATTTCAAAAGGAAATATAAAATCTAGTTATGAGAATGTCAACAAAAGTTTATTTCTTATACTGCAATAAAAAAACTAAGTGCAAAATTATGGAAGTATTGGTACAGATTGCAGATTGACAAAGATAAGAGTTTATAGTTGAAAATAAATCATATACGGTCAAAATTTGTGTATAACTAAAAATCTAATTACAGTCTTTGATAATATTATTTTTATTTCTTAAATGATTTTATCCAAGAAATTTGTCAACCTTTATGAAACTTTAAATTCATCATTGTTGTATGTTCTACATTTGATAAATTTCTTTTCCTTTTTTTTCAAAATAACACATATATTTTTTCTTTTATTAGTTTCACAGCTTTATTTCTTAAATGATTTTATCCAAGAAATTTGTCAACCTTTTATGAAACTTTAAATTCATCATTGTTGTATGTTCCACATTTGATAAATTTCTTTTCCTTTTTTCGAAAATAACATATATATTTTTCTTTTATTAGTTTCACAGCTTGTCTTTGCATAATAACAGCGCATTTTCCCTGAGTTTAATGCTTAATGCATACATTCCCAGGCAAACCTTGCATGGTGGGAACCGGGTCACGGCGGGTTCAGATTTTGTCATCCATGGAAACAATATCTGAAGATCGGAGTTCTCACTCGGGAATGTGCATTCCAATTTGAAGCACTTAATAGCTGCTCAAAGTCCGAGTCTCAGGTACTACTAAAAATATTCTTGCACGAAAAAGTAATCATGATGAGCTCAGAAGCTGGAAAAGCTCTAAAAGAATTAGCATCGGCAATAAAAGCAATGAAACATCCATCATCATCTGCCATAGAAACTCATGTACAGAACTCAAAATCAGCCGTGGATGAGCTCACCCGGGTACTTGATACTTTGCCCTTAAATGACAAAGAAGGAATGATGGAGATTATACGAGCAGCTGCAATTTTTTCGATTTTAATTGAAATCATTAAATGCATTGAAAGAATATCAGAATCGGCTGATGAGCTTTCGAAGCAGGCAAATTTCAAGAATTGTACATCAGTACTTGAGAATCAACGTGAGGACAAAGCACACCATGGTCGACCGTGATCATGTCATCATTTCCTCTGTGAAATGAGCAAACCACTAGGAGATTTAGTCGTTGGAGGCAGTTTGTGTACAAGATAGAATCCCAGCAATCAAAAAAAGGTTGGCGACTCTCCACGTTTCTCACTTGAACACAGCACCATATCTCATGCCATTTTCTTCCAAAATAAAAAATAAATAAATAAATAAGGGAGATAATGGACAATGCTATCTTGTCTTGATAAGCACCTAAATTTGAGTTCAATACATTCAAATCTGATTTCTCAAATTAAATAATATTAACCCCTCTCAAGGGCAAATTTTAAGAGCTGGGTACTAATCAAAGATATAGATGACTAGGTGGCTAGAATTAAGAAAAAGGTTGTGAAATGCAAGATTTTCTACTCAGAAGGTTGGCGAGAGTATGGACAGAAAGTACATGGAACAAAAACAGCATGCCTATCATCAAGCATCTTTCGTAAGAAAATTTATCAATTTACTTCAAACCAAGGCCTCTTGGCAAGGGTAAAATATCATCAGACAGTTAAACAAATCATAATTAAAATATGATATAGATAACAAGGACTTAATCTTGTATTAATCTCTTAGACTTATCAGAACCACACTTTAAAAACTTGCATCCTTCAGCTCAAATCATATCCTCGTTTCCAACTGATATAATATTGCTAGAGCCCCATTTGCTCTCAATTCTTCTCTCTATTGATTTACACCACTATAAATCATTAAAATCTGCTCTTGAACGTTTCCATAATTTGTTACCATACAAAATTGTTTGTTTCGTATTTTGGTATCTTGGAGAGAGACAGATGTTGAAATTGTTTCATTTTAGAAACCAAACTTAGAATTTCACTTGCATTGATTGGAAATTTGGACGGGCTCTTTTCAGTGTTTTGAGCTGCTAAGGGAGATATCGTAACATCCGCCAAACATTACTTCTCTCTTCAATTTTAAAGTATCATTTGTAAAATGCCGTCAGATGTATAGCTTTGAATTCAAGCAAGAAACCTAGAGGGTTGTTAAATTTTGATGCGTTAGTCTTTAATCTTCTCCACAAACTGCCTCGAATGGTCAAATCTGAGTATCGTGCAGGCCTTCAATCGTTGCCGTTAGCCTTTGATCTCGTCGACAAACTACTCCAATGATCAAATCTGATTGTCCTGCAGGCTCTTAACCCTTGCCGTGCTTCAATTAACCAAAGTCTTTTTCTTGGTTGAATGTAGAAATAAATTACTCAAGACACTGTACAACTTCTCCAGCATTGTCTCTGTCTCCCAAAAAGAAAAGGAAATGCCTACTTTTTCTTTCTTTCGAAAAAAGTGAAGTATGAATGGAGACAATGTATTATCTCAATAATCAACTTATACATTCTTTCCGTAGTTCTAGCTCTTTCATTTATTTAGATATAGCTATCTATTCTGGAAAATATATCCTCTATAATGCACCGGCCCAAGTCCATTAGTTGAGTACGGCATTTTCCTAAAACTTTATTTCGTGCTGCATTTTGTTGTACTATATAAGTATTTATAGAAGTTCGGCATTTAAATGCCAGCTGTACCTGTACAAACTCATATAGTTTTCTCATGAAATAATTAATGCCTAGGTCCACACGATAAAACTGAAATTTAAATTCTAAATTCTAAAGTCTAAAAAGTGTTGAAAGTATTAAGCTGTTGGGTTTACTAAAGTTATAAATGTTTGATAATTCAATTAATAAATTTAAATATCTTGTTGAATTGTAAATATAAAAATATAATAATTTTATCTTAAAAAGATGAAATAGTTCAGGGATAGTAAGTGTGTGTGTGTGAGAGAGAGAACGAAAGAGTGTGTCTGGGTATGTGTGAGTATGTTTGTGTGTTTTTGTGTGTGTGTGAGAGAGAGAGAGAGAGCGAGCAATTATATTTGTGTGTGAGAATGTGTGTGAGAAAGAAATTATATTTATGAGTGAAATGTATGTACAAAAAGGGAATTTGTGCAAATGTGTAATTGAAATAAAATTATATATGTGCACATGTATAAGAAAAAGAAGAAGTTTATATGTAGAAGTAAGAAAAATATTTTACGTGTAAGAGTATATGCATGTGCAAGAAAAAATGTTGGTGTTAAAGAGACTCTGTGTAAAGGATTGTGTAGGTGTATGTATGAGGATGCGTGTGTATGTGTGTGTGTGCGTGTGAAAGAGTGTGTGCATAATAGAAGGTAAGTCTATATATTTCTCTACGTCTCTGTGTGTGTGTCTGTGTGTCTGTGTGAGAGAGAGAGAGAGAGAGAATGTGTGCGCACGCCTAAAAGGGTAGGTGTGTGTAAATGTGTGTAAAGTGTAAATGTGCTCAAAATTCAACAAATTAAGTAAAAAGTTCTCACTTAAAATTTTAAGCACTAATTATGTCATGCTTAACATATTAACTAATAAAAGAATTTTATTATCAAACATGTTGAATTCAAAAAGTTTTTAATTTATTAAATTTTGACATTATAACCCTTAATGTTAACGTGATTTATCTCATTTTGCAAACACAAAATTTTATCTTTAAAGAAAAAAAAAATAGTTTAGAGATAGTGTTTACATTTGTATGTGTGAGAGAGCAATGATATGTGCAGATGCCAAATTTTGATACATTGCTCATTTTCTAACATTGGGAGACCTTTTTCTACTTTTTGGAGTCAAATCCTGATTTTTTGGTAAAAATGAGAAAGTCAGCAATTTTGGAGACAAAATAGTAATTTTTAACTGTAAGTATTTTTTATTAGTTTTGGGGGTTTAAATTCATTTTTTTGTACTTTTGTACACATTTTAAAATTTTTGTGATTTTTTTTAGATTTAATTGATATTTTTTGTATATTTTAACAATAGAAGGGCAAAATAGTCATTTTGCCTTCTGAACATTTTTTGCCATTTTTGGGTCCCAAATTCATTTTTAGGTGTTTTAAGCATGTTGCTAAGTTTTTCTAACTTATTTTTGGGGTGAATTGCTATTAATAAATTTATTATTTACATTTTTCTTAATTTTTTCATTTTTTGTGTTTTTTTAGAGAGAACATAGATTTTTAATTTTTTGTAGGGGTAAAGTTATAATTTTGTTGTCAAGGGTGTTTTGGTCTTTTATTCATAACTTGGAAGATAAGTCTTTTGTGCACTATAAATAGCCTATTTTGGGATTAAAGAGGTGGGGAGAAAAAAAAATAAAGGCCTAGAGAGTTTTTAGTTTTAGTTTTTTTGTTTTATCTCTTGCACCAAGAACACTAAAAACACACACTTTCTCCTACATTCATCTTCAACTTTTCACCTAGAACACCAAAAACACACACCACATTCCTAGTACATCTTCAATTCTACACCTAAAACACCTAGAACACACACTAGTACATTTTCAACTCCACACCTACAACACAATCTACACACACTATTACCTCGCACACATACACCAAATTCACGCGCCCATATACACACATTTTCATGTTTAAATTCACACAAAACACACATTTCCACACACACTATCCTACACACACACTGATTCACACTTAGACACATATGAGTCACACATATCACACATAAACACACTGATTCACATATAGTCCACGTACACATTCACACAAATTCACACACACCACAAACACACGTCAGATACACACCACATCACACACACAGTTTCCATCTTTCATCCATAGAGCTCACCATCACACTACTCACACTTGAAGCAAATTCACAAGCTGCACACTCAATCGCACAGAGACATACACGGTCACACACATACACAGCCACACACATTGTCACACACACAACACACATTTAACATCTCCATACACACATTCTCACACACACAAGGCATAAAAATGTACACCCACGAATCAATAACGCATGCACACCACACACAAATGGACCCTAAATCATCTCCTCCTCTCTTCCCCCTTTACCCATGCACCTCATAGCCACTGTCCAAGCCACAAACCAACGCATAATCAGCCAGGCAAGACTACCTAAAACAAGCTCTCAATTAGCCACTATCCATCACCCACACATCCAAAAAAAATTTACGCCCTAAAATCACAAACAACCAGCCTAAGCTCATCTTCCAGACATTAAAAAATTACACAGGCACACCAAAACCAATCCAGAATCCAATTAATTCCCATCTAAAACCCATTAGAAACGCTACTTCCTACCATCACAAGCAAACAACCAGTATCACTAATTTAACCACTCTCAACCGCCTTCAATTTCTACCATTGCCACCCATACTTACCACCTCACCAGCAAAGGCAATCACCAAATATTAGAGTTAGCAACCTAATAACCCCCCACCACCAGTGTGCTCACCAATCAACATCCATTAAACAACAAGAACAAACATCATAATCAACCCAAATCCTTGCCAGTTTACAACTCAAACATCAATTCGCCTACAAAATTAAGCCCGCCATCATCATCACCAAGCCAGTTGCAGCTAACACCACCACAATTCAATTCAAATTACAGTCACCACCACTTGCAATTGTGAAACACACTGCTCCACCAAAGCTCTCACACCCATAGCCACCAATACCATCTCAAAACAAACGAAAATCAAATACAATTGTGACCCCCTATCAACAGTCGATTCTTTCCCTCAACCACGCCACCAAATTCAACCTCCACAAACCTATCACGCCAGCTACCATCACCACCGCTGCGACTAATTGGACCATTGCAGTTAGGCACGGCGAGCCATCACTTGCCAGCAATATCCATGTCCCCCATCAACCTGAATCCAGGTAAGTCTTTGCCTTTTTTAACTCCTTTTCTTTAATTGGTTAATCAATGAAGTTTAGGGATAAGAGTTTATGACTTGTGAGGAATTAATTTGAGTGTGGGAGAAGGCTGAAGAAGTGGGTTTGAGAGAGAGAGAGAGAGAGGTGGAGAGAAGAACAAAGGGAAAAGGGAAAAAGAAAAGAGAGTGAAGAGGGAAAAGAGAGAAGTCAGATGGAAAGAGAGAAAACACATAAGAAGGAAACAAAGAGGAAAAGAAATAACGAGAGCAGAGAGAGAGAGAGAGAATAGAAGACCAGACGAGAAGAAGAAAAAATGAGGAAGGAAGAAGGAAAATACAGAGAGAAGCAGAAAGTGATTAGAGAGAGATGGAGAGAAACTGAAGAAAAGAAAGTAGAGAAATAGAGGCGAGTTGGAGAAGGAAGGAAAAAGAAAGAAAAACAGAGAAAAAAGGAAAAAGGGCGAGAAGAAGAGAAATTGGAATTGGAAAATCTTAAAAAAAAAACGATTAAGGGGTGGGTTGGTGTTCTCAGTTTCATTTTGGTACTATGTTTTACAAGTGCTTTAGTGCTCTTAATTTTGTCATCTTATTAGATTTTCTAGCATGTTTGGATTTATTCTAATTAAGTACTTTAGTTAATTAAGTCACCATGGTATTTATTCTTTGGTTTGATTTTAGTATTCCTCTTTTTTATTCTTGCAAAGTAAATATTTTGTCTTGACTAGGAAATAATTAATATGCCCTTTTTCCCATAATTTGTAAAATTGACCCTCTAGATTTTACGTTTTCTCAAATTAGGTCCCTAATTTTCACCCCAAATTTGTGAAAATTTTATTTTTTGTCCCCCTAGTTAGCGTTAATTTAATTTACAATTGCACCCCCATGCTTACTTCAATTTATTATTAGGCCCTTAGATTTGTTTGAATTTGTTTTTAAGCCCTTAGTTTTATAGAAATTATATTTTTACCCCAATTTTGTTAGGATTTCATCTTTTAGCCTTAATTTATTTATACCGAGGTATCTTGACATGTTTTTTTGTGTTCTTAAGAATTTGTACTGAGTCTTCAAAGAGGTATCCCTATTTCTTGTTAATTTCGCCTTATATGCTTCAATGTACTTCTATGTGATTTATTACGGATTTTCCTCATATGTTTCTTAGCTTACATGCTTTTTGTGTATTTATTTACTTTATGTTATTTAATTTTGAATTTTTATTATTATGCAAGAATGTAATATTTTGTATTTAGATAGCTAATGTAATAGTTATATTATTTTCTTTTCATATTGTTACAAATATTTTGTATTTTTAGATACCAAGTGTAATAGATAGGTCGTTTTACTCCCCCCCCCCCCCTAAAATTGTAGCTAAATTCCCCTAGTATAATAGTTAGGGCTTATTGCTTTTGTGTGCTTGTGTGCTTATATGCTTTACCGCTTTCCTTTGGATTTTGTATTTAGATATCATGTTTATATGTTATGTGCTCCTATGTGCTCTTGTATGTCTTTATATATTTATTTGCTTTTGATTCATGCTTTATTGCTTTGATTCATACTTTATTAGTTTTGTTACTCCGTCACCACACTAGTCTAACGCTGGTTGTTGTTTTCTCATTTCTCCACTAGTCCAACACTAGTGGGAGATTCCTAAAAAGGACTAGTTTAATACTAGACCCTTAGGTCATTTTTAGTAATAGTTTCACTCCCCGTATGCATTTCATTCCACACACAACTTCTCATTTAAGGCTTTTTTCATTTATGCATGATTTTTCGTATATATTTGACTATTATTACATATTTTTACATAAACTCAACGTATGACACTTGGGTTACATTTCATATAGAAGTTAGGTTATTTTGTGTGTAATCTGACTAGAAATAGTCATCTACTCACGTGGGAAGCGGTGGCTTAACAGGCTGTTCCCGCCTCCGTGAGTAGAAAAAGTCAAAGTCATGAGTTATTAGTCTCCCATACCCGTTATTGCATCGCCACTTTCTTTGGCACTTACTATCTATATTATTTCCCTTTTCTTCTTTTGCATTCCATTTTGCATTTACACTTGTGACTCTCTCAAGGCCTCATTTCGGGTTCGCAATTTATGCGATAATTCCGATCAAGCCTCGACGGGACATTTCGACCCTTTCAATTCCACAATAGGATAAGGATTTGCATTCATATAGATACACCCAAACGTGATAGAATCTAGTGTTAATTTAGGAAAATTTAATTAAACCTCGCAACTAGCCTCGGATAAATAGAAAGGGTGCCTTAGGCGTGAGCCTTTGCCTTCCCTTTCTTCAAATGTGACTTCCAGACCTTCTTCTCTCGTTTTTTTCATAAATTAGAGTCAAAAAAGAGTTCCAAATATTTTTTCTAAAATTTTATTTTATTTTTTTGTTAAATGATTTTTTGGGTGACTTGGTGCACCCTACCCCAATACCAAATGGCGACTCCATTCTTTAAATAAAACCCTTTTTCAAAATGTTTGGCCAAATTGTCACATTTTTTTGGCCTGGCATTGTTTTTGTTTTTTCAAAAATACATTTTTTCACCAAAACCCAATTTTTTCACACACGCACGGTTATTCAAAAACCCAAAACTTTCTTTTCAAAAAAGGGTCACTGGATCAGACTGTCCTTTCAAGGTGTGACAGTCTCTGACCGACCAATGCGCCATCGATTTTGGGACGCGACAATATGTCTATGTGTGTGTGAGAGACAAAGAGAGCGCGTAGTTTATGTGTGTGAGAATGTGACATGAGTGAGAGTGTGTGTGCAAGTGTGTAAGAGAGAAGAAAAAATTTATGCATGTCTACTAAAAAAGAATGTTCATCTCTGTGTGTGTCTAATAGAGGGGGGAGAGAGAGAGTGTGTGTGTCTGTGTGTGATGGTGAGAATGCACATGTTAGAAGGAAAAGCCTATAAATGCGTTTGCGAAGCGGGGAATGCATATTTATGTAAGCAAGAGAGAAAGAGTGCACGTATGTATGTGTGCGAGAGGCAAAGTGTGTGTGTTTGTGTTTGTGTGTGTGTGTGTGAGAGAGAGAGAGAGAGAGAGGAAGAAAGTGTGTATGTGAAAAAAAATTTAATGTACATATGAAAGAACCAGAAGAAGCAATAAAAAGAAATTAATAGGTTAGTGTTCTTAAGCGAGTTTAAAGTTCAACAAATTAAATAAGTAATTTTTATTTAAATTTTAAACTAAATTAAGTAATTCTAAATGTATTAAAATAATTTCAACGTCAAAAACACTAGATGCAAAATGATATTATCAAATAAGTAACAAGTTTGCCATTGTAATTTGAGAATTTGGACTTCTATAAAAATTAATGATGCTGCTATCCATGAACACGTACGAAAAGTTCATAAATTAAGAAAAAATGATTCTACTACTACAAAGTGAACAATTATTTAGCTAATAAAAATATTAAACATTCTTTTACTTGAATTAATTTGTCAAAGAAATGTGAAATGCGACTCTTTTAAAGTGATTGTTGGGTTTCAAACCAGCAAAAACAAAATTTCCAACTCAAAGAAAAATAAAATGAGGTGCAATGGTGAGTAGGGTCGTATCCATATGGATTAGTCAATTTATTTTATCTTTATTTACTAATTAAGAATTAAATGAGTGGGGGATTTTGAAAATATAAATTAAAGGAATTTGAGAAATTCAAGAGTGCAAAATTAATTTAAGCGAAATCAAATAAAATCTAAGCTCTAGTCAAAGGATTAATTTGAGAAATTCAATAGTTCAAAATTAATTTAAGCGAAATCAAATAAAATCTAAGATCTAGTCAAAGGATTAATTTCCACTATATTTCAATTTAACTAATCGTTGATGTAAAGATAATTTCACACGCTAATGAATAAATGGTTGTTAACAAGGTCTAACAACCTACATTTCCTTACTGTGTCTATAACCAAGGTAAGACCGTTAGTTACTTTGGTTATCAAAAGATAGCCCTAGATACGACTTTAGGATTCAATTTTTCAAAAGCTTTAAAAATTAGAAAAGCCGCCAATTCTAACCAGCAAATACCTAAGAGGATTTGTTCAAATTAGACTATGTATCCCCGTAATATAATCCAAAAGTTTCTACTACAATTGAATTTACCACTTGCCACTAATACTAAAACTATCAAACAATTACGAATTTGACATTTTAGATGGCTATAGATTATATGACAACTAAATAGTGGCTGGTTATTTGATTGTGCAAAACAATCACACAAGAATGAATACAATCACCTTGGAATTTAAACAAAGAACATATAAATACCCATGAATGCAGAAAATCAATAAAAACTAATTATCACACTATTGAATGAACCCGAAGTGTCAGCCAGAATGAAATGTCTAGCCATGTATCATGGCGTCAAATTTCCAAAAGAAAATTTCAAGAATTTTGTCTAGAGAAAAAGAAAAACTAAAACGTGGAAATTAAGAGTTCAAGGTAGAAGAAGAAAAATCCCGACGTTTCCTCTTTTTTTCTTGCTTCTGTCATTTCTTGTTATCCCCTCATTCATGCCTCCTTTTCTTCTTTTTTTAGTTTCCCCATTTTTCCGTCAATACACACGGCTCTTTTGATTAAAAGGAAAGATTTCTTTTTCCTCCTTAATTCTAATTCCGACAAATAAAAGACTTTCCAAAGGATTTAATTACAATTAGGAAAGTAACAAGTCTTCCAATTGCAGCTGCAGAAACCAAATTTTGACACACCTTTTGTAAAAATATGTGTGTTACTTTATTTTAGGGGGTATTTTTCATTTCTCGGGGGTCGAGTACAATTTTCGTGTATATTATGTCTAATTCGTCATATTAGGGGCAAAATGGTAATTTCACCATACAAATATTATTCTATTTTTGTTTTATTTCCTAAATACATAATTTTACTATTTTCATCATTATTTATGATTTTAATGATTTTTGGGAGTCATTTATTATTTATTTAAATTTTTAGTATTTTAAACTTTTTTTTTTTTTTGGCTAACCTCGTTCACGAGGGAGGTCGCCACTGTAAGGTAATAAGGGGAGTAGCGTAGCGGAAAATTTAAAAATTTATTACCTTAGCCATGGATCTCTTTGATGTAATCTATACGATTAAAGGGTATTTAGCACAAATACCTCAAGCATAGAAGGTTTCTATGCTTCAAAGGGCAAGATCCTATTCGATGAAGGTGTTGATCTACCATGAAAAGCCCTCCAAGTGTAGAGCCTCCAACGGTATCCACACGAACATGATCTTTAGGAACCTTTGGGCTTGCTTGCCTTGCCTTTCAAGTGCTAGCTCCCTTAAATTTCATGAAGAACACAAGAACAAGAAGAGGAAGAAGACAAAACCCTAACCCTTAGGGAGAAGAGGGTGTGGCGTTTTTCTTGGGAGAAAACACGCCTCTCTCAATTTTTCTCTCTCTAAATTTTATCTTGTGTTTCATCAAATCTTCCAAGAGTCAAGGCATAGACTTATTTATAGATGTAGTATCCTAGTCTTTAAGGAAACAAGAGCAATTGGAAACCAAGAAGGTTTAGGAAGCTTGCCTTAAGCTAATCCTATTCCTTTAGGAAACCAAATAGCTTCTTAATTCCTTTTAGGAAACTAATTTCCATCAAGACTTAGAATATTTATAATTAAGTCCTTTAAGTTAATTTATCACATAAATTAACCCCATAAGTATCATATACTTATCTCAATAACAATTTAACCCAAAGACCATGTTCTTATTGTGTGTGACCCATTAGGTTCCATTCACGTTGGCAATAAGTACAAATTATAACTCATTAATTAATTAATTAAGAGCTAGATAAATTAACACTTTAATTTATCATTAATTCACTAATTAATTAATTTGCACTTATAGATCATGAGTGGCGTCTAGCAATGCATCATGACCACCCAAGTGAATAGGAAAGTCATATGGTAGACTACACCTATCAATGACAATGTTACCGTGTAATTAATATCCTTTCACCACACTATATCCCAATTAGTATAAGAGTGTAATGCGCACTCTTTAAATGACTAATTAACAATTTCTTGTTCCCGAAATATAACTTTCCATAAAAGTATAACCTTGAAACTCTTTCAAGTCATACTTTCACTTTTGCGCAAAAGATTCTTTAAGTCATATTTCAACAAGTGGCCAATCCGGGATATACTCTCCTATAATAAGGAGTGGTGAATTCTATATCGATTACTCACTATCCTTCCATGCTTCATACTATGCCCAATCTCTACCGTATGGGCTACTCTTTTACGAGCACCGAGCAATAGAGTCAAAGCATAGCAATCCACACTCAAGATACTATGGTAATCTCAAGTCTAAGGATCACTTACACCATTGCCATTAAGAGTATAATTCAATAGCACTATGAATAGTAACTCTTGGCGGATCAATCCAATGAACTTGTTTTCTAACAAGCATCCACATACCAGCTTAGGTGTCACAAGCCATAATTGACGAGATCAACTACTACTTACCATAAGTAGAGGCAAAGTATGTGCTAGTCTTCCCATATTAATGATGTCCAATCTCATTAATACTACGACTAGAAAAATTTAAGAATATAACTTAATGTGTAATAAGAGTCTCATCATTGTAACTCTTACAATCTCTTATACACAGTTAATATTCTATGGACTTTATCAAATAAACAAGTAATATTAATAACAAGTATTAAATGACAAAGAAAATGCCACATATATAAGTATAACACGAAATAAGCGTAATAAAAATCCCAAAAACTAACTTGGTTTTAGGGCATACACTAACAGCCACTCCCAAATTTTATTAAATTGAATAAAAAGTAAGAGGAGGACATAAACCTTACCTCTGTAAATACATGATTAAAAAAATTGATGGGGACATTAGACCTTACTTGAAAACAGATATTTAAAGCATAAACGGGGAATACTATTCCCTTACATTAAGAAACCTGACAGAAGGATATCCTAATCTATCCATACGCATTTCACCTCGAGCCAAAGTAGGAAGAATGGATTCTTGCAAGTAAATATCTTCTTGTTCATTTTGAAGAAGAACTCCACTGTTAGATAAGCAGTCAGCCACTCGGTTCCCTTGACGCAAGCAATGAGTAATGAAAATATTCCCCTTTAGAAGATGACGAATACCTTGTACCTCCTTTCGAATATTCCATGGGCAACTGAATTTCCCCAACAACACCTTAACTAAAAGTAAAGAATCTGACTCAATCAAAAAACGTGAAAAACCATGCAACATACTTAATCTGACTCAACACAACCTGGCCTTTGCTTCTTCTTGGATAGAAGTACCATATCCAAAGGATGCAGAGAATGCAACCATCATTGCACCCTTAGAATCTCTAATAACTCCACCTCCACCCATAAGGCCCGGATTACCTTTAGAACAACCATCAATATTCAACTTGAGCATGCCTAAAGGCGGAAATTTCCACTTCACCATTTTCCATAATCTTACCTTTTCATACCTATTTACCTGATCCAGAAAATTATGCCAAAATTGAGCTTGGTGCATAATTTTAAACTCCAGGTAGAAAGCATTTTTTATATCCTTAAAAATAGCCCCACAAACCTCATGGATCCCTGGGATCTCTCCTTCGAATACAGCCTTATTCCTAAATTTTCACAGATTCCAACAAACAAACAAAGGGAGCACATGAAAGATAAATCGCAACTGAATATTATTACATTTAATCAACCACCAATTCATCAACCTACCCCTTAGGTGATGTGAGGAATAACAAATTCCACAACTAGCAGCAAAATAACCCCAAACTGCCTCAGCTATTTCACCATTAGAGAATACATGCTCAATAGACTCTACATTTGATTTAACACAACATCTACATTTAGAAGGTAGATGAATCTGGAATCTTGACATAATGACCTCATCCAAAGGCAATTTGCCCCTTAACAATCTCAATATAAAGAAAGAGACTTTAAGAGAAATATGACGATGCCATAACTGAAAATGTATGAAAGATGCATTGCTACACTTTCGTACCTCTTGAAAAGCCGAAGCTATAGAAAAGCCTCCTGTGTGAGAAGGAGTCCACACCATACTATCTGGACCACTCCTATCTGGCACTACAATCTTCAAAATCGCTATGATAGTATCCGGGGATAGCCACTGTTTCATCAATTCCACATTCCATTTACCTTCCTTCACAAAATCAATAAAAGTAAGAGAAGGTTCTACTGGATTCCTCAAATACAAAGCTCCTGATCCCATCCAATTGTCAAACTAGAAGTGACAATTTCCTTCATTGAGCATCCAAAGAATGTTGAGTTCAGTTAGACCTCGAGCATTTACCATCCTCCTCCATGTTGCTGAACAATTCCCTTGGATCTCTACTTGACAAGGATGACAATTGCGACAATATTTGGCTTTCATGTATTCTGCCCAAAGGGATCTTCCCTCCCTGAAATTCCACCACAATTTACAGGAAAATTCATTATAAATATCTTGTAAGGATTTAAAACCAGCCCCTCCTTCTCTGTAAGGCAAGCATAATTCCTTCCATCCAATCCAGTGATGTTTCTTTTCCTCACCTGTACTTCCCCACAAAAAATCTGCACATACTTTTTCTATATTGCGAAAAACACCTAGTGGGATTGTTGCCGCTGCCAATAAATGGATGGGTAGTGAAGATAAAACATGTTTAATTAAAATTAGCTTCCCACCCATAGATAAAAACCGTGCCTTCCAGGAGAGTACTCTATTGACCACCTTTTGACATACTTCAGCATAGTGAGAAATTTTGCACTTACCAACATAAAGTGGCCACCCCAAGTATGTAACTGGAAACTCCTTCCTAGCAAAGCCCGTTAGTCTTTCAATGCTTCTCAGGCGGGGCATAGTAGGCTTGGGATGAGTTAAGTAACAGCTTTTGTGAGGATTGATACATTGGCCCGATTGCACTTCATATTTTTTCAAAACCTCCATCACCTTTTTCAGTGAAGCCGAGGAAGCATTTGCAAATATCATCACATCGTCTGCAAAGGCTAAGTGAGAAACTTTGGGGCATGATGGGGGCACTGAGTAACCCGATGAAGAAGATCGATCAATTTAAGCATTTAATGCTCTAGACAACACTTCTGCACTAATGATAAATAATGTTGGGGACAATGGATCCCCCTGACGAAGACCCCTGGTAGACTTAAAGAAGCCAAAACTTGCTCCATTCACAATCACCGAAAACCAAACATTAGATATTAATCTCTAGATCATATCAATAAAACATTCACCAAAACCAAATCTTCGTAAAACATTAATCAAAAAAGGCCAGGAAACTCTATCATACGCTTTAGTCATGTCTAACTTCATTGCCAAGTTCCCTCCTCGAACTTTTTTACCAATGTGATGAATCAGTTCTTGAGCCAACAAAAAATTGTCTATGATATGCCTACCCTTGACAAAGCCAGATTGTTGTGGAGAGATAATCCTAGGTAAAATATTACCCAGCCGAACTGCTAGAATCTTGGATATTATCTTGTTAAAAAAATTACATAGACTTATAGGCCGAAAATTAGAGAAATCTGAGGGACTAAGTACCTTCGGAATCAAGACAATAGAGGTGGCAGTGACTGCCCGAGGTAGCTCAGCTCCACAGAAAAAATTGGAAATTGCATCATGAACGTCTTTAGATATAATATCCCAAGCAGCAATAAAAAACCTCCCAGTAAAGCCATCAGGACCCGCTGCACTCTCTCCATCCATTTCCTTAATCACCTCCCGGATCTCAGTTTCAGACGGAATCTTTTCCAATGCCGTATTATCTACAGATGAAATAATCTGAGGAAGACTATCAACCAAATCAAATTGTAGGGAGGATTCATCTGTAAATGATTTAGAGAAAAAAGATACTGGCTCCGCCCCTATTAATTCATCATCAGTTAACCAATCTCCACTAGCATTTCGGACCCTATGAATAATGGACTTCATTCTCCTTTGTTTGATAGTTGCATGGAAAAACTTTGAGTTTTGGTTCCCCTCCTTGAGCCACTTGATGCATGATTTTTGTTTCCAAAATTGTTCCTCCAACAATATAGCTCTACGCAAATTTGCATTGGCCTTGCTTAATTTTTCCTCCCTATCTTCAGAATTGTTACTCTCCACCATATTTCCAGCTATCTGCACCTCAAGTTCTGCCTTCTTCACATTTGCAAAAATGTCACCGAAAGACTCTTTGTTCCACTGTTGAATATTTCTTTTTACTGTCTTGAGCTTCTGAATAAATCTTGAAATAGGAGAACCATGAACTTCTTGTTGCCAAGCATTCCTCACAACTTCCAGAAAATCGTCATGATTAGTCCAGACATTCAAAAATCTAAATGGGTGAGGTTTATTATCTAACCTGGTATAGAAGCTCATTAAAAGTGGACAATGATCAGATGGATCCCACACTAAATGTTTAACCGAGATAGATACCAAGTCTGCTGCTTCTGAATTCAATAAAACACGATCTAATCTCTTCCAAATTCGAGCCTTCCCTTTTCGGTTGTTGCACCAGGTGAAATTAGAGCCTGAAAAACCAGCATCAAATACTCCTGCCTGGCTCATGAAATCCAAGAAATCCATCGCTTCCAATGGATTATATGGTCTGCCCCCTTTTTTTTCCTACTCATCTATAACCACATTAAAGTCTCCACATATATACCATGGACCATTATTCGGTTTATTAGCTAATAAACTAGGCCAAAGACTCCTACGATCCTCTGATGCGCATTTCACATGAACCCATGAAAACACAATCGAAGATTGCAAATGAGGATGTTGAACATTAACAGACATATGTTGTTCCGAGACATCAAACATATTACAATCAAACGGATTATTGAAAAATAACCAAAAATCCCCTGAAAGACTACAAGTAACATGATCAAAGTGAAGTTTCTAATGAATGAAATCAGCTTTAGTCACACTTAATTTCGGCTCACAAATGACTACCACTTGAATTTTATGAAGACGAATTATTTTCTTCAAACATCTAAGTTGGGGGCCTTTGTTAACCCCTCTAATATTCCAGAAAATTACCTCAATCATTGGAAAGCAAATGGAAAGCATTTAAAGTGAACCTTGAGGACGATCTAAGCTGGTGATCCGATACAAATTTTGCACGTATCCCACGCTTTTTAACCTCCTGAAACCCTGGTCTTGGCCCTCTATATTTAAAGCATCCAACACTGAGTGAGACTCTTCTTCATGCACTACCATTCTGCAATTCCGGGGAGATAAATTCCCTGTTGAAGGAAGTATATCAACCTGCATGTGCACCAGTCCATCGCCTGGTTCTTCGACAATGTCGTCTCTATCATTGTTCAACTGATTTACCTCAACATGACCCATGTTAACCTGTTCAAACATAGCCTGTTCACCAGAATTTATTGTGCGTATATCTTGCTTTTCTTGGCTATCGTCAGTATATTCATTCATCTTTGAAGTAACTGGAATTGCTGATAAATCTTTCTCTCCACGCAGCTGTTGATGAGCTATATTTTCTGCTGTCATTTGAGGTTGCTGGGATTGAACATTCTCCTCTTCCACAGGTTGCTTTCCCGTATGCTGTTTTTTTGGTGTCCAACGTTGCATATTAGCATTTAATCCAGATTTCCTAACACTGTTGACATTATCCTTTTGCTGATCATCCAAAGTGTTCATCATGCATTGCTCAGTAGCGTGGCCTAGTTTCAAGCATGAGCAACAATATGAAGGCACATTCTCGTAAACTACAGGTTGCCAAAAGCCCGAACGTCCTTGCCCAATCCAGATTCGATGAGGACAATCCTTCAAAAGATCTAATTCTACACAAACTCGTGCAATGCTAGGCCTCACCAAATCAGCTGTTGAGGCGTCGATTTTTAGTGGTTCTCCTATCGTTCTTGCCAAAAAGAATAACGTTGTTTTGTCAAATAGATGAAGTGGCAGATGTTCAAAGCCTACCCACACTGGCACTATAAAAGATTCAGCATCCAACTTGAATTCTGGAGTCCACTTAAACACCCTCATTCCAAACCCTTGGAACACCCAAAATCCACGCATCCAACATCGCTGGAAATTCTCCTCCATTTCAAATTTAATAGAGATGTGCCTTGGATCCAAAAGACCAAGAGAAACCGATCCTTTAAATCCAACAGCAACAAAATCCTTCCTCAAGGCTTCCATGGAAGGTCTGCCACATGAAAATTTCCCAACCAGAACATGCTTCAGTGGTGCTGCAAGTTTTTGGATCTCCTCGTCAGTGAAGAAGATTTCCGGCTCACCCTTATAACTGGATGTTTGTTTCACAGGAACCAGAGATGCATGTTGAGCCTCTACCGATGCAAAGGAGCGCTTTTCAGGCTGTGGCGAAGCAGCCATGATAAGCACTAAACCTCATAAACAGCCAAAGCAGAATGAAAATTCCGGCCAGACGCCGGAGATCAATCCGGAAGTTTGAATTCCACGAATTGCGGAGGAAGAGAGTATTAGGGTTTTGCGTTTTCTCTTTAAGCATTAGTTCTTGTTGTTCAAGGCCAAGAAAGGGCGAAGAGCATTGAGGGATTGGTTAATAAAGAATGCAATAGTATTTTAAACTTAATGGCATGTTTTCCAATGCACTCTTTTTACGAGAATTTTCAAGTGAAAAAAATTTTATATGTGCATTTTGTCTATTCATAAATTTTCTGTCAAAATTACATAATTTTTGGAGGTCATTTAGTATTTATATAATTTTTGTCTTTTTTGTTTGTTAAGCGCACGTTACCCAAGAATGCATATATGTTAAAATTTTTGAGTGAAAATTTTAGTATATATATTTTGTGTGATAATATATTTTGTGTAAAAATTTTGTGATTTTTAATGGGAATTTAGTATTTTTATATTTCTTTTCATAATTTTGTCAAATATGACACATATTCAAATATGTTCTTATTTTTAGAATTTTCGTATAAAAAATTTTATACATGCATTTTATGAATTTATAGATTTTTCATAAAAATTTTCATAATTTTTCAACACTATTTACTATTTATTTGGATTTTTTTCATTAAAAAAAAAAGAGCTGCTACAGCAGCAGAAAAATCAAACCAACCCCCTGCAAAAACCAGATTTGAGGGGATTTTTGGTGAGTTTTCTTCCTTTTTCACCCATTCCCCATCATCACAAACACTCTCAACTCACTTCTTCCCTCACAACTCATCTGCACAACAAGAAAAAATGCGCACACACTTTCATCCTCTCCTTCTTGGCTCTCTCACAGAGAATACACACACCTGCACAATTCCTCTCGGCTTTATCACAAAAACATCTTCACACACCATCACGAACACACTCTCACAAACTACACTAGCACAACCGCAGACACAATCCACAAACACACGTTGCACACACTTGCAAGATACGCATTGCACCACCGGCACTACCACGCCACTTCAACCACCATCATCGCCGAGGCCAGCTTCGCCAAAATTGCACCTTCCACATGCAGCCCCGTGAGAGCGCCGCACCACCACCAACGAGCACTGTCAGACCACCTTTTTCTCTTGGCCCAGGTAAGAATTCTCAGCCTCTCTCAATTTCTGCTTGTCTATTTATGTATTCAATCTATGAAAGGATTTTAGCGAATTTGTGCTTAACTTGGACCAAATAAGGTAGAGATTTGGGGAATTAATTTTGAAGAAGGATTAAGAGAGGGACTAAGAGAGAGAGAGAGAGAATCAGAGTGAGAAGAAGAGTGAGGCCGAAGAAAAGAGAAGCCGAGAAGAGTGATTAAGAGAAGCCGAGGAGAAAAACTGAAGAGAGAGTGAGAGGGAGCAAGCCGAAGAAAAAGAAGAGACTAAAGAGAGAGTAAGTAGGAGAAAGGCCGAAGAGAGAAAAACTGAGGAGAGTGAGTAAGAAAAACTGAAGAAAGGCTAAGGAGAGTGAGAAGAAAGGCCGAAGAGAGTGAGTAGGAGAAGCCGAGGAGAAAAGAAAAAAACCGAGAAGAATAAAAACTAAAGAGAGAGTGAGTAGAAGGGGCCGATGAGAGAAAAGCCGAGAAGAGGGGCTGAAGAGAAAAAAACCGAGAAGAAAGGCCAAAGAGAGAAAAACTGAGGAGAGAATAAAAATCAAAGAGAAAGGCCGAAGAGAAAATCCGAGGAGAAAATGCCGAAGAGAGAAAAACCGAAGAGAAAGTATAGGCCGAAGAGGGGGAGACCGAGGAGAGAATAAAAACCAAAGAGGAGGAAACGAAGGAAAGAATAAAAACCGAAGAGAAGAAAAGGAAAAATCGTAGCCGAAACTTAGTTTTTCTTTAGTTATTTATTTTTATTATTTTCATCAGATTATATTTATTTACATTTTGCCCTTTTAGGTTCTTTATTGTTTAATTATGCCCTTCAATACTTTAGTTTACTTCATTTAAGTTCTCATTTTATTTTAGTTGGCCCCTAGAATTTTGTAGTCTCTTTCAATTATATCCAAGTTAATTGCGATATTTTTTAATATGTCTGGAAATTGCAATTCTATACCTCTAAGTTTGGTGAAATTTAATTTGTCCTTAAATATTGCTGAAATTATGTTTTCACCCCCCTAGGTTTGCTCTAGTTTTCATTTTTACCCCCATGCATTGCTGGAATTGTATTTTAGCCCTTGAATGTTGCTGAAAATTGTAAATTTGGTCCCTCATGTTACTGAAAAATGCATTTTTTGTCCCCCCAACCTTATTGAAATTTTATTTTTGTCATTATACTTGCTGGAATTTTATTCTAAGCCCCCAACCTTGCTAAAATTTTATTTTGGTCATTATACTTGCTTGAATTTTATTCTAAGCCCCCAACCTTGCTGAAATTTTATTTTTGTCATTATACTTGCTGGAATTTTATTCTAAGTCCCTAAACTAGCTGGAATCTTAGTTTTAAAGTCCTAGATACTTGCTGAAATTTTATTCTAAGTCCCTAAACTTGCTGGAACCTTAGTTTTAAGTCCTAGATACTTGCTGGAATTTTATTCTAAGTCCCCTAACTTTGCTCAAAATTTACATTTTATCCCCAATTTTAAGTATTTCATATTTTTATACTTTAAATAGTGGTACCTTGACATATTTGTTGATTTTATTAGCAATTTGTACCGAGTTTACAAATGGGAGGTACCTCTATTACCCTTTCAATGTCTCTTTATGTGCTCCTACGTGCTCCTATGTGCTTTTCTATATGTTTTCTTTTGTGTATCTCTTTGGTGCTTATAATTTTATTCATGTGTGAATATTTATTTATTTATTCCATGTTGTTTATTTGAATTTAATGTTTAATTGTTCAAAGAAATGTAATAGATAGGTAATATTCTATTTAACAAAATTTTGTATTTAGATAATTAATGTAATACATAGTTTATATTTTACCTATTATACAAAATGTATTTTAGATAGAAAATGTAATAGATAGGTTAGACAGGTTATCTTTTATTTTTATTTTAGATTGTAATTAGGTTTTTCTGCAGTGTAATAGTTAGGGATTTTGTGTGCTATATGTGTTATGTGCTTATGTGTTTTATTCGCTTTCCCTAGGACTTTGCATCTAGAATATTATGCTTGCGTGCTATATGCTCCTATGTGCCATTATTTGCTCTTATGTGATTATTGCTTTAATCTGTGCTTTATTTACTTACCTGCTTTATTATTATATATGTGTATCATCGCCACACTAGTCCAACACTAGTTGTGGTTAATTTTGGTTTCTTCGCTAGTTCAACGCTAGCGGAGAATTTCTAGAAAATAAACTAGTTCAATGTTAGACCTTTAGGTCAGTTTAGTATTAGAATCGCTTCTTGTGTGCATTTCATGCCAATTCACACACATTTTATTATTTTTAGGCCTTTTTCATTTTTGTATGATTTTCATATATACTTTATCACTTATTATCTATTTTAAATATATATTTAGTGCATAACATTTAGACTTCACTACACATAGAATCTTAGGTAATTTGTGTGATTCTTTGACTAAGAAATAGTCATTTACTCACGTGGAAAGCGGTAGCGTACATGCCGTTCCCCCCTCCGTGAGTAGGAATAGCTAGTCACGAGTTCATTAGTCCCCCGTACCCGTTATGTTGCATCCCCACTTTCTTTGTTCAGTTACTATCTATATCATTATTTTCCTTTTCTTTTGCATTCCATTTTCACATCTATACTCGTGACTCCATCGTGGTCTAGACTCAGGTTTCGCAATTAATGCGATAATTCTGACCAAACCTCAATGGAACAGTTTGTCCCTTAACGATATCCATTTTTTTCTTAGGATTAGATTTGCATTCATATAGTGTATCCAAATGTGATAAAATCGTAGAGTTATATTAGGAAAATTTAGATTAAACCTCGCAACTAGCTTTCGGCTAGGTTGAAAGTGCGCCTTAGGCGCGAGCCTTTGCCTTCCCTTTCTTTAACTGTGACTCCTGAACCTTTTTCTCTTGTTTTTAAAGACCTAGAGTTGTCTAAAAGGGTTTTTATTGTTTTTCTTACATTTTCTCAAAAAATCATTTTTTCTAAATAAATCATTCTCGATTTTCTTACTTTTTATAAAATATTTTTTGGTGATTTGGTATACCAAAACTCAATACCAAGTGGCGACTCCTTTTTTACTAAAAATCCTTTTTAGACTCTATTTTTGAGCCAAAAAATCGTCACATTTTTCAAAGTCCCATTTTAGGCCCTTTTTCTTTTTGTTTTTGAAATAAGGCATTTTCATAAAATCACATCTTTTTGTCAAACCTTTTGTAAAACATTTTCTAAAAAAAATTAGTTTACTAAAAACCTACACTCTTTTCTCAATAAATAAACACAACACACATTTTAATTCTACTATTTTTCTGTCATCTTCGAAAAAATGGGGCGCGACAGCTGGCGACACCACTGGGGAATCACTAGTGAGTCCGAGCACTAAGTTTAGTCATCTTCTTCCTTTTCTAACCCTTTCATTTTATCGCATTTGGATGTTTAGGATTGCATTTTTCTTTTTAGGATTTTGCTTTATATTTCACATACGCCTTCTCGTCTCTCATTCCTATATGATGGATGATTTATTTATTTGTGATGTATGTTCGTATCGCACTTGCATTTGGGGAGGAGGGCAGTCACCCTTAGAGCCTTTCGCGTGCAAATATTAATATTCTCTCCTCTCACAGGGAGCACTTCATGCATGTATACGATATATTTTACCCTCTTTCTTTTTGGTGGTTGCCACCCACCCATCCCTCTAGGACTAAGATCGATCTGCCTAGACATGCGGCCATCGCATTCGTGGATATAGTGGTGTCTAGAGGATCACTTGAACCACCGACCTGGGATTCTTGGAATTGACGGACTTATTATTTTTTATCCCTCGGTCTGAAGGTTCAAGAACCGAGGCCTTGTTGAGTCTAGATGTATTAGTAAGACTAACCTCATGCATCCATATAAAATAGCCTAGGATAGAGTCTACCTTATCCCGCTAAGTACACTAGGCACGAGAGGAGGGAATTCGTCCCCTTTACTTTTTTCTGTCATATTGTTTATTGTTTTGATTTACCAATGTGTTATGTGATATTTTGTTAAGTGAACTAACGCAATTTCTTTCCTTTTTTGGCCGCATTCATAACCATAGAATAAAGAGTCATGGCATTGTACTCTTTTAGGGAAAACCACCTTTTTTAGATAGAATCTCTCATGTTTAAATTCTAATTTATGAACAAAATATGCATGGCATTTCATTTCTAGGCTTACCCCGGCGTCAATTGGGGCTCTTGTTAGGCCATATTGCGATGTTGCACATTTATTTATTTTAATAAATTGCCATCATACATGAACTATAGAGGGAATGCCATTTAGGGAATCCTATTTTAGGAATAAACTGTCCCAATTTTTCCTTGGGTACATAACCCATTCTGCGGGAATTTCACGTTTAAATTTTCTATGTCCTGATAGGTGAGACCCTACGTAAAGTAATCTAATGATCTTTTGTAATCAGAATGCGTAGCATATGCAAGATCAACAAGTCAAAAAAACTCCTCCTACTGCTTAGGAGCTGGAGAAACGCCATGCAACCGTCGGAGCAGAATCCGATATCACATTACTTGAGACACCCGGCTCATCTCATGGACATAGAACCAAAAGAAGCCGTTATAAATGCTTTGGTACAAGTGTGGGATCCTAAGTACTCGATATTCAGATTTGCTGATTATAAACTGACTGTTACCTTAGAAGAAATAGTCGGGCTTCTGGGACTTCCAACTGAGGAAAAGAAACTAATTTTTTCGATTGTGAGTGGTAGGAAGGAATTAAGCAGTTTTACGGGATTGAAAGAATCAACTATACCGGGCTTGATTCAGGCGAATTCAATTGAAATCAAATATTTGTACAACCACTTTGTGTCCCGGGATTGTTTTGCTACAGATCAACAGGATTTTTTCATTGGCACAGAGGAAGTATGGTCTCAGAAGAGAATATGGGTCTATGGTTTCGTACTAGCCGGATTCTTTCTTTTCCCACGACCGGACGATAAAGTTAATATAAGAATCGTTAGCATGATAATTGATCTCTTTCGTGGGATAGAAGGCCAGAACCTGACTATTGTGCCCACTATTGTGGTCGACATTTTCGTAGCATGTACCAAGTGTAAGAGAAAGCCCGAATACTTCTACGGTCTCAGTATCCTACTTCAGATTTGAGTTATGGAACATTTGCATAGGCATTCTGTGATCCGATCCAAGCTCATTTTAAAAGACACAAATTGGATTCAATCACACAAAAGGAGAATTGATTCAGCAAACCAGCCAAGAGATGTAAAGGCATATTTGGAATTCTTCAAGGCACTCAACAAGAAAGACATCTATTGGGTTTAGAATGGACTGAGTGTCATAAATTGACATTGCAATGCTTCAGAAGAAGGTTCATCCCACTATTGGATACTAATAGAATAGCACCCTACATTTCTCAAAGAGTCCTTCATCAGTTCGGACGCATCCAAGGTATTCCTCCAGAGCTACACACAGAGGATTTTAATATCATTTTTCAACAAGGGATTTGTTCTAGTGAAATACCAAGGAAGTCAGAGATTGCGGAAGCATGGGGAAGTCGATGCACAGACCAGGATATTCCATTTGACTCGGAGATTAAATTTTTTTCAAAAATTACCTCAGGATATGATGCATGGCTTAGGAATCAAGATCATCCACAGGGACAGAGCATCATTGACCCCGTTGAGGAAGTTGTTCATTTGAGAGCCCTGTTAGAAGCAAAAGATCGTGAACTAATACAAGCAAGGCAGAATTCTGAGAAGAACAAGAAAGCATATGAATTTATCAAGCAACTTTACACAGAAGCAAAACAAGAATTGCGAGAAAAGAAGAGAAAATAGTTGGAGCTGAAAGATGACATCAATCATACGATGAACAGATACTCTTGGGAGCCAGATCGCAGCAAAGCTCAACGCCTAGAGGGCCAACTGAAGAGAGTTTTAGATTGTGTAGGAGAGTTGACAGAATGATGTATTATTTTACTTCATTGTATCTGATTAACTGTAAAAGTAGTGAAATATTTTCTTTTAATGCTCAAGTGGTATGAACGTTGACTAAATTACCAAGCTGAAATTCTTCTCACTCCAATGTTGAAGGGAGGTCTTACCCTAAAGGATTGCATCTCATACTAGACCTACCCTTGGCATGATAAGGGCACCTTCTAGGACATGCATTCGAATTGTTTATACATTCATTGATTTCAGTCTTTTTGTTTTTCTTTTTCAGAGTAAATTTGATAGTGTCATGCCAGAAAAATACCTAAATCATTTCCTTTCTATTTTTTGTCTCTCAGGTAATTTAAATCATAGCTTCGTTTCAAAGAAACCCCATCGTTACCAGGTCCCGAAGTCAAGTTTTGAAATGTGTAAAAATGAGTTTGACTCCAGATGCTTCAAAAAGACCAACTCAAGCAATGTTAGTGGATTTCTCTGCATTGGGAGCTTAGTTGAGTGAAGTGTTGGGCAAGTTTAATTAATTGAGTGTAGAAATGACATCTTAAAGGCGTGTCATTAATCAACTTGTTGCAAATAGCAGTGGTGGTGCTCCGAACAACCCAGTGCCAGTAGTTAACCATACTCCCGAGCAGGTTAACCAATTGCCTCTCACGACCAATATGCAAGCTGCTTCCATCTCACATTTTGCCAATCCTATTGAAGGACCATCTGCCCATTTTAACTCTGATCTTCTACACACACGTCCAAATTATGTCCAAGTGAATCTACCCAATTACCCAGTTCTCCAATCTCATCCACATATCAACCCAAACATTCCACCCAATCTTCAAGTACCTCATCATCAAGGTGCAAAACTTTTTGTTTGGGATGCAACCTCTCAAGGAAAACTAACCATGGATGAAAATGCCATAATTGTGGATAAAGATTTGTTGAAAAGATTGGATCGATTTGAGGAATTTATAAAGAAAAGTCAAGACTACACAAGTATGGCGGGTTAAGTTATGATGATCTCTATCTTTTTCCGAATGTTCAGTTACCATTGGATTTCAAAACTCCTAAATTCACTAAGGACAATGGAACTGGAAATCCCAAGACACATCTCAAATGTTTGCCAACAAACTTGGCAAATCAGTAGATAATGAGAATTTACCAATGCGTCTATTCCTTGAGAGTCTGGAGGGTGATGCATTAGACTGGTATTCAAATTTGAAGCCTCAGGAGATAAGGAGTTGGTTGGATCTATCGACGGCTTTTGTTAAGCAGTATGAATTCAACTGTGAATTGGCTCCAACACAAACTACGTTAGAAAGTACCAAGAGGAAGCCTTTAGAGGATCACAAAACATATGCCAAACGTTGGAGAAAATTGGCTGCCAAAATGGAACCTCCTATGAATGAAGAAGAGATTGTCCGAACTTTCATTAAGGCCCATGACCCGTCATATTTTGAGGAGATCTTTCACATGTTAGGGAGTTCATTTTCTGCCATTATCAACAAGTTAGAAGAGTACGATGAATTTGTCAAGGCAGGCAAAATCGTTAATGTGATAGCATTAAAGTTGCAGTTGGAAGTTTTGCAAAATCAAAATCCAGGCAGTAATGGGAAGAAACTTCTGTTCAAGAAGAAAGAAGAAGAGACTGCTTTCGTATGGGATCAAGGCCCATCCTTTAGACCCAGAATTCAAAATTCTCCTCCATACACAACCTATTACTAACAACCTCTCCATCCTCAATCAATTTATCACACCAACACCCAACTTCATCATCCTCAACCCAACTATCCAAATTATTCCGTCCCATTACCAGTTTCTCGATTAACTTTCCAAAATTATCTTCGTCCTCTATATAACCCGAGGCCACCACAACAAAACAACATCCACATCACACTAAACCCATTTCAAGCCAACTGAAACCAAATCCAAAGGCCACCCCGAACTTACACCAATCTAGGCCATCCCATTAATCAATTATATGAACAATTGAAAGCTACTGGCAAAATTGGAATGATTCCAGCAAAAGTTTACAATAAGGATTTGCCTGCAGGATACAACCCTCACGCTATTTGTGCATACCATTCAGGGAGTCTAGGACACTCAACAGCCAATTGTTGGGTTTTGAAGAATCAAATTCAGGACATGATTGAGTCTGGAGAGATCGTTCTCAGAAGACCGGGGGAGCAGGGACCCAGTGTGAGCAAAAATCCTCTTCCAGAGCATGAAAACATTATCAGAGCCATCACTGCTGATGAAGAATTCGATGATCCTGCTTCGTATATTGTGGATGAATATGAGACCGAGAGCATAATGGAAGCTAATTTGGTCAAAATGAAGGAAAAGTTATCTACTAAAGTGCCAGTAGTGAAGAACAAGAATGATATTCTTAGGAATGAGTTGAAACAGTTAGTGCTCGGAAAAGATGAGCCTTTTGTGTTGGAAAGATGTCTTGAGCCGTTCATTTTGGACTTGCCTCCTTTTGAGTTAGATATACCTGAACCCATCGTACTCGAGTTTCTAGAGCAGATGCTTGTGAACAGTTTACAGGAAGTACCGTAGAATTACGAGGAACTTGCATTATTGATTGAGGATAAGAAGTTGTTGAAAGAAGAAGTGGATGCTATCACGAGGTCTGAGAGAGTTTTAGGAGAGTTCAAAACAAATGTTCAATCCAAAACTCAAGGGAATTCTTTGATGCCTAAGCAACCTGTATCTGAAAAGGATGCTCTGGATTTTTTGAGATTGATTAAGAGAAGTGAATACAGAATAGTGGAACAATTGGACAAATCACCTGCCCATATCTCTTTCCTAAACTTGCTCTTGACTTCCGAATTGCACAGGGAAGCTTTGCTCAACGTGCTTAATGAGACTCACATTTCTAAAGATATTTCTGTTGATAAATTTTCTAATGTTGTTGGTAGCATTCTGACCTCAGCTCCTATTAGTTTCTCTAACGATGATTTGACTAAAAAAGGGATTGCACACAAGAAGGCGTTGTACATATCAATGCGTTATAACGGGAAGCTGCTACCAAGGGTTTTTGTGGATAATGGATCAGCTTTAAATATTTGTCTGTGGGCTACTATTGTCAAACTTGGGTTATCTGATATTAAACTTCGCACATCGACTGTTGTGGTAAGAGATTTTGATGGAACTAGAAGAGAGCCAATGGGTGAAATCGATTTGGCCTTAGAAGTCGGCCCAACTCAGTTTCAGGTTTCCTATCAAGTCATGGATTTCTCTAGTGCTTACAATGTTCTATTGGGAAGACCACGAATACATACTTCTAACTTGGTGCCCTCTTCACTGCATCAAATGCTTAGATTTATTGTAAATGATCAGTTAATCACCGTGTTTTCCGAAGATGACTGTGCAATGATGGTTAATGCCAATTCAAAAGGGAGAGACAATTAAAAACTTTCAGTTTCTGCTCATCGTGTTGAAGATGTTGTCTCTACGGGGTGGATCGTGAAGAATGAATCATTCATCAGAACAGATGTATCTGAGACCAGTGTCATGATGGCTAAAAAAATGATTCGAGGAGGTTATGAGATAGGAAAGGGTCTTGGGAGAAATCTGCAAAGACGTTTGAAACCAATAGAGCTTCCAATGCAAAAGGACACATTTGGATTAGGATTTCATCCAACTACGAAAGATAGGAGGGAGATGAGGATCTGGAAGCTCGCTGAAAATGAAGAAAAGCAGTTTGGGATGCATATTCCACCATTGTTTTTTTTTTTTTTCTGGCAAAACCCCGTACACGGGGAGGGACGCCACCCCATATTTTATTAAAAAAACTAGTAAAATTGAGGGGGACATAAACCTTAGCTCAACATAATACATAGTAAATTTAAAATAAAAACGATAAATAAGGAGTACTACTCCCTTTACAGTAGGTTATTTATAAATTTTTTTAATATTTGGAAATCCTATTCTATCAATTTTAAGTGCACCTCTAGCTACTTTTGGAAGATCCTTTTCAGAATGATAAACTGTAAGAAACTGATTGGTACACCCAACATTAGATAAGTAGTCAGCAACTGTGTTCACCTCTCTGAAACAATGTGAGACTGACTCAATACCCATTTTCCTAATCATGTCTACCTCATGAGAGATTGAACATGGAGTTTTGCACTTTCCCTGTAATATAGTAACTAACAAATGTGAGTCAGTTTGAATATGCAGAGATACAATACCTTTCTGATGGCAAAATTGCATCCCAATGAGAATTGCTCGAGCTTCTGCTTGTACGCTAGAAGATCTCCCAAAGTAAGTAGAGAACCCAAAAATCAAATTTCCATGCATATCTCTCAGAATCCCTCCTCCACCACTTTCCCCTGGATTGCCTTTAGAGCACCCATCTGTGTTAAACATATTCCACCATTGTGCTACACTTTTCCTCACTCATTTGGGGTGGTGATATTTGATCTTAATGAAGAGAATTTTGCAGATGGGATCGAATTAGGTATATCTCAATTATTTGTTGGAGCTATCTGTGATGTCACTCCATCAGAATCTTCTGAATTTCTAACAATTCCTGAGGGTGCCCTTCAAAATTGGACAGCTGATTATCTCCCAATTCAAAGGGAGTTTCGGTAAATTTAGGGGATTGTCTTTTGTTCAGAATCATGCTTTGATAGAGCCTTACTTAGAATATTTTGTTTAGTGGTCGCTTTTGGTTCTTAGCTTTAGTCCCTTTTTGCATATATCAATGTCTCGTAAGTCAAAATATATTTCATTCTTGGTATAGAGCTTCAAGATGAATGTGTTCTTGAGTAAGGTCCCTATCTCTAAAGATGATGTCTTTTGTTGATTTACCGTTTATTTTTAAATTTGAAGCAATGAAGAATTTTTCTTATTGGTTTTCAATCATTTCTTTTTATTTATTTGTCTCTGTATGTTTGTGTTATCTTTTTCAGATGGCCATCAATAAAATCAATTAACCCTTTGGATGTCACAATCCTAGAAGTTGATGATTGCAATCTCGATATCTCTCGTGAGTTTGAAATCATGGAATCTGAAATTCAAAACGAGATTGATACTGAGGAAGAATATGAATCTTTGTCAAAAACTCTTGAACAATATGAAGAGAAACCCAAACTGAACCTAGAAGAGACAGAATTCATTAATATTGGCACTGAAACAGAGCTTAAGGAAATCAAAGTCAGTATTCATTTGAATAAGAAGCAAAAACAAGAGATGATTGAATTTTTGACTTTGTTTCAAGATGTTTTCGTAGGGTCATATGATGATGTAGTTAGAATTTCTACGGACATAGTAGTTCATAAATTGCCAACTGATCCAAATGTTCCATCTGTGAAGCAGAAACCTCACAAGTTTAAACTAGATATGAGTCTCAAAATCAAGGAGCAAGATTGTAAAACAACTCAATGCTTGGGATCATTATGGTGTCTCATTATCCCATTTGGCTTTCAAATCCCGTTCCTGTTCCAAAGAAAAATGAGGAAGTGCCGAGTTTGTGTGGATTATAGAGATCTTAACAAGGCAAGTCCAAAAGATGACTTTTCCTTTGCCGAACATTCATATTCTTTTGGACAATACTTACAGGGCACGAGATCGTATCATTTGGAGATTATTTTTTTGAGGTATCACCAGATTTTGATGGCAGAAGGAAGATAGAGAGAAGACTGCTTTTGTCACCCCTTGGGGAATATTTTGCTATAGAGTGATGCCTTTTGGATTGAAAAATACTGGAGCCTACTTATCAAAGGACAATGATCACATTGTTTCATGATATGATCCACAAAGAGATGGAGGTTTACGTGGATGACATCATAATCAAATCTAAAAGGGTTAAGGATCACTTGGTTGATTTGAGAAAATTGTTTGAGAAGATTGAGGAAATACAATTTGAAGTTGAATCCTACTAAGTGTGCTTTTAGCGCTCCAGCCGGCAAATTATTGGGGTTCATTATTAGCAAGAAAGGTATCGAGATAGATCCTGCCAAAATTAAAGCAATTCGCGATATGCCAATTCCAAAGACTCAAAGAGATGTAAAAAGTTTTTTGGGAAGAATCAATTTCATTGGCAGGTTCATTGCCCAACTGACTTCTACTTGTGAACCTTTGTTTAAGTTGTTGAAGAAAGATGTGCATATGAAATGGAATGAGGATTGTCAAAAGGCCTTTGATAAGATTAAAGATTACCTGTTAAATCCTCCAATTTTAATGCCGCCCAATCCTGGAAGACCTCTGATTATGTATTTATCTGTGCTTGACAAAGCTGTAGGATGTGTTTTGGGGCAACATGATGAATCAGGGAAAAGAGAACAGGTCATCTATTATCTCAGTAAGAAATTTACGGCATATGAGGCAAATTATTCTTTTCTGGAAAGAAGCTATTGTGCATTGGCTTGGGCGGTTTAGAAATTAAGGCATTATTTGCTTAGTCACACCACCTACCTCATTTCCCTTTCTGATCCCTTAAAGTATTTGTTGGAAAAACCAATGCCTACTGGACAGATGGCCAAATGGTAAATGATTCTTTCTGAATTTGATATTGTTTTCACAATGCAAAAAGCAATTAAAGGGCAGACTATAGCAGATCACTTGGCAGAAAATTCAAGAGAGAATGATTACCAGCCACTCAATACTTATTTTCCAGATGAAGAGATCTTGTTCGTTGGAGCAATTGAAGATATGAATGAGCAGTACTTGGGGTGGAGATTGTTTTTTGATGGCGCTTCAAATGCTTTCGGGGCCAGAATCGGTACAGTTTTAGTTTCACCTGAAGGGAAGCATTATCCTGCAATTGCCAAGTTGTGTTTTCCTTGTACTAATAATATGACCGAGTACGAAGCCTATATTTTTGGATTGAAGATGGTGGTAGAGATGGAGGTTAGAGACTTGGTGGCATTTAGTGATTCTGACCTGCTGGTGCATCAGACGCTTAAGCAATGGGCAACTCGAGACTCTAAAATCATTACATATCATTGCAGTCTACTCAATCTAGCTTCCAAGTTTAGAAGTTTAGAGTTTCGGCACATTTTACGAACACGTAATGTGTTTGCAGATGCCTTAGCTACCTTATCTTCAATGATTAAGTATCCCGATGAATTTGTAATTGAGCCTATTCAAATTCGACTTCGAGAGGAGCTAGCTCACTGTTGGGTTGCAGAAGAAGTTTTAGACGGTCAGCCTTGGTACTATGATATCAAAGAATTCATTAAAACTGGATCTTACCCTCCTGGTGCTAATGCAATTTCAAAAGGTTTTCTGCGCAGAATGTCTTCAAAATTCTTTCTGAATGGAGAAATATTGTACAAAAGAACGTCTGACTTGGTCCTGTTAAGATGTATTGATAAAGAAGAGGCCTACAAAATAATGAAAGAAATTCACAGTGGTGTGTGTAGACCACACATGAATGGGCATTTGTTGGCTAAGAAGATTATGAGAATGGGATATTTTTGGCTTACTACGGAACACGACTGTGTGGATTTTGTTTGAAAGTATATTAAATGCCAAATGCATGGTGACGTGATACACGCCCCTCCTACGGAACTACATAATATGACTGCTCCTTGGCCATGTTCGATGTGGGGTATGGATGTAATTGGAACCATTGATCCTTCTGCTTCAAATGGATATCGATTCATTTTAGTGGCAATAGAGTATTTCACCAAATAGGTTGAGGCTGCATCTTACAGGCATGTGACTAAAAAGGTCGTGGCAGATTTTCTGAAAAACCATATCATCTGTCATTTTGGAGGGCCAGAGACGTTAATCACTGATAATGCCAAAAATCTCAACAACGACATGGTGGATGGATTATGTGAACAATTGAAAATCAATCACAGAAATTCTGCTATTTATAGACCCCAAATGAACGGAGCTGTGGAAGCTGCCAATAAGAATTTGAAGAAGATCATTCGAAAGATGACTGACACACATCGGAATTGGCATGAGAAACTACCTTATGCATTGATGGGATATAGAACTGCTATAAGGACTTCTATTGAGGTAACTCCTTACTCTTTCGTGTATGGAATGGAAGCGGTAACACCTACTGAAGTAGAGATCCCGTCTTTGCGTACATTGATGGATGCTCAGTTAGAAAAAGCTGAATGGATCAGAGAATGTTATGAGTAGTTATCATTGATTGATGAAAAACGATTGAATGCCATTTGTCACGGACAGTACTACCAAAAACGAATGACCCATGCTTATCAAAAGAAAGTCAAATCTCGCCAATTCGAGATAGGAGATAAAGTTTTGAAACAAATTCTTCCAATTCAGGAGGAGGCAAAAGGGAAACTTGCTCCAAATTGGCAAGGTCCATTTATTGTGAAGAAGGTATTATCAGGTGGAAGTCTTGTTCTGACAGAAATAGATGGTCAAGACTTTCCCTAGATCATCAATTCAGATATGGTGAAAAAATTTTACATTTGATTAGTAAAATTTCATTCAAAATTATTGCAAAAAAAAAAAAAAAAAGAGACGCATCAAAGGTGGGGCCTTCTTTCTTTTCCCTTAACCATTTTCTTTCTCTAGTTTTCCCCTTTGAGCCTTCAGAATCCATAAATTTCGTTTCATAACCCATTTGATGGTTGCACACTACATTGGGGCAAAATTTTTGTTTTGTTGGTTGTTCGTTAATGATAAAAAAAAAACTGAAAATGATACAAAAAGAAAACCCCACGAGAAAGTGATAAATCAGGGCAAATTTTTTTAAGAAAAGAGAAAAGAAAAGAAAAAAAAAGGGAGAAAAAGAGAGCAAAAGCAAGAAATAAAAGTTGGGATAATTCATTCTGAGAAATGCAACCTCAAGACCATCGACCCTTTCACAAATTCTGCTTTCCAGCCTTAACCTTTTCAGACACCTTAACCTGACCCCGTATTGAAAAGCCGAGAATGTTACCGACCTCCGTCTTTATTTTGTAATAATTTTGAGATGAAAATTTGCAAATCGAAAAGGGCATATGATGTTAATATATCTATCTCAAATTCACCAAGGGAAGATTGTCTTACTGATGTCAAATATTTTTCAAATACTAGTCTGATTTAATGAAAAGGGGGAATGACTATTCAAGATTTGAATGAGTGTTGTTCTATGTCTTCATTTGTAAAGGTGAAAACCCGAAAGGGCGCCTTAAAAAAAAGAGAAAAAAAAGAAAAAAAAAAAGAAGAGGGACGTGGGAAACCTTAGTAAAAACCTAAAAGGGCGCTAAGGTGGGAATCTTGTGCACACAAACGAAGCCAAATATAGGAGAAGTAACGAAACTGAAGAGCTAGTGACTATGTTCGCTTGGGTTTTCTCTTCATGGTTGTTCTTCTTCTGACAGTATCAAGCTTCTAGTTGATGACATCCAAAAGGGTCAAATGTTATATTCTTGGTCAAAAGCTTGGTTTCAACATGGTGAAATCAATTATTTTGTTACAGTTGAAATTCTTAACTTGTCTTGGATAAAAGTTATTTTATACTTACCTTTACTTGTTATGATGTGTTGTTTTTTGCATTTTGTGGTTTTGTTTTCAATTTATTGAAATATGATGATTGCGTAAAATATATGTGTACATATATGTATATATAATAAATAAAGATAGTGAAATTAAATAATTTTTTTTGCATCAGTCCATTCATTAGATTTGGGTCAAAAGACAATCCTCTTAATTTATCATGAAAAATCACGGCAGTCGATTGTAAGTCATAGTGAAAGGATAATTAATGTATGCTGATGGACTGCAAAGATCAAACACAGCTCACAGGAATGGATTTGGGATTAGATGTCGGTACCAAGAACTCATGTTTATACATTTCGCAAGGCTTGAGGGATCACACGGTGGTGGCACATTGTTCAATCATCTTTTATTTTCCGGCTGCAGGTAAAATTATGAGTCCATCATTGATATTTCATCAAAAAGAGAAAACTGGGGCAAGTCTTTTGTAGCTAGCAATGGTCTAAGTGGAGCATTATTCCAGTCAAAGATTGATTTTAAATTTGATACTGGGACAAATTTTTTTGAAAAAATTTTTTGGTTTCACATTGATTCTAATATCTCATGTTCTAAACCGTCTTGGGAAGGACTAACTTCAAATTTACACTGGGGCAAATTTTAAAGAATGGATTTCAAATCAATTTCACTTGATTTATACTAGGGCAAAATTTTGGTGTAAAAAAAAAAATCTCTTTCAGGCATGTCCAGTAAATTGGACCTTTCACGTTTACTTTTCTAAGTCTGGCAAACCGAACTTCACATTGCATTTCACCTCAGCAAATTGGGTGCATGTCCAATAAATTGGACCTTCATGTTTATTTTCCAAGTCTGGCAAATCGAATTTTGCATTGCATTTTACCCCAACAAATTGGGTGCATGTCCAACAAACTAGACCTTCACGTTTATTTTCCAAGTATGGCAAACCGGACTTCGCATTGCATTTCACCCCATCAAACTTGGTGCATGTCCAGTAAACTGGACTTTTTCACGTTTACTTTTTCAAGTTTGGCAAACCAAACTTCGTGTTGCATCTCACTCCAACAAATTGGGTGCATGTCCAGCAAACTAGACCTTCACGTTTAATTTTCTTGTACTCATCTCAGCAAACTGGGTGCATGTCCAGCAAACTGGACTTTTTCAAGTTTATTTTTTTCAAGTCTAGCAAATCGGATTTCGCATTGCATTTCACCCCAGCAAACTGGGTGCATGTCCAGTAAACTAGGCCTTCACATTTATTTTCCAAGTCTGGCAAACCGGACTTCACATTTCATTTCACCCCAGTAAACTGGGTGCATGTCCAACAAATTGGACCGTCATATTTAATTTCTTTACATTTCATCAATCCTAGCAAACTAGGCCACACATCTCAGCAAACTAGGCCACACATCTCTCCAGCAAACTGGACGTTTCATATTTTATTTTAATTTGTTTTTTTTTTTCAAGTAGGGCAACCCGAACTTTTTACTTTCATCATTCGAACTACGTTTGACTTGATTCCACTTCACCGGGATACGTAGGCAGCTCCTAGGGAGCCCAGTTATTCTTTCTGCTTTTCTTACATTCATTTTTATGGGAGTCAATGTATTTGTGTTTCATTCATAGGTGAGTCAAAATTTGGTTTCGTCTACATCTTTGTTTAGAACCTCTTTGAGCATCTGACAAAGAGCGGCAAGCTGTAAACACCAAATTTTGACACACATTTTGTAAAAATATGTGTGCTACTTTATTTTAGGGGGTATTTTTCATTTCTCGGGGGTCGAGTACAATTTTCGTGTATATTATGTCTAATTCGTCATATCATGGGCAAAATCGTAATTTCACTATATAAATATTATTCTATTTTTGTTTTATTCCTAAATACATAATTTTACTATTTTCATCATTATTTATGATTTTAATGATTTTTTAGAGTCATTTATTATTTATTTACATTTTTAGTATTTTAAACTTAATGGCACGTTTTCCAATGCACTCTTTTTACGAGAATTTTTAAGTTAAAAAAATTTTATATGTGCATTTTGTCTATTCATAAATTTTATGTCAAAATTACATAATTTTTTGTGGTCATTTAGTACTTATTTAATTTTCGTCTTTTTTGTTTGTTAAGGGCATGTTACCTAAGAATGCATATTTGTTAAAATTTCTGAGTGAAAATTTTAGTATACATATTTTGTGTGATAATATATTTTGTGTAAAAATTGTGTGATTTTTAATGGGCATTTAGTATTTTTATATTTCTTTTCATAATTTTGTCACATATGACACATATTCAAATATGTTCTTATTTTTAAAATTTTCGTATAAAAAATTTTATACATGCATTTTATGAATTTATAGATTTTTCATAAAAATTTTCATAATTTTTCAACACTATTTACTATTTATTTAGATTATTTTCATTAAAAAAAAAAAGAGCTGCTATAGCAGCTGCAGTCTGCAGCTGCTGCACGCAGCAGCAGAAAAATCAAACCAACCCCCCTGCAAAAACCAGATTTGAGGGGATTTTTGGTGAGTTTTCTTCCTTTTTCACCCACTCCCTATCATCACAAACACTCTCAACTCACTTCTTCCCTCACAACTCATCTGCACAACAAGAAAAAATGCACACACACTTTCATCCTCTCCTTCTCGGCTCTCTCACAGAGAATACACACGCCTGCACAATTCCTCTCGGCTCTATCACAAAAACATCTTCACACACCAACACGAACACACTCTCACAAACTACACTAGCACAACCGCAGACACAATCAACAAACACACGCTACACACACTTGCAAGATACGCATTGCACCACTGGCACTACCACGCCACTTCAACCACCATCACCGCCGAGGCCAATTTCGCCAGAATCTTGCCTTCCACGTGCAGCCCCCTGAGAGGGCTGCACCACCACCAACGAGCACTGTCAGACCACATTTTTCTCTTGGCCCAGGTAAGAATTCTCAGCCTCTCTCAATTTCTGCTTGTCTATTTATGTATTCAATCTATGAAAGGATTTTAGCAAATTTGTGCTTAATTTGGACCAAAAGAGGTAGAGATTTGGGGAATTAATTTTGAAGAAGGATTAAGAGAGGGAGAGAGAGAGAGAGAGAGAGAATCAGAGTGAGAAGAAGAGTGAGGCCGAAGAGAAGAGAAGCCGAGGAGAAAAACTGAAGAGAGAGTGAGAGGGGGCAAGCCGAAAAAAAAGAGACCGAAGAGAGAGTAAGTAGGAGAAAGGCCGAAGAGAGAAAAACTGAGGAGAGTGAGTAAGAAAAACCGAAGAAAGGCCGAGGAGAGTGAGAAGAAAGGCCGAGGAGAGTGAGTAGGAGAAGCCGAGGAGAAAAGAAAAAAAACCGAGAAGAATAAAAACCGAAGAGAGAGTGAGTAGGAGGGGCCGAGGAGAGAAAAGCCGAGAAGAGGGGCCGAAGAGAGAAAAACCGAGGAGAAAGGCCGAAGAGAGAAAAACTGAGGAGAGAATAAAAACCAAAGAGAAAGGCCGAAGAGAAAATTCGAGGCGAAAAGGCCGAGGAGAGAATAAAAACCGAAATTTACATTTTATCCTCAATTTTAAGTATTTCATATTTTTATACTTTAAATAGTGGTACCTTGACATTTTTGTTGATTTTATTAGCAATTTGTACCGAGTTTACGAATGGGAGGTACCTCTATTACCCTTTCAATGTCTTTTTATATGCTCCTACATGCTCCTATGTGCTTTTCTATATGTTTTCTTTTGTGTATCTCTTTGTGCTTATAATTTTATTCATGTGTGAATATTTATTTATTTATTCCATATTGTTTATTTGAATTTAGTTTTTAATTGTTCAAAGAAATATAATAGATAGGTAATATTCTATTTAACAAAATTTTGTATTTAGATAGTTAATGTAATAGATAGTTTATATTTTACCTATTTAACAAAAATCTTATGTATTTTAGATAGAAAATATAATAGATGGTTAGACAGGTTAACTTTTATTTTTATTTTAGATTGTAATTAGGTTTTTCTCTAGTGTTATAGTTAGGGATTTTGTGTGCTATGTGCTTATGTGTTTTATTCGCTTTCCCTAGGACTTTGCATCTAGAATATTATGCTTGTGTGCTATGTGCTCCTATGTGCCATTATTTGCTCTTATGTGATTATTGCTTTAATTTGTGTTTTATTTACTTACCTGCTTTATTATTATATATGTGTATCATCGCCACACTAGTCCAACGCTAGTTGTGGTTAATTTCGGTTTCTTCGCTAGTTCAACGCTAGCGGAGAATTTCTAGAAAATAAGCTAATTCAATATTAGACCTTTAGGTCATTTTAGTATTAGAATTGCTTCTTGTGTGCATTTCATGCCAATTCATACACATTTTATTTTTTTTAGGCCTTTTTAATTTTTGTATGATTTTCATATATACTTTATCACTTATTATCTATTTTAAACATATATTTAGTGCATAACATTTAGACCGCACTACACATAGAATCTTAGGTCATTTGTGTGATTCTTTGACTAAGAAATAGTCATCTACTCACATGGGAAGCGGTGGCGTACATGCTGTTCCCCTCTCCGTGAGTAGGAATAGCTAGTCACGAGTTCATTAGTCCCCCATACCCGATATGTTGCATCCCCACTTTCTTTGTTCACTTACTATCTATATAATTATTTTCCTTTTCTTTTGCATTCCATTTTTACATCTATACTCGTGACTCCATCGAGGTCTAGACTCGAGTTTCGCAATTAATGCGATAATTCCGACCAAACCTCAATGGAACATTTTGTCCCTTAATGATATCCATTTTTTCTTAGGATTAGATTTGCATTCATATAGTGCATCCAAATGTGAGAAAATCGTAGAGTTATATTAGGAAAATTTGGATTAAACCTCGCAACTAGCTTTCGACTCGGTTGAAAGGGTGCCTTAGGGGCGAGCCTTTGCCTTCCCTTTCTTCAACTGTGACTCCCGAACCTTTTTCTCTTGTTTTTAAAGACCTAGAGTTGTCTAAAGGGGTTTTTATTTTATTTCTTACATTTTCTCAAAAAATCATTTTTTCTAAATAAATCATTCTCGATTTTATTACTTTTTATAAAATATTTTCTAGTGACTTGGTACACCAAAATTCGATACCAAGTGGCGACTCCCTTTTTACTAAAAACCCTTTTTAGACTCTATTTTTGGGCCAAAAAATCGTCGCATTTTTCAAAGTCCCATTTTAGGCCATTTTTCTTTTTGTTTTTGAAATAAGGCATTTTCTCAAAATCACATCTTTTTGTCAAACCTTTTGTAAAGCATTTTCTAAAAAAAATTAGTTTACTAAAAACCTACACTCTTTTCTCAATAAATAAACACAACACACATTTTAATTCTTCTATTTTTCCGTCATCTTCGAAAAAATGGGGCGCGACTGTAGCCACTTAAATTACAGTTTTCACATCTTTCACAAATCTACACCTTCAACTGGTCAAGTTGTGGCCACACTCTATCAACCAAAGTCTTTTGGAAAATTAACAAGTTAAAGTCTTTTCTCCACTTGACTCCTCCCAAACAAGGCCAAATATCAAAAGTGAATAACAAGGAAGATTAAGCACTAACTTTAGCCAAAATAGAGAGTAATTAAATATATGTAAATTTCACTCTCTGACAAGTAGTTTATTGATACTTCTGATGCAAATATTTTTCTGATTTTCAATGCTCTAGTATATGTTTAAACTATAATTTATGCTATAAATGAAGATTTGACTACTTTTTCATTTTATAAAAAATGTAAAAAATATAATGAATTATCACAATTTTTACATTTTTGAAGCTTAATTTATTCAGATTTTAAATGTTAATTTGACATGTAAATATGAATTATAATCGAGAAAAAATAATGCTAGCTTGAAGTATTAAGTGAACAACCATTTTACTCGTGTTAACAGTAATGAACCAGGATTTTGAAGAACTACTGAATATTATAAATATTCAAAAATTTACAGACTGTCATTCTTCGACTCTAAAACACACTTCACACTTTCTACAGACTTAATGACTCGATGATCCTCTCAGTGTATAGGAGTACCGAGTGTCGATCCCACAGGGACTATGTGAGTACTAGTACTAACCTTCCTGTTATTATCTAACCTCACAAAGCGAATGACGAATTTATTGGAAATACAAATTAACTAAACTAATTACCTAATTAAAGCACAATCTAGAATTCAGTAGAGAGAATGGTCAAAAGTAGAGGTGAATTTAGATGAAGAATTCCTCTAAACCAACATGCCAAGACTCTAACTTGATTAATGATTAACCCAATTGCTTAGACCCTGGAGTCCCTTATGTGAATTATATCCTTTCTCAAGTGAAGCAATTCCTACCTTCTCGGTTGATTAATTGGAATCTCTTCTCAATTAAAACCCCTAAAAGATGCAATTTCTAATCAATGGACTCTATTTGTGGTTGAGCTTTAATCCTAAAACTCAACTTAGGAAGAACTCATGTAATCCTATCTCTAGCAATTCATTCAAGTTCTCTCTATTCATGAAGTGATCTAATCATATGTGCAATCTCTCGATATACCCATACAAAATCAATACTTGAATTGAAGGATGCATGCAAATCCCAATCCAAAACACAAATAAACTCATGAATAAATCTAAGAACAAAGTGGGTCTTTCATTAAATCAAGAATAAAATCATAGACATAAGAATCTAGGGTTCATCCCATCTAAATCAAAACAACTCAATTCATAATTACAAGAATAAAATTAACAAAAGACAAGAAAGAAAGAGAAAGCTCATTCTCATGCAGCCCTCTTGAATCCTCCCTTGCATCTTCATAAAATCTTCTTGCTTTCACCATTGAAGCCCTTGAGTTGTCCCTCTACTCTTGCTTTCTCCTCCCTACATCACTCTAGATGTGCAAAATATGTGTTTTTGAGGTGTGTGCGGCGTGTGTGTGTTTTCTCTCGAGTTAGGGTTCTCTATTCCGTCAAAATGGCCAGTTCAGCTGCTAAATACACTGCAGATTCTGTGAAGAAACCGCGGCATAAACCGCGCGCGGGTTGTCGCGCGGGTTGTTCACTTAACTTCTGAATGGAAACCGCAGCACAAATCGCGCGCGGGTTGTCATGCGGTTTGTCTACGTCAGATTTGACCTCCAAGACAGCCGAATTAGCTTTTCCTTAAAACATAAAAGTTATAGCCCCTTGAGATAGCTTTCCAAAACATCAAAATTCACGTCATTTAGAGGTCTGTGACCAGAGATGTACTCAAAATACTAAGAACTGGTCAGAACAGCCTTGAAGTGCAAATGTGCTTCAGTAACTTGGGATTTTGACCATTGAAACGTGAGAACTAGACTTTGATGTCTCGTATGAATTGTAAAAAAATGTCTTAGCTTCAAAATACCTCAAGATTCATCCCAATCCAATGTCTCTAGCTCTAGATATGACCAAAACACTGAAATATGTCCAAGCTGCCAAACTGTTTCCATTCCAATTCTTCTTCGCCTATTTCTTCATTGCACTCCAATCAATTGAAATCGAATTGAAGCTATCAAAACCCTACAAAATGGTGTAAAAACACTTTTAAATCATACATTTACACAATTTGGCATTAAAATCATAAAAGAGAAGAAATAGCTAAGAAATAGAGAAAAACTCATGGAAAACCCTAAAAACCTAACCTAAAAAAACTAGTTCACTTTAGCACTTATTAATTCCCCCACACTTAAGCCATTGCTTGTCCTCAAGCAATGAACCATACAAATCTCAAACAATGACTTAACAAAAGTAAAAGCAAAACGTACATCTTCAAGAACAACTTCTCAACAACCGTGGAACACAATTATGCAAACATCCATCTTATTTTAAATACTCATCATATTAAGCAAAGCAGAAAGAATTATACGTCAATCAAACTAGTTCAGTTCCATTTTTCTACTATATTCGAAACTCATAAGTAAACAGATCGTATAGCTAACAAGTACAACTATACGCCCATGATCCATTCATTTTTCACAACTAGGGACTTTTTTTTTTCTTCTTAAGCTTAGCCTTTACTTAGAACATGAAGTTGCCTTTTTACGCGAAGATCGACATTGGTCATATGAAGATCCCCGGTTACTCAACACTTCATTTGTCTAAGCTGCTATGCATACTCATAATTCTAGCACCTTTTTACGCGAAAGTCGACATTGACCAGATGAAGACCCCCGGTTACTCAGTACTAAAACTAGCGGAGTAGAACCTAAGCTCAATTATTCTCTATTTTTTTTTCTTTTTTTTCTTCTTCTTATTTTTTTTTCTCAATTTTTTTTCAACTCATTTAGTCCCTTTTCCCTAACACATTACCAATCATAGGCACAAGCCATACTTATAAACTATATTCACTACTTAACTCATGAAGAAAAACAAATAAAGCAAAAAAACTTCACCAAACTCACAAAAAATTTAAGCATAATTCAATCTACTTTACCTAATATACTTTCTTCAAAATAAAACTTCAAAATCACGCAATCACATCCCTAGTCAATTAAGAAGACAATCTTAAAAAATGTACATAATTACTCTACTTGGGAAGGGAAAATTGACAACTAACGAGTTAAATAGATAATTACTTTCATAGAACTCAAAATAAAAACATTAAAGCACCTAAATTGGAAAATTTCTGGAAAACAAAAAAAAAATTGATAGAAAATCAACAACCACATCAAACAATCAATTTCCAGCAAATTGACCAACAAGTAGCACACACACCACGACAAAATTAAACTCCTCCCCCACACATAAATCACACATTGTCCCCAATGTGTGAAAAAACAAGGAAAAGAAGGAAAAGAACAGTTAGAACAAATACTCCCCTCATGGTCATAGTGGCCACTCTAATTACGATTCAGCTACAAGAAAGAGATCCAAAATGTAGAAATCACTGCAGCTCATCAAAAGAAAGATAACTACACTATTTAGCTCATTAGATGCATGCCAAAATGTAATAAAAATTCTGAAAATAAAAATAATACCCACAGACCCAGAAAGAACTAAATAAAGAAAAAGAAAGGAGAATGACATAAAGCATCTAAAAACCATCGGTGCCTATGCATCGTCTCCACTCTTGTCTTAGCACCATTGGATGATTTACTTCGTACTTTTGCCATTGTACCTACACTCAAAGAAAATGAAATATCAAACCAAGGTGCAATTGAAGTCATTTCCTTAACCAATGAAAGTACATAAGAAGCTCACAACACCCATGTAAAGCTCAAAGTACACCCCCACACTTAATTAGTTGTAATCCCATAAACGATGTAGTAGCATAATAAAAAAAAACCACTAAATATACACGCAAGTTGCTATTGAAACCATAAAAGCATATTGCTAATTACCAAGCAAATGAACAATGATGCTCAAACATAATGCAATTCACTTAATAATAGCAATTCTTCCTCAAATAGCAACTTAACAAATATAAATTAGGTGTCATGAATGTCTACTACGACAACTGCTAAAACATGAATTACCACTAACAAAGGAGTAATCAATAAAGCATACAAATATGAGGGGGGAATGTAAGGGTTGGGAGGAAGAATGATGCTTTAAATACAAAAATTAACTCCCAAACAATCTAAGCACTTCAAAACTATGCAAAAAGGGAATTTCAACATGAAAATCACACAAGATACGCCATGAAACACCAAAAATTAAATGGAAACTCCCTTTTCTTTGAATTCCATGCAATCGTTGTGAGTTTCAACTCCTTCCTTGAGGTCTGCAAAACAAAAATAAAAACCTAATTAAAATAATCCTACTAAACTTAAAAATAACTAAAAATACTAAAATACTAAAGTAAAAAGTTGGGCTGCCTCCCAACAAGCGCTTGTTTAACGTCGTTAGCTCGACGCCATCAAGTGGTATCACGTAACCCCTTGATGAAAAACCTCTTCGGCCCACTCCTTCCTCCTTTTGGGCCGTTGGATCTCAATCATCGGATGTCTATCATATTCAGCTCTCTGCAACTCATCACTTTCTAGCTGTGGCGGTGGCACCACCATGATAGAATGACATTCTTTCATTGTGGCCTTGCCATCAAATTCCTCTAGTCTCCTCTTACATGCAATGTTATTATCATGAACTCCATAGTAAGAAGGAACCTGCAAAATGTTAGAACCACAAAGGAGATTTATGTATAAAGGCTTAAAAATATACACATGAGGTGCCTCTTGTGGAATAGAAATAGTGATTGGAAGTGAGGATTCTCCTAATTCTTTTGGTTCAATACGTAACTCTTCCTCACCTACAGTTTCTACTTCATTCTCTTGTTCTTTTTCAATCCACTCATGTTCTTCCTCTTTACTCGCCATTAAAGGGTCACTCAATTGATCACCATTAGACAAATCAATCACTTCCACTAGTTCACTAGGGTTTACCTCCGTGTCACTCATCAAGTCATATTGGTTCCTAGTGTTCATAGTTTCAGTAATTTGTCCTATGAGACTCTCAATAGCTTTGGTGATAGCAACAAGTTGTTCCCCAGTTTTCTCAATTTCAGCCCCTATTTTATCCATCCTATCATTCGATGCTTTCATAAAATTCACCATGACCAATTCTAACTCGGGATTAGACTCCACAAGGGGAGAATACGATTCAATTCTAAGATCATCTACCCTATCATTGGCTAACTCCCAAGCATGATTTTGTGGAATCCCTTGTTCCTTCCATTCAAAAGATGAATGATCCCACCACCCCGAGTTGTATGTATTTAAATAGGGGTCATAAAGAAGGGGGCAGGTATAAATATCATTAAAAAGTACTTGTCTAGAATGGAGACACTCAAACGACTCGTGACTTCCACCACAACAAGTACAAACAATAGCATTACCTTGGGAATAAGAGGGAATACACTCAATCTGCTCATTATTTTTATTAACAATATTCTCAAGTAGCCTTTCAAGAGTACTAAATTCATTCGTACCTGTAAGCTCGGCGTTGTTACCTTGTTCATTAGGCCAATCCTAGAAGTACTCTGCCATTCTTAAGTGAAAGTTGCAGAGTTGAGATCCTCAAAAACACCAACTTCTACACCAAAAATCAAAGAAAAGCTAAGAAACAAAAATTAAACAAAATAACAAGAATAAACATAAAAAGACACAAAATGGTTAGAGTAATAAAAATACGGCGTTCCTAATATCTTAAGTCCCCGGCAACGGCGCCAAAAACTTGATATCTGTTTTGCTATACTATGGATACTTAGGTAAGTGTACCTATCGTTTCGAGTAGTACAGTGTATAGGAGTACCGAGTGTCGATCCCACAGGGACTATGTGAGTACTAGTACTAACCTTCTTGTTATTATCTAACCTCACAAAGCGAATGACGAATTTATTGGAAATACAAATTAACTAAACTAATTACCTAATTAAAGCACAATCTAGAATTCAGTAGAGAGAATGGTCAAAAGTAGAGGTGAATTTAGACGAAGAATTCCCCTAAACCAACATGCCAAGACTCTAACTTGATTAATGATTAACCCAATTGCTTAGACCCTGGAGTCCCTTATGTGAATTATATCCTTTCTCAAGTGAAGCAATTCCTACCTTCTCGGTTGATTAATTGGAATCTCTTCTCAATTAAAACCCCTAAAAGATGCAATTTCTAATCAATGGACTCTATTTGTGGTTGAGCTTTAATCCTAAAACTCAACTTAGGAAGAACTCATGTAATCCTATCTCTAGCAATTCATTCAAGTTCTCTCTATTCATGAAGTGATCTAATCATATGTGCAATCTCTCGATATACCCATACAAAATCAATACTTGAATTGAAGGATGCATGCAAATCCCAATCCAAAACACAAATAAACTCATGAATAAATCTAAGAACAAAGTGGGTCTTTCATTAAATCAAGAATAAAATCATAGACATAAGAATCTAGGGTTCATCCCATCTAAATCAAAACAACTCAATTCATAATTACAAGAATAAAATTAACAAAAGACAAGAAAGAAAGAGAAAGCTCATTCTCATGCAGCCCTCTTGAATCCTCCCTTGCATCTTCATAAAATCTTCTTGCTTTCACCATTGAAGCCCTTGAGTTGTCCCTCTACTCTTGCTTTCTCCTCCCTACATCACTCTAGATGTGCAAAATATGTGTTTTTGAGGTGTGTGCGGCGTGTGTGTGTTTTCTCTCGAGTTAGGGTTCTCTATTCCGTCAAAATGGCCAGTTCAGCTGCTAAATACACTGCAGATTCTGTGAAGAAACCGCGGCATAAACCGCGCGCGGGTTGTCGCGCGGGTTGTTCACTTAACTTCTGAATGGAAACCGCAGCACAAATCGCGCGCGGGTTGTCATGCGGTTTGTCTACGTCAGATTTGACCTCCAAGACAGCCGAATTAGCTTTTCCTTAAAACATAAAAGTTATAGCCCCTTGAGATAGATTTCCAAAACATCAAAATTCAGGTCATTTAGAGGTCTGTGGCCAGAGATGTACTCAAAATACTAAGAACTGGTCAGAACAGCCTTGCAGTGCAAATGTGCTTCAGTAACTTGGGATTTTGACCATTGAAACATGAGAACTAGACTTTGATGTCTCGTATGAATTGTAAAAAAATGTCTTAGCTTCAAAATACCTCAAGATTCATCCCAATCCAATGTCTCTAGCTCTAGATATGACCAAAACACTGAAATATGTCCAAGCTGCCAAACTGTTTCCATCCCAATTCTTCTTCGCCTATTTCTTCATTGCACTCCAATCAATTGAAATCGAGTTGAAGCTATCAAAACCCTACAAAATGTTGTAAAAACACTTTTAAATCATGCATTTACACAATTTGGCATTAAAATCATAAAAGAGAAGAAATAGCTAAGAAATAGAGAAAAACTCATGGAAAACCCTAAAAACCTAACCTAAAAAAACTAGTTCACTTTAGCACTTATTACCGGCTTAGCCAAAGTGGACATGCACAAGGTAGGCCCAAATCAAGTACGCATGCACAAGTACAAGTACATTTCACAAGAACAAGTATTTTCCAATACGATAAAGTACACAACTGGATTCATAAAAAATTTAAGTACAATTATCAAGTACTATATCACGTGAAGTAATAACAAGTCATACCATTGAGCTTGTTAACAAGTCACATGATTTTCATAGAAAACGATGTTAATAAATAAAAATGATTTTAGGACACTGACTGGTAGGTTTATTTGCTTGTGAAAATCCTTAAATGATCTTGAGTTCCTCTATCCGAAGTCCCTATTAATTAAAAATGAAATAATTAATATTTAGATTAAAATTAGGGAGACAAATTTATTAAAATTTTAGGATATCTAAGGCAACTCTTAGAGACCAAATGGGAATAACTAAAATTTGATTTATCAAAATTTTTGCTTGTAATACTTCTAGAAACTAGATTCAATTTGGAACATTTTTCCTGAAGACAAAAAGTCTTAACAAGCATCATATCTTCTTCAAATTCCAACTCAAAGCCAGCTTAGTGAAGAATACCTACCATATTCTCAGTTCAACAAACTACTAGAACTTAGATCAATATGACTTTCAATAGGAGAAATCACTTGAGGGCTCTGATTACAGGGAAAGAAATTACATTTTAAGGGTTATAATCTTCATGAAGAACACTAGTTTAAATTCAGACAGGAGCAAGTCGAAAATGAGCCACAAATTTGGCTCATCACCAATCCTGTTTGCATAGGGTTGGTTTTGCAGCCACTTTCGTGTGAACTTTATAGCTCATCGACTAAGAACTAGGGTATGGAGGTTATATGGTTAAAAATTACACTTTCAAAATCTACAACTTTTATGCAGAACATCAGCTCAAATTCTAACAAAAACAAGTTCAAAATTGTGTCACAACTTGGCTATTCATCAAACCTATTACTGCAGTTTCGAAATTTCAGCCTAATTCTTAAGATTTCTGGTATTCAACCACAACTAATGAGGCTATGTAATTTATGCCATTAGAAATCCCTATGAATCTAGTTTCTAAAAAAGCAATAATCATCCAAATCCAAGTTTCCTACACAAAGTTATGACCAATTCACTAAAGATGCTTGTGAGTGACTGTTTATACAAGTTTTTCAATTACAGTCCCATCAAATTAGCATATCTCGAGTTATACTCAACAAAAAATCATAAAATTTTATTCACTATAAACTAGATTCAATACAAAACAAGTTTCCAAAAGGCACTATGTCTTGAATCTAATTGTAACCTGGTTAAATTTCCGCCACAACCTGACGGACTACCATACCCATTTATGTTCAAAGCTGATTTTTAGTCAAAGTTTGGATCATCCTGAGGTTCATACACTTTGAATCAAATCAAGATATTTATACCTATAGAAAGCTCTATCAATCTAGTTTTCAAAACAACAAGAATCATTCAATTCTAAGTTTTCTACACCAATTCATAGCCAATTTACCAAGATTGCTCAAAACTCTAGTATATACATGCAACTTCTATTCAATTTTGCTTTAGCTTATCCATTTTCCAGTTGAATTTCTTGGCCCAAATAGCATATTTAAGGTTTGTAATCTCAGTAACTTACATAATACATAAAGGGGTCAAGTAGAGTCACCTTCACTCCTTGCAAGACATAGTCTTCCCTTTAAGTTTTCCTGCTTTGGCTTTGGTTATCTTTTCTTGTTTTGTTCTTGAACTTCTGCTCAATCACTCTCTCCGCTTCCCTACCAATTCTCCCAATTTTCTCTTTTTTTCCCCTTTCATTTGACCAGATTCAGGGTGGTCCAAATCTGGGTGGTGACTATTCTCCTGCTTCTCTTATTTCATCCAAGGTTTGGCCACCTCCTACTTGCCTTAAGAAAAATCTTAACCGACTTTAATGCTTCTCTATTGTTTCTGTATTTTTTTCCTTTTAGTTTACCATTTTTTTTACATAAAATTTGATAATTACTTCATTTATTAATTCAAATTATTTTGCCTATTACACATGCAACCATACATGATCGCAATTTACACTAATGTTTCTTAGTATTAGAATTTCAAGTGCTATAACATAGTGAACTAATTTTACCAATTTAATCACTAATATCACCTATCCAAATTAATCTTTACCATAATATTAACACACATATAATTGATTAGATGGTTGGAATTAGGTGTCAATGTGAACAACCGAGACTTTGGTAAATTACTTGCATTATCACTATTAGGTTCTAGAATCTTCAAGTGTGAGAAATTACCATTTGATTGGTCCAATTTAACCACTAACATCACTACACTTCCTAACTTCAATAATTGTACCAATAATTAACTATATAATTAAATAATGAAACCATTAGTATTTGCTCAACCTTAGAAAGTATATAATCAACTAATGTAACCACTGGTATTTGCTAAAGTAATCACAGCACTTCACATTCTTGACGTGGAAGTTATGTGTATGCATATACACACAGCAGAAAGAACTTAAGGAATCGTAATTACATGATTGTACGCATGTCTATGTAGTGAAATTTTTTCCAATTTTTTCCTTTTTTCTTATTTGCCTTAGTAAATATATTTGAAAAAAAATGAAAATAATAAACTTTAAAATGATGACATGTACCAAAAAATTATAAAAAAATTAAAAAACAAAACTGTAGCATTCAATCTGTGATCTCGTATTTTTTTCAAAAGTATTAATTCATTGTAAGATGCATTGCACTATTGTATGTTAAATTTTGAGAAAATTGTAATTTTGATACCAAATGTTTATAGCATCAGCAGTTTCATTCCCTAGAGTTTGGACAAAAGCAAATCAAGTACCAAATATTTTAATTTTTTAGGATATTTAGCCTTATTAGCCAGTTTTACAAAAATCTTATTGGAATCTAGTCACTTGATACTCACGTGCCGATTATAAAAATTTTAAAAAAGAATTAGATTAAAGAAAAAAATTTAATTGCTACAATTTGTAATTAAAGGTGAATTCATATATGATAAATAAGCAAATAAAATTGAAAAAATGTGGCCAGATAGTGTATTCATGTGTGTGTCTTTAATTACAAATTATGGCAATTAATTTTTTTGTTTTAATTCTTTTTGAAAACTTTTGTAATTGCCACGTGTATTTCACATGACCAAATTTCGATAAGATTTTGAAAAAACTGATCAATAGGGCTAAATATGCTAAAAAATTAAAACATTTGGTATTAAATTTGCTTTTGTCCAAACTTTAAGGACTAAAACTGTCGATGCCCCAAACATTTAGTACCAAAACTGCAAATGAGCGGGATGGGCAAGATTTGGACGGGACTTAATCGGGAGCATAAAATATGGGTTGTACCCAAATAGTCCCATATTAGTTTTGAAATCAATATGGGTGGGATTAAAATGAGTTTAGACCCACTTTGGTACCATCCAAATAGCCAATAGTAATTTTTTTGATAGCAAAATAAATAAATTATTGGATATACTTGTAATTTTAATTCTTTAAATGATATTTGGCTATCAAATATTTAAAGTTTTAATTTTAAGTCATTTAAATAATGTTTAAATAATCATTTATCATACCCATGGAAGTTCCAAATAAATCCCATTTATACTCATATTTAAATGGGTATTGTTGGGTATATTCCCATTTAGGTCCAATTCCATATTTTTGATACCCATCCCACCCAAATTAAATTTGGATATGAGTACCTATTGGGTTTTGGAATTTAATTGCCACCTCTACCATTACCTGTCCTATTTTGACATGCAATTGGACAGAAACTTGTTAGTTGATTATCACATTTCCGTCCCTAATTTATTTTTTTAATGAATAAAATAGAATTTATTTAGCCACTTTTAGTAGATTTGAGTTGAAACATATGCTATATTTTGTTGAAATTAAAATAAAAAAGAAAAAGACACATACTTTAAAGCGCATATGATATTTGTATAAATCCAAAATTAATCATCTAAAAGAGTAAATACAATACAAATTATACATCATTAAAGAAATCAAGTAATCAAAATAAGATTCATAAAAAAATATTTATATTTTTATGTAAACGCAATTATAAATATCTTGGAATAAATAAAAAACAGAAAATAGAAATTTTAATAGTTAAATAAGAAAATAAGGTGGAAGAGCAAGTTACTTGTGAGTGTATAACTGAAAGAGAGATAGAGAGGGAGGAATTAATAGATAACAAATAACCTAAATCTTTGGCATGATTTAAACCTTTACAAACGGATATATAAGAAAAGGATTAAGAAAAAAGAGATCATAGAGGGTAATTTGTATAAATCAACTTAGTAAATAAAATTTATAAAATTTATTACATTGATAAAAAAAAATAGAAGAAAAATTGCCCAACTCATTGCCACCAGGATGCTGTATTTGACAAAATTAAGGATGGTAATAGGATGGCAGTGAAGCGAGAGTACCAACCTTCGCTAACTAAATAAAATCATTTCGGGAACGAATAGAAAGTTGAGCAGTTAGAGTTTTACGATTCCACTCCAAAGTTCGGGGTTCGAATCTCATCAACACCAATTCCCCACCCCACTGTAATAGTGTAGGATTGATCAATAAATAAATAAATAAAATCATTTTCCACCTCCATCACTTGTTATGTGTACCGGCCCATTTATACCTACCCCCCTATCCCTATACCCAACAGCCTTGGGCTTGGGCACCTCCGTCACTTGTTAATAAAATCTGTATTAACCTTCAATAAATTTATAGAACAAATGATACATACACACTCTCTCTCTCTCTCGAAACAAATAAGTATATAATAGAAACTACAAGGAATTTTAACTAACTTACAATTATTTTCATGTATGTATATAGCATAGTTATTATACATATTGAGATACCATTTAATGTCGGAAGAATTTTCCTCCCCTAATCCCCGAACCCATCCTTTGTTTCTCCCACCCATCTCACCCCAGGGATGGGCACTATGTGTTTTTAACTTCGGATCGGACCGGACCCGACCGGCTGGTTTGACCAATTGAATTGAGAACCGACTAGGCCTCCGGTCTAGTTCTATACAAATCACTGTGCATCTCAAAAATCGCCAAATACCAGTCCAACCATATGAACCGGATTAAACCGTCGAACCGTTGAAGCGCCGATTTTTTTAGTTTTGACTTTTTCAAAAAAATTGCATCTCGAGACCTCCTACCTAACCTTCCAACATGGAAATCACTAAGCCAGCTAATGATTTCTTGTTTTTAACCTACAAATATTTTATTTGTTCTTTCTTTTATTTTCCTTTAATCACTTTAATAAAATTAATTGATTGTTATATTTTTAGTTTCTTTATTTCCTTTATCAATCATGTTTGATAAAATTAACTCATTCTTTTGGAGAGAATACATCTAAAATTATATTTTGAATATTTGAATATAATAGATTCACTAATTGTATATTTGAATATAATAAATTCATTAAATTGTATATTTGAATATATTGAAACAATTAATGAATTAACTAGTTCAACAAGATGGGGTATATCTAGTATTTATTTTATATTATACATTAAATTAAATTAAAAAAGAAAAAATATTGAATCCCGGTATGATTGGTCCAACCGTAACCAGACCCCCTTCCAGTTTATTGATTGGTCCAATTTTTAAAAAATTGGTGCTCATTCGGTGTTTGCCCTGTTGAGTCCCCAGCTCCCGTTTCATCCATCCTAATTCACCCCAATGGAACACGCCTTTTTTGGTGTCCATTCCATTATAACTCCTAAACAGGTTTTTGTTATCTATATCAGAAGAGAGAGGAAAACATAGAAAATTTGAGGGTGAAAATACTTGTGTGTGGGACAACAGCCTGTTGAACCTGATTGGCTAATCAAATCCTTTTTACGTTGAAACTGTCCACATAAGCAAGTGAAAACATAAGATTAAAGTAATAGTTTTCATTTTTTTTTCTTTTCATAACTTGGAGGCATAAGTTTTGGTTCTTATGAGATAAGCATAAGGTTGAATTTGTCTAAATTTTTTTATCCCATGTACGTTAGTTTTGGTTCTTATGAGATAAGGATAGGGTTGAATTTGTCTAAATTTTTTTATCACATTTATGCTTCATCCCAATATAACTAATACCAATCCTCTATGGGATTATTTTATCCCATGAGTAGGGGATTATGTTAGTTATATAGAACGGGTAATACTACTTGAAAAACTCAACCAAACATAGGATGATGTGGCATTAGTTATCTAATCCCGTATCATCATATGAACCAAACATTCCTTAAACATAAGTAATATTTCCCGTTAAATATACTGGAAGGTGAAAAGATATTAGATAATTAAGATAACCATCACTAACGATCACATTTTGCCACATAAATTAGTGAGGCTCTTTCATATAGTAATTATGAGACAAGGACACTTCATGTGATACAATGTAATTGATAGTGGTAGACCATATAACAGTAATATCACATGATGCATCATGATTATTCGACTACATACTTTAAGTAATATCACATGATGTATCATGATTATTCGACTACATACTTTACAAGGTACAGCTTATATCTTATGAAAAATATCCCCATTACTACAAATTAGAATTAAATCCACATGAAGTATGAATTTATCACATCAGGAGTGTCCGGTGAGCACGTAAAATAGACCTAAATTATTATTAGGCCTCAATCGTATGAGATTCATATTCAAAAACAATCGCGTCATCATTACTCTGAACTTAAAGGCTCCTCGTTGGATTGTAAAAAGTAAACAATAAACACAAGAAGAGTTTTGTGAGGCCCAATTTAACCAAAGTTGATCTGACTCAATTCTTATGACTGGACAACGGTTTGTTAAACTTTGATTTTTTTGGGGTGGATCAGGTAAACGAATTTTACCGTGGATTCAACAGTGGATGAGAGAAAGCAAAAATTGGCCATTACACTCCATCTTGATAACAACTTTAAACCTGGTTGAAAACTATGACGTCTGAAAAAAGCAAAGCATAATTTGGAGAAATTTTTTTGTGTATTGATTCTCAAAGAAAAATGTTACAGCCTTTTTCCTATATATATACAATTTGAAAAGCAATAAAAGAATGACAAGTGTCCTATCATCTACAGATAAAATTTCCTAACTGATTTTGTCTTCTTCTGCCATTTCTTGGGGAAGAATAAAAACTCAGCTCAATTTGCACATGCAAGCTTCACGTTGCTTAAGCTGATCATTTCAGCTGAAGTGGCACTTATGCTGACGTGTCAAATTTGCTGACTCAATCATTTGTCCAGCTGATATTTGTTCAGCTAGATATTTCATCATCCCCTCCTCAAGTTGGTATTTGGTGATAATCAGCCAATCCCAACTTGGAAACTAGATTATAAAACTGTGATACGCCCAATGCTTTTGTAAATAAGTCTGCAATTTGATTCTGAGAAGTGACATGCTGTGGAACAATAAAACCTTCCTTAAACTTGTTTCTCACCAAATGACAGTCAATTTCAAGATGCTTAGTCCTTTCATGGAAGACTGGATTTTCTGTTATGTGTATGGCGGCTTTGTTGTCACACCACAGAGGAATAGGAAAATTAGTCTTCAGTTTGAAATCCTCAAGTATATAACTGATCCATTGCAGCTCACATACTGTGGCTGCTAAGCTTCTATATTCTGCTTCTGCTGAGATTTGGATATAGTTGCTTGTTTCTTTGTTTTCCATGAAACAAGAGCATTCCCTAGATAAATGCAGTATCCTGTTAGGGACCTCTTGGTATCCAAGCAAGCTGCCCAATCTGCGTCTGAATAAGCCTGTAGAGAATGTTCATTATCTGCAGGAAAGAATAGCCCCTGTGAAGGTGCCCCCTTAACATACTTCAACAGGTGTAATGCAGCCATCCAATGTAGCTTCGTAGGAGACTGAACAAATTGGCTTAGTTGTTGAACAGCATAAGTAAGGTCAGGCCTTGTGAAATTCAAGTAAAGCAATCTCCCAATCAGCCTTCTATATGGTTGAGGATCTTGAAGAGCATCTCCTTCTTCCAGTGTCAACTTTGTTCCCTTAGTCATAGGAGTTTTTGCAGGTTTTGCTCCCAGCAATCCAGCATCTTTTATGAGATCCAATGCATATTTCCTTTGATTTACAAACATTCCTTTTCTTGTTCTTGCAATTTCCAATCCCAAAAAATATTTAGCCTCTCCCAGGTCTTTAATGGTGAACAATTTATGCAGGTAGCCTTTTAAGGCTTTGATTTCCTCCATATCATCACCTGCAATTAGAACATCATCAACATATATCAACAATGCAGTAAATCCCCTTGATCCTTCCTTGATAAACAGACAATTGTCATGTTCAGACTGTTTAAAACCAAAGATTTTCAATTTGCTGCTAAATTCCTCATTCCACTGCCTTGAGGCCTGTTTCAAACCATAAATACTCTTCTTTAACTTGCACACTTGTCCTGGTTTAACTCTGTCATAACCCTCTGGTGCCAGCATATAAACTTCTTCTTGCAAAGAGCCATGCAAAAAGGCATTATTAATATCCAATTGCTGCAAAAACCAAGACTTTGCTGCAGTTATAGCTAGGAATAACCTGACAGTTACCAACTTAGCTACTGGAGAGAAGCTATCATGATAATCAATTCCAGCCACCTGATCATATCCTTTTGCCACGAGCCTAGCTTTCAGTCTGTCCAATGTTCCATCAGGCTTCAATTTCACCTTATAAACCCATTTTGACCCAATTGCTTTCTTTCCAGCTGGTAACTCTGTTAATTCCCATGTGTCATTTGTTTCCAAAGCTTCCAACTCTCTTTTCATGGCTCCAATCCACCTTATGTCCTCACTAGCTTGTCTATAAGATCCTGGTTCCTGTACATTAGACAAATTTGCCAAGAAAGACATATATGCAGTATTTGAACTTAATGAGCCTTTAAAAGGAAAGGTGTTTGGAGTGTGCTTTGATGTGTGATGGTTTTGGGCATCTGAGTAAGGTATAGCAGTTTGTAAACTCTTTTCAGAAGCTATACCAGCTACATAGTCCCTCATCCAGGCTGGTTGTGATCTAGTTCTAGTGCTTCTCCTTTTCATCTCCTAGTTGAGGTTCAGCTATGTCATTTTCTTAGTATGGTGTATCCATTTCTGGTGTGTTTTCATCAGCCTCAAGAGTGGAATTTTGTGGACCAAGTTCTTCAACAGGAAAATCAAGATCATCATCACAGGGACACTAGAGGCAAAGATGTTTGGAGATTATGGTCTTTCAAGTGAAAATAAGGAAATATGTCTTCATAAAACACAGACATCCCTACTTACTAGAAATCCTATCTGTATCAAGATTATAGACCTTATAGGCTTTCTGTCCAGGACTGAATCCAAGAAACACACACCTGTATGCTCTAGTTTCAAACTTATCCTTGTGTGGTGTAGTATTTGTAAAATAGCAGAGGCAACCAAAAGTTTTTAGGCTTGAATAAACTGGTTTATGATTAAACAGCACCTCATAAGGAGTGATGCCATTTCAGAGTTGGTGTAGGCAGTCTGTTTATAAGATATGTGGCCATAAGAAGTGAAAAGGGCCAGAATTTTGAAGGAAGTCCAGCTTGGAACATAAGAGATCTGGCCATCTGTAATAAATGCTTATGCTTTCTCTCGACCACTCCATTTTGTTGTGAGTATAAGCACAGGTTTTTGGTGAATGATTCCTAGCTCTCTCAATAACTTCTGACATTCTAAGTTTGTAAATTCTGTCCCATTGTCTGTCCTTATGGTCTTGACATTTTTACCAAATTGTACTTTGACCATAGCATAGAAATCTCTGAGAGTAGCTACTACTTGAGTTTTGTGAGCAAGCAAAAAAGTCCAGGTACACCTACTGAAATCATCTACAATGGTTAACATATAAGGTGTACCTGTGAGAGAATCTTGTTTATATGGTCCCCACAAATCAATGTGAAGTAGTTGGAAAGCATGTGAAGTTTGAATTTTGCTAAGAGGAAAACTAATTCTGTGTTGCTTTGCCTTGTGACATATCTCACACTCTTGCATGACAGCCATATCCCTTTTGTTCAAATGATCATTCAAAAAATGAAGATGTTGAATAACTGGAAAGGATGGGTGACCAAGCCTTTTGTGCCAATCAAGGAAAACAAAATTCGAAATTTTATTGATGAAGCTGTAATTAGTACAAGAGGTTTTACATTTTTCTTCCACCTGATTACAAGATTCATTTCTCCTCTCAAGAAAACTTGAACTATCCAGTAGATACAGCTTCCCTATGAGCTTACCAACTGCTATAACTTCTTCATTCTGTAGGTCCTGCAATAGGCAATGAGTTGGGTGGAATGTTATTTTGATACCTTGTGTTTGAGTTAATTTAGAGACTGAAATAAGGTTATATTGAAAACTGGGAACATGTAAGACTTCAGTGAGAGTTAAGGTCCTATGTAAGTGTATCTTTCCAGTGTGTTTAACCTGTCTCATTGTGCCATCTGGTAAGTACACAGGTGTGTATGAAGTCATTGGTTGAATGGATTTCATTAAGTTCAAATCCGGACACATATGGCTACTAGCACCTGTGTCTAAGATCCAAGAACCAGATTGCATACAGTCAAGTATAGTAAAAGCATGAAAGAGAGACTTCATACCTGCAAAATCTCTAACATGTGCAAAATTCACCTGATTTTTGTTCTCTAATAGGCATCTTTCCTTTTAGCAATTTCATCAATTCATGTTGCACAATGGAAGCAATGTCTGTTGTCAATGTGCCATCCTTGACTCCACTTGCTGTTGTGTACTCAGTATCTACTTCTAGAGGAGATTCTGCAATATTTGCCACTTGCCTATTTCCACCAGTTGTCTTTGTCTTTTGCTCCTTTAAATTTTTATACCAGTCAGGGTAACCATGCAATTTGAAACATGATTCCCTTAAATGTCCATCCATATTGCAATGGTCACAATGCTGATATTCCTTTTCAGCATTACCAGGTCTTCTTCCCCTTCCTCTACCAGCTGTAATCTAGATCTTCCTCTTCCAGCACCTCTCCCTCCAGCTTCACCTCTAATTAATTGCCCTTTCACAAACATTGCTGTATTGTCATTTTTCTCTGGAAAGATAATGTGTACATCTCTTTGCTTCTCCACACTCAGCACCATGGAGTATGCCTTATTTACAGAAGGCAGTGGATCCATGACTAAAATCTGGTTCCTAACGTGATCATAACTATCATTAAGTCCCATTAAAAATTGCATTAGCTTGTTAAAGGAAGCCAAATCCAGAATTTCTTTTCCTGCTCCACAAGTACAGATTGGTGTTGGCATCAAACAGGATAATTCATCCCATAACTTTTTTAAGCCTGTATAATATTTTTCAACCTTCTGATTTCCCTGAGTAATACTGCTAATTTCTCTTTGTAGTTGATACAAAAGTGGCCCATTACATTCACCATACCTTTCTTGAAGCTCATTCCACAAGTCCTTAGCAGTAGTAGTATAAATGAATGCTTCAACTATTTCTTTAGAAATGGAGTTTAGGATCCAGGATCTTACCATACAGTCGACCCTTTCCCATTGTTCTGCTCTTGGTGAATTCGATGATGGCCTTTCATAAAGCTCCAGTGATAAAACCCAGCTTCAGTTTGGCTCCTAGTGCAATCTTGATGGATCCTACTCTAACTCAAGTAATTACCACCAATCAATGGTGATGTAACCAGGGTCATCCCTGGATGATCTGAACTGTGAAGATACAGTGGATCCTCAGTTAAATTGAGGTGCTATAATTTCTACAGCTCTTGACTGAGTATATCCTTCTTCAGTCATTCCTGCTTGATCCTTCTTTGTAGAAATAGAAGAAATCTGATCAATGGATCAGAAACCGATGCTCTGATACCATGAAAAAGGCAAAGCATAATATGGAGAAAGCTTTTCTGTGTATTGATTCTCAAAGAAAAATGTTACAGCCTTTTCCTATATATATACAATTTGAAAAGCAATGAAAGAATAACAAGTGTCCTATTATCTATAGATAAAATTTCCTAACTGATTTTGTCCTCTTTTGCCATTTCTTGGGGAACAATGAAAACCAGCTCAATTTGCACATGCGAGCTTCACATTGCTTAAGCTGACCATCTCAGCTGAAATGGCACTAATGCTGAGACATCAAATTTGTTGACTCAATCATTCGTCCAGCTAACATTTATCCAGCTAGATATTTCATCAACGTCCCTAGGCAAATACATTGGCAGAACAGTTGCTTTCCTGCCAGAAATGAGTAAAAAGTGTACTCTCATTCTTTTGTCCGAGCATGCCGATTCTTCAAATAAGATTGAATTGCGTGAGCTCTAGTATGGCGTGATTAATCATGACGAATGTACACTGAGTTTTGAATACATCTCCGCTTCCAAATCCTAAGAAATTTCAATGCCTTGATATATGATTCAAAGCTTTGCCTTGATGCTGTCCACTTGACAAAAACACAGGCAGAAAACCTAAATAGCCATTGGTCGTGGTAGGACTATAACAGGTTGGATAAATAGGAACTAGTAATCTAGATTTCAATTAGAAATATTGGTTCCAAACCAGGCATGTACAGCCGCTTGCAATTCCAGTTGGATCCAAATCTAGTCGGATATATCCGTAAAATCAATTTGGCTTTGAGAGATCAAAGATGAATTCAACTTTTAGATTCCTAATAAACTTTATCGCTAAAACATTAAAAACATTTACAATAATTCCAGCATTGCAATTCCAAAATTCCAATCCTTAGACATTAGAGTTACAAACACATTGAGTTAACAAATGCATTATAAATAGGTATTTGAAACATAGTTAATCAAGTAAAGTTTTATAATTATCACCAGTGTTTCTCAATCTTAACCAAAAACAAGCCATAAAACACTTGACAAAACAAACTTGACCTTCAAACAATGAAAATTTCTAGCGAGTTTGTTTAATCAGGACTTTTAGTTAAGAATATTAAAAATAACAATATCGCAAAAAGTGTTGAAAAATACCTTCAAACCTTAGTATATCGTTACTGTAATTGATAAGAATATTAGCGTATTAGTAGATCAATTTTTTTGCAAGAAATTTCTATGGCACATCAAAAAGAAAATATATTTTCCAAAAAAATACAAATTATAGGTAAATAAGTTCAAGATGTGGTAAATAAAGTAGTAGTAGTAGTAGTAGTAGTAGTAAGACAATAAAGTAGTAGTAGTAGGGGTTGGTTAGTGATTTTAGGAGAATAGAGAATAATGAGGTATGATATAGAAATGGAGGTATAGTGAAGTGAAAGAAATTTGATTGAGCATACAGTGAAGGAAAAAAAAACTTATTTGACAATAAAAATTAATCCGATAGAATAAATTGTATTAGTTCAACTAAAAGTTAAAAAAAAGTACAAAAATTTAAACATTTCTAAAAATTATCAAGTTTTTACATAAAATCTAAAATTACAAAAATATTAGAAAATTTTTTCATGGCAAAAAGCCCAATGGCAAGGGAACCTTGGAAATTGTGCCTAGAATCATAAAATTACACAAATTCAAAGAAACAATTAACAATTTCCAAAAGTCGTGAAACTTTACCAAAGAATCTATTAACATAAAATGATAGTAGAAAGAATTTCACTTGAAAATTTTAAGAAAAGGATGTCTTGGGAAGCATGCCAAAAACAAGAAAAAAATTTAAACAAATACTAAATGTTTTAAAAAATTTACCAAAATTTAGGAAATTACTTAAAAGCACAAGTGATGAATTAGGAATCTAGAAGATGGAAAAAAGCCACTGAAGGTCTGAATGACCATTTTGCCCCTAACACATTAATTTTGACATATTCGCATGAAATTTGCAACAAATTGCATAAGTTTTACTTCTAAGTAAATAAAATTTCATATGTTATGTCACTTGGTGTCCACAGAGTAACCCTCTTAGTTAGGAATCTCATAGAGGTTTAGGATAATATTAGATTTTGACCCACTTATAAAAAATAAACAAATACCATAATCAAAATTTTTAGAAATCCAAAACAAAATGTTAGAATGGAATTAAGCGTGAAGCACTAACCGAGCTCCTTTGGTCTGCTTAAGTATCTCGATTTGGGAATCAGGTTAAATATAGTTTAGAATATTATAAAGGGGCAAAATAACTAAATTACTATGAAGAAGAAAATTGAATTTTGCAATCAAAGGATTTAGAGAAGAGTGCCATCACCATATGCTTTGACAAAAGATTATATCTATTACACCCAAAATAATAGAACAATTGCAAAGGAAACCTATACTTTGTTTTCCAGATTTGATCTTGAACTATTTCTTAGTAATGACCTTGAGTTTTTATCAAAGAGAATGATTTAGCCAAAAAAGTGATTCCTAGAAGACAAAACATAATCTGCTTCTTATGTAAGGAATGTTGATTTTTGTACTAAAGCCAATTAATTCTAAGATTATAATTTATATTTATTGCCTAGTGATAAGGAATCTAAAGGGTCACACACAATAGAACTAATTCTTGGGTTAAATTGATTTAAATAATTATATGATAATTATGGGATTAATTTGTGAGATAATTAATCATAAGGACTTATTGACAAATAGATTAATTATAGCAGTGGAAGAATTTCTTTTTTAAGGAAATTAAAGCCTATTAAATATTTTATTCGGTAAGATATCCTAATAGGTAAGGGTTATCTATTACCAAATTTTTATTAGATAAGATATCTTAATTGTTACTCTATAAATAAGTCCTAAACACCAAGATTTGACACGACATATACAATATAACGTTATAAAATTAGAGAGAGAAAAATAATTTTTTTTTATATAATTTTCTTCACGTTGGGAACGTGTCAAGTAGATCTATCATATTCACTTGGTATTGATCAATCCTGATGAGGATCTCAAGAAAATGTTCGTATGGATACCTTAGAGGCCGGACACATGTGTGGTTGTGGTTGATATCGTGTATCTTTGATCAGGTTAATTTGTTTAATTACGTCATCAAATGGTACGTTCTCGTTTTGCATAGATAATCAATGATTTTGGTTGGAAATCAATTTTATATTCCGCTGCGTTAAACTGTTTATTGGTATATTGATTTCCTAACAAGGAGGTTAATGACTTTTTGGAAGAATTTGCATAAAATTTTTTCTGTTTCGCACAAATTACATTAGTACGAAACATAAAATTAAAATAATAGCAATAAAGTACATATGCAAGAAAAAGTAAAATACACACGCTAGTAGATAAAAGGATTCAGCGACAGCTTTGTGTTCACGAGGACATACACTCTTGTCAAATGCACAAAAAGTGAATTTGCTTAGTGACAACATTGTCCTCATGAAGATATACATTTGCACAATGCAACTGAAATGCTATTTAGCGACAGTCATGTGCCCACAACGGTATTCACCTTTGTCCATTCAAGAATACTAATATGCTTCAATGACAAGCTTGTGCTCACAAGGTTGAACATCTTTGTTGATGCAGTTCAGTCACAGTCATGTATTCTTGATGACTATACACACGTGTCAGATGCAAAAAAAAAAAAAAGTAAATATGCTTTCAATAACAAGCTTGTTCTCACTAAATTTGTACACCTTTGGAATACAGTTCAATGACAGTCATGTGCCCCTGACAATTGTGCGTCTTTGTCAAAATGTAAAGAAAAAAGTTAATATGCTTCAGTGACAAACTTTTGCTCACAAAGGTTGTACACCTTTGCCAATGCAGCACAATAACAGTGATATGCTCACGATGACTTTACACATTTATCAAATACAGAAAATGGAAATATGCTTTAGTGACAATCTTGTGCTTATGAAGGTTGTAAAACTTTGTTAATGCAGTTCAGTGACAATCAGGTATTCATGATGATAGTACATCTTTATCCAATGCAAAAAAAGTAAATATTCGTAAGTAACAACCTTATGCTCATGAAGGTTGTAAACTTTGTTAATGTAAAAAAGTAAAAATCCTTGGAAACAGCTCTGTGTTCATGAGACTTGCGCACCTTTGTAACTGTAAGAAACGCGGCCCTTAATTGGATCAAAATAACACGACTTTCTCATCCGGATCTGAAAATCACATTACCCTCAATCAGATTCAAAAACAATAATTCTCAATCGTATTTTAAAAAATACCCTCGACCGGGTTTTAACAAAGACCTCAATCGAGTTTTGACACAACACGTTTCTTAATCGATTAAAATAATACATAACTTCAATCGAACTTTGAAAGTGGCTTCCATTAGGATTTTAACGAATGGAATAACGCTCAATCAGGTTTGAGCAATGTAAATGACCTTAATCGAGTTTTAAAGTTAAAACAACATAATTTAATAGAATTTGAGCATAAAGAACCATTTGATGACTTTTGAAATTAAAAGAACACTGTTTGATGGACTTATCCAGGATTTGCCAAGAATGTAAATCTGATTTGGAAGAATCGCTTCGTCAACCTGTCATTCTACAACAAAAAAAATGAAACATGCAATTTCAAGCAAAATATGATGCAAAATTTTTGTCTCTTACATTTTTTTTTTTAAAACCTTCTGAAACTTTCAAAAACTTGTGATAATTATTCATGATTTCACGCATTGATGGTAGATGCAATGATGTTGAGTGAAAAATGAAATATCAACTTTTGCTTTAAAACAAATATGATGTCAAAATACATATAACTGAAATTGATTTCAAATATATATATATTTTTTTGTGTAAGCAATCCCTTTCAATCAAAAGTATTTTGGTTAGAAAAAGAAAATGAATTTTGGCATTATACCTCCTATTCGATAGACTTGGACCTGTTAGAAAATCAACATGCCAATATCTAATTAGCGTAGTGAAATTTAAAATTTGATTTTCATAAAGATTATTGATTATCTATACAGTAATAAAACGTACCTCTTGGTGGCGTAAATAGCAATCAAATTGGTGAGAAAATTTAACGATGAGGCAATGTCAACCACAACCGCACGTGTGTCTGGCGTCTAAGTTATCCATACAAATGCCTTCTAAGGATCCTCGGTAGAATTGAGGAACACTAAGGTAATATGCTAGATTCCCTCGACACACTACGAACGTAGAGAATATAGAAAAATTATTTTAGCTATTTTTCTCTCTCTAACTTTCTAAGAACGTTTTCTTGTATGTCAAGTCTTGGTGTCTTATTTATAGAACAACAAATAAGACATCTTGTCTTACAAGAATTTGGTAAGTTACCTTTTTCTAATATGATAAGTATATCTTACCAAATAAGATATTTAGTAGGTTTTAATTTCCTTCGAGAGGAAATTTTTCCACTACTAAAATTGCTCTATTTATTATCAAGTCCTTAGGATTAATTATTTCACAAATTAATCCCTTAATCAATTTAACCCAAGAATTAGTTCTAGTTGTGTGTGACCCTTTAGGTTCCTAATCACTTGGCAATAAATATAAATATTAATCTTAGAATTAATTGGCTTTAGTACATTACTAACAAACTCCCACTTGGACTAAAGTCAATTTAGTCACAAGTATTCTAAGATTAGATAAATTAAACAACTTTGATTCATCGTTAATAAGAATCAATCAATTTATATTTATAGATCAAGATTGGCTTCTAGCCAGGCATCATGACCACCCAAGTGTTAGGAAAAGTCAACTGATTGGCTTTACCCATTCACGAACCAGTTTCTGTGTAATTATTATTCTTTCACCTCATTATATCCCAAATCAGTACAAGACTAAGGTATTGGTGCCAAGTCTTAATGTACTACTTATTATAATCTCTTGCTTCCGAAATTCAACTCCTTTTCAATAAATTCGGAACTTTTCTAAATTTACTGACTCAGTTGCAAACATTTATGAGTTAATATTTTAACAAGTGTGGCTACAATAGGAATATACTCTTCCACTATTAGGAGTGGTGAATCTTATATTGATCATGAACTATCCATTCGTGTTTCTTATTATACCCAACTTCTATTGTACACATAACCAATTACAGTTTATGGACTAATAGAGTTAAAGTACAATAATACAGACTTAAGATACTCTTATGATCTCAAGCCAAAGGATCTCTTACACTACTGTCACCCAGAGATTATTTCATTGGCATTTAAATAGTTAACCTTATGGAAATCTCTAAGCGGATGAATCTAGTGAACTTGTTCTCTAACAATTCACTCATATATTACCATATATGCTATTCTATCTATATTAGCAATGTCCTTTATATTGTTAATACTATGATTAGGGATGTTTTAAGAATAATAATTATTATTCTAAGGACTTTATCATGATTTAAATACATAAACACGTATTAAAAATGATAAAATTTCCATATTACTATTATTGCATAAAAGTAAAAACTCAAAATATCATGGTTCACGAAATTACAATTCATTCCCATTTTGACTAAAACTAGTCATTCATGCAATTTAAACTGAATGAATATACATGACTATCATGTTTCTTTTGAACTAATGGTTTAGTCAATAGATTAGCTACATTATCATTAGTGGGAGTCTTCTCTATCTTTGCTTCTCCCCTATCAATGATTTCTGTAATCAAATGATAGTGCCTTAGAACGTGTTTAGAACGTTGATGAGACCTAGGTTTCTTGGCTTGTGCAATAGCTCCATTGTTGTTACAATACAAAGGTATTGGATTAACAATTGAAGGAACCACTTCAAGTTCAGATATGAACTTCTTTATCCAAATAGCTTCCCTTAACGACATCCAAAGCAGCAATATGTTTAGCTTCCATTGTAGAATCAGTAGTAGTATCTTGTTTGGAACTTTTCCAACTAACAGCACCACCATTTAGGGTAAATATGTACCCAGACTGAGACTTGCAATCATCTTTGTCATATTGAAAGCTAGCATCAGTGAATCCACGTATTTTAAGCTCAGCTTCTCCATAAATCAAGAATAAATCTTTGGTTCTTCTTAAGTACTTAAGGATGTTCGTGACCGCTTTTCAGTGACTTTCACTAGGATCTGCCTGATATCTGCTCATGACACTTAAAGCATAGGAGCTATCCGGTCTTGTGTACAACATAGCATACATAATTGATCCTACAGTATAAGTATAAGGAACATTTTGCATACTACGTTTTTCAACATCAGTTTTTGGATGCATGTCCTTAGAAAGATTAATCCCACGAGACATAGGAGTATAACCTTTCTTAGATTGATCCATGCTAAACCTCTTTAGCATTTTATCAATGTATGTTGACTATGAAAGACCAAGCAACCTCTTAGATCTATCACAATAGATCTTTATTCCCAAAATATAAGTTGCTTCTCCTAAATCTTTCATGGAGAAGTTACTAGACAACCACGCCTTAACAGATTGAAGGGTAGGTATGTCATTTCCCATTATTAATATGCCATCCACATATAATATGAGAAAAACCACAATACTTCCACTAATCTTTTTGTATACACAAGATTCATCTTCGTTTTTTATGAAACCAAACTTTTTGATTATTTTATCAAAACGAATATTCCAATTTCTAGAAACTTTCTTAAGTCCATATATAGACTTATGTAGCTTACATACTCTATTGGGGTTGTCAGATATAAAACCCTCAGCTTGTATTATATACACCTCTTCTTGCAAATTTCCATTAAGAAATGCTGTCTTAACATCCATTTGCCAGATTTCATAATCATAGTATGCAACTATTGCAAGTAAAATCCTAATGGATTTCAGCATATTGATTGGTGAAAAGGTTGTTAGTGTATGCCCTAAAACCAAGATGGTTTAAGGTGTTTTATATTTACACTTATTTATGTTATATTTATCCATGTGGTATGTTTCTTTATCTTCTATACTTGTATTACCATGTTACTTGTTTGATTGATAAAGTCCTTAGAATATTGACTGTGTATTAGAGATTGTAAGGGTTACAATTATGAGACTCTAATACATAAAGTCATATTCTTAAATATCCATTGTCATAGTATTAATGAGATTGGACATCATTAATGCGGATAGACTAGCACATATTTTGCCTCTACTTATGGTAAGTAGTAGTTGATCTCATTGACTATGGTGTGTGTGACACTTAAGCTAGTATGTGGATGCTTGTTTCAGAACAAGTTCATTGGATTGATCCGCTAAGAGTTTCAACTATGGTGCCAATGGTTGAACTCTTAATGGCAATGGTGTGAGTGATCCTTTGACTTGAGATTACCATAGCATCTTGAGTGTGGATTGCTATACTTTGACTCTATTCCTCGGTGCCCATAAAAGGGTAGCCTATAGGTTAGAGAATGGGTATAGTTTGAAGCATGGAAAGATAGTGAGTAATCAATATAGGATTCACCACTCCTTAATAGGAGAGTATATCCCTTTATGGCCACTTGTTGGAAATATTAACTCACAAATCTTCTGCAAAAGTGATAGTATAACTTGGAAGTAGTTTCAAGGTTATACATCATGGAGAATTATATTTCTGGAACAAGAAAATATAAATTAGTCGTTTAATAGTATGCACTATACTTTTAGACTAATTGGGATATAGTGTAGTGAAAGAATATTAATTACACGGTAGCATTGTCATTGAAGAATATGGTCTACCATTGACTTTCCTATTCACTTGGGTGGTCATGATGCGTTGCTAGACGCCACTCATGATCTATAAGTGTGAATTAATTAATTAGTGAATTAATGATAAATTAAAAGTGTTTAATTTATCTAGCTCAATTAATGAATTATAATTTATACTTATTGCCAACGTGAATGAAACCTAATGGGTCACACACATGAAGAACAAAATCTTTGGGTTAAAATGTAATTAAGATAAGTATGAGATACTTATGGGGTTAATTTCTGAGATAAATTAACTTAAAGGACTTATTTATAAATATTCTAAGTCTTGTAGGAAGTTAGTTTCCTAAAAGAAATAAAGTAACTAATTGGTTTCCTTATGGAATAGATTTCCTAAAGGAGAAAGATTAGCTTAAAGTAAGTTACCTAAACCTTCTTGGTTTCCAATTAGCTTTATTTCCTAAAAGACTAGAATACTTCCTCTATAAATAGGTTCATGCTTTGACTCTTGAATTATTATTGCAACACAAAAGAAAACTAGTGAGAGAAAAATTGAAGAAAGAGGCACGCCACTTTCTCTCTCTAGGCGTCTCTCTCTCTCTCTCTCTCTCTCTCTCTCTCTCTCTCTCCTAATTGTTAGGTTTTTCTTCTTCTTGTGTTCTTAAATAATTCAAGGGAGCTAGCACTCAAAAGTCAAAACAAGCAAGCCTACAAGGTTCGCAAAGAAGTTGTTCGTGTGGATATCGTTAGAGGCTCTACGCTTGGAGGGCTTTTTCGTGATAGATCTAACATCTTCTTCGAAGGATCTTTGCCTAGAAGCATATAATTCTTCTATGCTTAAGGTAATCTTCCTGCAAACTCCCTTGTTAATCATATAGATATGTCAAAGAGATCCACAGTTAAGGTAATAAATTTTTATTTTTTCGCTGTGTTACCTATGCTATTACCTTTCAAAGGTTTCGTTATAGTCAATACCATATTTTTTAGTGTAACCTTTAGTAACCAATCGTGGCTTATAAGTAGACAAATTACCATCCATGTCTGTCTTCTTTTTCACGACCCAACTTACACCCTATGGGTTTTACCCCTTTAGGTGGATCGACTAAGGTCCATACCTTATTATCATACATGGAATCCATTTCAGATTTCATGGCTTGAAGCCATTTCTTGGAGTCCTTATCAGATCAGACTTCATTGTAGGTTGTAGGTTCATCATTATTAATGATGTACATGTCATCATACCTCTTAGGTGGATGACGTATCCTACTTGACCTATGTTCCACTTATGTGTTTTGAGCTTCAAAATCAACCACATCATTATGAGGTATAAACTCTCGTTCCATCTCATTTTCTGTGCTTATTTGTGTTTCTAAAACTTCCTCAAGTTCAATAGTACTCCCACTAACCTCTTCTAGAATAAACTCTTTTTCTAGAAATATGGCATGTCTTGAAACAAGTACCTTTTGTTCATTGGGATTGTAAAAGTAATATCCAAAATTCTCTTTTGGATATCCCACAAAATAGCATTTATTAGATTTTGCTTCCAGCTTATAAGATTCTACCCTTTTAACAAATGCAGGACATCCCCAAACCTTTATGTGTTTAAGGTTTGGTTTCTTCCCATACCATATCTTATTTGGGGTAGAATCGATAGCTTTTAACGGAACATGATTTAAAAGATAAAAGGCAGTATTTACAGCATAAATCCAAAATGATTTGGGCAGAATTGCGTGACTCATCATGGATCGAACCATATCTAATAGAGTTCGATTGCTCCTCTTAAACACACTATTTAATTGTTGAGTATATGGAGGAGTCCATTGAGAATGAATACCATTTTGTTTAAAATAATCTTGAAATTCTTGGTTTAAGTATTCTTCGCTCCAATCAGATCAAAGTATTTTAATACTTTTACCAAGTTATTTTTCAACTTCACTCTTATATTCTTTGAACTTTTCAAAGACTTCAGATTTATACTTCAATAAGTATACATGACCATATCTTGAATGATCATCGGTGAAGGTAAGGAAATATGAAAAACCTCCCATAGCTTGAATTGACATAGGGCCACATACATCAGTATGTATGAGGCCTAGTAATTAAGTAGATCTTTCACCTTTTCCAGTAAAAGATGATTTGGTCATTTTTCCTAATAAACAAGATTTGCATGTGTCGAATGATTCATAATCAAATGACCCCAAATAACCATTTTGGTGTAATTTGTTTATGTGTTTCTCATTTATGTGACCAAGTTTACAATGCCAAATATAAGAATCTCTAAGATTATCTATTTTTTGCTTCTTTGTGTTTATGTTGAAAACAAGATTATCTAGATCAAGTATATATAGACTATTATTTACATAACCAGCACCATAAAAAACATTATCACGATAAAAAGAATAACATTTATTCTTTTGAACTATAGTAAAACCATCCATGTCTAACATGAAATAGAAATAATGTTTTTAGTAAGTACTGGAACGAAATAACAATTTCTTAAATCTAGAAATAATTCACTAGGTAAAGCGAGACTATATGTTCCTACGGCTAAAGCAACAACCTTTGCTCGATTGCCAACGCGTAGGTCTACTTCTCCTTTAGCCAACCTTCTATTTATCTTTAGACCATGTATATTTATACAAATATGAGACCCAAACCCGATATCTAATACCTAGGAATCCAGTTTAGAAGTAGAAAGATTTAGTTCAATCATAAACATACATGAAGTAGAAGCTTCATTAAGCTTCTTCGGCTTCACGGTTTCTAGATAAGCCTTGCAATTCCTCTTCTATTGTCCATCTTGACCATAGTGGAAGCAAGTGCCCTTTGGCTTTTTGTCCTTTTGGGTGTTGGTTTAGTAGTCTTATTTTTGGTCTTCTTAAGACCAGGCTTAAACTTCGTTTTCTTGGAAGATTGAACCAACAACACATTTCCTTTTTCCTTTTTAATCGAGTCCTTTGTTGTCTTAGGCATGTTTAGCAAATTAGGCAAAGTAGAGGTCTCAACTTTGTTCATGTTAAAAGTCATCACAAAGTTTGAAAAACTTGAAGGTAGGGATTGTAATATCAAATCAACACTTAACTGATAATGCAGCATAAAACACAATTTCTCCAATTTTTCAATAAGACCTATCATCTTCAGTATATGAGCAGAGACTGAAGATCCTTCTGCCAATTTGCAGTGAAAAAGCTCTTGAGAGATATCATACCTCTCATTCCTAGCTCTGTTGTCATACAATACTTTCAGACGATGATGCATAGTGAAGGGATTCATATCCTAACGCTACTTTTGTAGCTCAGGACTCATGGATGCCAACATTAGATAGCATACATTTTCAAAATCATCCTTGTATTTTTGAAATGCATCTTTGACTGGCTTATCAACATCATTAGCTAGCTCCACAGGAATAGGATTATCAAGGACATAAAGCAACTTCTCATTCCTAAGAACAATTCTTAGGCTTTGAACCCAATCTATGAAATTTGGGCCAGTGAGCTTGTTGTCAAACAAAATATTCAGATTCATATTGTTGCTCATTTTCTACAGCAGAAAAAATAAAGATAGAATAAGATTTCACATTTATGCAATAAACAAAACCAAAAATAAAATCATATTGTGGCATAAAATTTTGATTTTGCTCCCACTATTTTTATGCAAATCAATATCCCTCATAATTAATTCTAGAATTTTCACAAAATTTTAGTGGGCTAGGATCCCATTTTAATTATTTTTAATCTTGAGTTAGCTCAACAAATCAAAAATAATTTCGACAGATTGATAACAATTACCAATTACGACTTTTGTAATTCCAAGATAGTTAGCATCAACTATTGATACACATCTCATATATGTCTTCCAACTCCTTGCTTCAAAAATACATGACCTTGAGTTAACTCAACAAGTTATGGATTTTTGTTTAATCAAACCCATTATTCAGCTATCACATCCCATAGTATAAACAGAATTTTGGCAGAACAACCTTGAGTTAACTCAACAAATTATTCTAACAAAAATTATTTAAACTATAATAATGGAAGGTAACTATTCATGATTTAATATTTTAATTGAATCAAAACTATTATTCAGAGATCATATCTCAAAGTAAACATATTCAGGATAGAATGACCTCGAGTTAGCCCAAGAAATTATTCTAACAAGAATTGTTTAAACTTTAATAATAGTTATGATTTTTATTGAGGGATAAATTTGTGGTCTCATCATACATAGATATCACATATGAAAAATATATATTTGATCAATTAAAGCATACAATATGTAATTAAATAAATCACATTATTTTATTCAAATATAAATCACATATGATATATTATCCAAATAATCATATTAAATGAATATATAAAATGTCAGTCATGAATCTATATGTATATTAATTCTGGTCACATTAGAATCTATTTAATTGAATCATTTGAGAAGTTTCTAGGTGAAAAATAATTAGACAAAAATTATTTGGGCCAATAAACAAAGAAAGAAAGAAAGAAAACTGGGGTTAAATTGCAAAAAGGGAAAAATTGACCCTTTCTGGTGTGGTCAAAACGTGCTTTTGACCAACTTTTTTGTTTTTGTTTTTGGGCTTGGTCAGACCGTACCTCGAGTCAATCGGATGGTCGAACCGCGTAGTCAAAACGAATGGTCAAACCGCGTTTTTCCTTTTTCCCTTTTTTTTTCTTTTGACCAAAACGATGTCGTTTCGGTTAGGGTTTCCCAGCCAAAAACGACGCCGTCCAGGTCATCTTCTTCCTTAAACTTTTCTTCCTCCTTTTGCTGGCGGTAGCTCTCCCCTTGCCAGATCAACATCCAACGTACAACGTCCGGCCATACACGGCCAGATCTTACTCTGGTCGTCTACTTTTGGACCCACGGCGACCAAGTTTCGTCGGATCCATGTTGTGCGATGCAACCAAAACACACCCATTGAATTAGAGAAAATGGCAAGTAGACCTCCTCCGACTGTAGCCAGAACTCTTCTAGCTCGCGGCCAGATGCGATCTTGCCAACAGCCGCCGACAATGTTGGCCTCAATCTAGTTTATTGTGTCGAAAAATTTTTCCAACAATTTGGCCCAAATACCTTCTTTTGTTGTAAGCAAATCTGGTGGCGACCGGCCTTTTTTGCTCCGGCGTCGCCATAACTTTTCTGGTGTGTGTAACCCCAAGCAATCTGGTCGTTGTCTGCTACTTGGTTTTCCGTTTGCTACGCTGGAACTAATCCAGCAGTTGAGGCCCAATTTCCTCTTTTTTTGGAACAAAAATTGAAATATCTCAAAAACAATTTTCGAGATTTTTTTTAAATTCTAGAAAACAAAATTTTCAAGAATTTCAGAAAACAAATTTTCATGAAATTCCCGAAAACTAAATTTTCAAAAACTCGTTCAAACTAGTTTTTCAAGAAAACAGAATTTTTGGTCAAATTTCATCCAAATATTTTGAAACAATTTTTCAAAATAAAAATTCTCCAATAATTCAATTAAATTACACATACATATCAATAAAATTATTCATGACAACATATGGCTTACAAATAATCAAACGCGATTCTTTGATACCACAGTTAGAAAATCAACATGCCAATATCTAATTGACGCAACGAAATTTAAAATTTGATTTTCAGCCAAGATCATTGATTATCTGTATGGTAATAAAGCGTACCTCTAGGTGGCATAATTAGCAATCAAATTGTTGAGGAAATTTAACAATGAGGTAATGTCAACTATAGCCGCACACGTATCCGGCCTCTAAGGTATCAACACGAATACCTTCTTGGGATCTTCAATAGGATTGAGGAACATTAAGGTAATATGCTAGATCCCCTCAACACACCACGAACGTAGAGAATATAGAAAAATTATTTTAGCCATTTTTCTCTCTCTAACTTTCTAAGAATGTTTTCTTGTATGTCAAGTCTTAGTATTTAGAGACTTATTTGTAGAGCAACAAATAAGACATCTTGTCCTACAATTCGATAAGTTACCTTTTTCTAATATGATAAGAATATCTTACCAAATAAGATATTTAGTAGGCTTTAAATTCCTTCAAAAGGAAATTATTCTACTACTGAAATTGCTCTATTTATTAACAAGCCCTTATGATTAATTATTTCACAAATTAATCTCTTAATCAATTTAACCCAAGAATTAGTTCTATTTCTGTGTGACCCTTTAGGTTCCTAATCACTTGGCAATAAAAATAAATATTAATCTTAGAATTAATTGGCTTTCATACGTTACTAACAGGACCTACTCTCCAATTTGCATTTTAACTTTAAATTAAACCGTGAATCAATTTGGTTACACTTCCAATATCATCACCATTCTGAGTGTTCTTCTATGGGTATTCCACTTGATAATGTGGATGAAACGAAAATTGAGAAAAATTATATTTTTGTTTGAGAGAAATGTAAAATCACACTAGAGGATAAAATCGATCCTAAAATGCATCATTTGAAATGCATCATTCGGGATTTGAATTTTTATAAGCTGACTATTTCTTTCGTCCAGTAAGAGAGGATATTGGGTTGTAAAGTGGCCAGGGTTTAGGGTAATAAAAAAAAGGATATAACGATTCAAAAGTCGTTGAATGGATTAGAGATCTGTTATCGTTTATTCTTTATTCTTTTTCTTCTTTTCTTTTCCTTGTTTTATTCTCTTTATTTTCGTGTGGGAACAATAACCAAAAATAAATAAAAATCCTCTTTGTCGTTTCTTTTTTGTTTTTTATTCATATTTTTTGCCACTTGAAAGATAAAATACCCCAATTCAATGTTAGCAATACTTAATATTAACTCAAGAAATTTGACTTGCAGAATAAATTTTGAAGCTGACTCAAACTAACACACTTGTAATTATGGGATACTTAGTGTAAACTACATAAACTCTCATAAAAAATTATCCCAGAGTAGATTACAAAACTAAATAATAATTTGACCCAATTTGGGTATATATAAACTAAATATATTTTGCTCAATGTACACTAAAATTGACCCCATCAGGGTACTAAAATTGAACAAAAATAAAATTGCCCCATTATGGGGTATTTGGGAATGAAATATTGATCCTCTTTTTTTTTTTTTTTTTATTTGTGTGTGTGGCCTAGGCATAGGCTGTGATTATGAGGATGGGTTCAACAGAAAAAATCTTTTTTTAAGTCTCAAAATTAAAAATAAGGGATTCATTGTTTTGATTAGAAGAAATGATATCCTACTCATTTTTCCATCATCCTTTGGAAATAATTGGATTAAGGAAACTCTTGTTCTATACTGTAAAAATTTAAGTTTTGCATTTGATATATTCATGAGATCAAAATTTGTGAATTTTTTGTTCACAAACAAACATGGTTTCTCAAAATAAAGACAATTATTTTTTGACATCACAATTGAAGAGTTCTTATTTGTAGCCTTTACTTGAAAAAGAAATGAAATAGCTTGTTCTCCTAGAAGGCCAGGACTGATTATTACTCAGTGCCTCGTTATTTGTGCTGAGTACGTTTTCTTGAACTAAATTTTGGACTTAATAATGTCTTGACTTTTTGTTTGAGTTAAAGGCAATTGTCAACAAGCTGTTCAAATTGCTAAAAAAAAAACAAAGGTTTCCATATTCATCCTATATTGCGGAATGGTAAAAGAAATATGTGCAAAAGAGATTCTAGAAATTTTCCACATAGGCAGCAATATGGTACTACCAGGCTCTTTGAGAGTGGGATAGAAGAAATTACATTTTCTATTAAAAAAATTGAATCGTTTATTTTTTTTTAAGACAATTCCAATTGAATCCTCTGGGTTTCATGTTCATAAAAGCGAATGAAATATAAATCTTGTACAATACAATAAAACTTATTGCAGTGTATGAAAAAAAAAAAAGGAGAAAAATAATTGGAGTGTGTATTGGCTCAATAAAATCCGATGCATGTTCTATGGATATCCTTTTGTGCCAAGAGTCAGCCTGGCATATTACAATCATTGTGGGCAGGATATTATACAACAACTTCAGACCCCGTTTGGACATGGTCGAGTTTATGCAGGAAAACAAAGGCCAAAGTAATTTTTGGAAAGAAGAAAATTTGGCTTTATTATTGTTGTTAGTTTCTTGAAGATTCAATCCCGTCAATTAGGTTTTGAATCTTGAAAGATCACATTTTGGCCATTTTGGTTCAATTTAACATTTTTTGTATCACTTGACTTAAATTTAAATTTGTTTTAACTTTAAAATCCATGTGTCAATAAATTTACCAATTACTTAAAATGTTCAAAAAATGTGCTCTAGAAAAGTCTATAACCAAAATTTGCTATTTTGGACCAATTCATATGAAATTGGACTAGTCTAGGTGGATTGGGCCATTAGCTTACTTCGAACCTTTTTAGATATGTGAAGAAAATTGATGGTACATGTCTTTTGAGGGTTGTGTAACCAAGATTAAGCTGGAACGCTTGTTTCTAATAATGGGCTATCCGATGTCATACGGATTCATGCGTGATGACAATTTATAGAGCCATCAAAAGTACTAAATTGAACATGATCCAAAAATTGTAACAACAAAAATTTTGAGCTAAGTTGACATGTAATTTTTGAAATACAACTCAAAATGACCTACCGGAGTACATTTTTATATTTGAAGAACATATTCCAGGGGATAAATCCTCCATTCTAAAAATTTAAAAATTAAAATATAAAGACTTTTTTTTGTGGGAAATTTAGGTAAAAAATATGGTATTTTGGCGAACGATTTTAAAGGAAAAGAGAATAGTGAGGTATGGTGTAGGAATGAGAGGTATGGGGAAGTGAGAGAAATTTAGCTGAGTGCAAATTGAGTAAAAAAGACTACTTTGGCAATAAAATTAATCTGATAGAATAATTCATACTTGTTCAGCTCAAAACTAAAACAAAGTAAAAATAATTAAACACTTTTAAAATTACTAAATTATTACATAAAATCTAAAATAATACAAACGCATCATAGAAAATTTCTGAGGGTTTGAAAATGTTACTGTGGAACACGTGTAAAAAAATGAAAATTACATAAATTCATATTGAAATACTTAACGACTTCCAAAAAATCATGAAACTTTAATAGAAAATCTATTACCTCATAAAAATATTACACAAATTTCATCTGAAAATTCTTACAAAAAAAAATTGCCTTAGGAAGCATGTTAAAAGCAAGAAAAAATAAAATTCAAATAAATACTAAACATAGTCAAAACTTACCAAAATTTAGGAAAATACTTTAGAAACATAAATGATGAATTTAGATGATTAAAATATGCAAAAAATAAAAGTCACTAATGGTCACAATGACCATTCTACCTTGTCACTGTAACACCCTAGAAATGCACTTACAAGAGATATTTTTCTTATTTAGGGTTAAGTGTTAATCCTTGATTTATTAGTTGGAAGATTTCTTGAGTTAATTAGGTTAATTAGCTAAGATTTTCATTATTAAGTAAGGACATCTAAGTACTAAAGTTAGAATAATTTTATTTGACTATTTAATTTATATTAGTTTTTAAATTTTGATTAGCTCATTTTACTATTTTCTAGTCTTTTGACTACTTGAATTTTAGTTCAATTTTACTCAAAAATTTCACTTATTTTCTTCCTTTAATTTCTTTTCCTTGGCTGAAATTTCTTCTCTCTTTTCTTTTTCTCTTGGCCGAAAATTGTTCTTTCTTCTCTTTTCTTTTGGCCGAATTTCTTTCTTTCTTTTTTTCTCCTTATGGCCGGATTTCTCTCTCTCTATTTGACTCTCTTTTTGCTTTAATTATTTGTGTCATAATATTGCTAGTATTAGGTGATAAGATGTTAAAGAGTTCTACCAATCAAATTGATCCAAGTTAGCTACTCTTACATTAAAAAACTACCTCTTCACTTTATTCTTGTTATGTTTTAATTGGTTAATTTTTTTCCCACCTTTTCTTTATTTCTTTTCCATTTTTCCTAGCCTATTTCTTTCTCTTTCTTTTCTTCTTGGCCGGCCATCTCTGTTTCTCTTCTTCTCTCATTTTGGTCTCAACTTCTTGAAGTTTTCTCTCACTACAAGAAATTTAGTTTTTACCCACACATAAAATTGCTACACATAATATGTGTGGGTATTTAGCTACACATTTATTCTGTATGTGTGGGTAAATCTAATATGATTAATTGCTATATATTTGGCATTTATTAAGTGTAGGTAAATGTTTATAGTTACATATGAAATTGGTGAGAGAATTTTCTTGACAAACATTGAGAAATGGCGCCATTTTTTAATTTTTTCATTGCTGATGTGGTGTTTTTTTATTCACATTAAGTGTAGGTAAAGGTCAATCGTTACATATGATTGGGTGGGAGAATTTCCCTCCAAATATTGAGGATTAGGCGGCATTTTTCAATTTTCAAATGCTGATGTGGCCTCTTTTTTTATTTACATTAAGTGTAGGTAAATGTCAATAGCTACACATGAATTGGGTGGGAGAATTTCCCTCCAAATATTGAGGATTAGGCGGCATTTTTCAATTTTTCAAATGCTGATGTGGCCTCTTTTTTTATTTACATTAAGTGTAGATAAAGGTCAATAGCTACACATGAATTGGGTGGGAAAATTTCCCTCCATATATTAAAAATTGATGGCATTTTTATTTTTTTGGGAATGCTGATGCAGACCTTTTTGTTGTTTAATTACCCACACATAAGTATAAATGTCAACTATGTGTGGGTAAAGGTGGTTGCACTATTCACATCAAGCTTGATGATGTGGAAAAAAATGCCACGTCATCTATACACACACATAGCTACACATGAATTGGGTGGAAAAATTTCCCTCCATATATTAAAAATTGATGGCATTTTTATTTTTTTGGGAATGTTGATGCAGACCTTTTTGTTGTTTAATTACCCACACATAAGTATAAATGTCAACTATGTGTGGGTAAAGGTGGTTGCACTATTCACATCAAGCTTGATGATGTGGAAAAAAATGCCACATCATCTATACACACACATATAGTAAATATTATATATGAAATTACAATTTTATCTATTTTTATTAAAAAAATTACGACTAAAATAAGTTTGAATTTTAAATAATTAAAGGGTAATTTTGTAAATTTAAGGATAAGAAAATAAGATGAAAGAAAAACAAAAGAAAATATATGCCCTAATTACTTCCTACAATTGGCAGCCCTCTCATCCCCAAAATAACAAATCTATCGCCTCCTTCTCTCATCCCCAAAAACAAGGCTCTTCCTCCCAACCCCAAAGCACCACCTCTGCCATTTTGCTCGCCATCGCGGACTCCTCCTCCATCATTCTGCTTGCTGCCGCCCACTCCTCCTCTGCTGTTCTGCTTGCCGTAGTTACTTCCTTTGCCATCTCTTCCAAATTGAAGCAAATCTTTTCCGATTTTAATATTCTGAGCCAGGTAATTTTGTTCCATTTTTTGTGGTTCAAGGAGTGTGATCATTAAGTGGGAAAGCCCACCAATGTATATGACGTTAGTGCCCAAGAAAATTGCAAAATCAGCACCTTTTCTTGGTGAAGTTAATTTTCTCAGATTTGAGTAGTGTGCAGTAGTATTCATTAATTTATGGGTATCTTAGATTATAAGTATTTCATCACGTTAGAACCCATGTGGGAAAAACATATAACTATTTGCAGATTTTGCAAGAAATTAAGGAGCCCATATGACAATATTCTAAAAGAAAGCTCTTTTTCATTATTAGGTGTGGGTGGCCACATTTTTTGCTTAGCTACTGATGTGCTGCTTTGAACAAATATAACTGGAAGCCACGATTTTATGCTTCTAGATATTTTTATTAGCATAATAGAAAATTAAATCATTATCCCAAAATTCAAGGTATGTTTTTAATTTTTGATGAAAATTTGAGGGATAAAACAAAATAGAGAAAGAATTATAAGAAGAAAATTTAGTGGGGCTCCCATTTTTTCTACTTGAGTGCTATATTTGTTGGATGTAGGTGGTATTGACTTTCGACTATTGAGAAATCTTCAAGAGGCAAGGGGTGATGCAGCAACCCATATTTACTTTCTGTAAGTTTCTAAATTGATGGCAAGTGTGGAAGCTTGTTTGGCATTTTGATCATACTCTCATTAAAAAGCCATGAAACAAATTCAAACTTTTTCTCACAATGGTCATGCCCAACACAATCCATCCGTTTGAACTCTTTAATACAGCCTTATGACTTTTTGCACCTGCAACTAATTTGATTAAAGTAAAGTGAAAGGCCAATTTCAGGCCACTCTCAGGCCAAGTGAATCAAGAAACTGATCTTAATCCCGAGGCTGCCCCTGTTTTGCTTTGGTAATTGATAAAATATTGCGTACATGGTCATTGATGGGTGTTCAAACATTTGCCAACAGTATTGTTTGTTTGATTTGGATACAAGATTGGTTAATGTCAACCACATGTAGCATCTTAATTTGGCTAAGTTTCCAATTCTTTCATCAATAGATACACCAAAAGTAATATGTTATTGTTCCAATAGATCTTATATGAAGTTCAATGCCCTTAGGAAAGTTTAATTTATTTTTTTCAAAATGTTTTTTTTTACTTCGATTTCAGCAAAATGACGCATAACTCTATTTGTACAAGATCTCTTAGTTTTGCTGTAAACATTTATGCAATAAATGACAAATGCGCTATGTAAATAGTTCTTATCAACTAATCTCTTTGTTCATTCCGTTGGTTTTCAAATGCTTCCATAAAACTTCGGCTATTACCAAAATTGTACTGATCTTTAGCTCCTTTTCAAAAGTTCATAATAGTTTTTTTATCGTTGGGAGTAGTGTTTTTGTTGAGATATTGAACATGGCAAAAAAGATTATAATTAGACTAGTTTTCTTTTTTCATATATTTAATGTCTTGCTACTCAATCTTGTTTTGTTATTAGTTATTACCAAGACTTCAATAACTAACTTTTGTATTTAGTTTTTGTTTTTTGTTTGTTTGTACAGAAAATAATTATTAAGGGTCTATGGTATGTCCAAGTTTCTAATTATGGTTCTTCAGTAAGCATACTGATTTACCTGTATGAACGGATACTATCACTGCAGAACTAATTCAAGATAAACATATATTTAGAATATTTATGTGCTTGTAAATGTCTTAATTTTGTTTTGTTACACAATTATTATCTTCGTGTCATGAACTAAAATTATTTTTGTAGTACCTACATATAAACTGTTTATGTATGTTCAAATCCTAATAATCACATGCTATAGTTTAAGAGTGGCAAAAATATGGTCTAATTTTGAATATTGTGTCTGTTTGTTGTTCAATTACTTTTTTATGATTTTTTGTTATTAAACTTACCATAATTAATATATCTTAATTGGTAGATACAACTTATTGAGCATAACCCCAAACTTGTTGGGATTCAACAGTTCGTATAGAGTTGCTCTCACCTATAAGGCTGTGATTTCAAAGGTATATTCCAAGTTACAGTTACAGATAGCTATATTTTTTCTTTTTTTTTCACTCGGATTTTTTTTTTTTTTTTGGTGTTTACATTTATTGTGGACTGTTCATAAGCTATGTACTGTTGCATTCGTGCTTCTTAGCAAACAAATGGTAAAAATTAATTTGTTAACTAAGGTAGGAACATTACAGCTATATGGGTATTAGCATCATGAAGGAATTTAGTACCCATTTTTGTGGGCGGCTCCTTATTTACTCCATTAAATTATGAGTATACATTTAGTAAAGCCAAGTAATTTTGTGCAAATTTGTGTAGTTCGTACATGTCGTATTTGTCGGATTTGAATAAGGAGTAATTCTAATATCATCATGATTTAGGATTAGTTTTCATATTTAGTTCATTTCGAGCTATATTTTTGGATTCACCTGGCTGTTCTAGTAGTTATTTGCAGCAAGTTGACAGGTTATCTAGACAACAACTAGAAGAGGAAGAGGATAAAATCCTTCCCTTTTATGTTTTTTCTTCATTTTTTGAGATGGCAATAAAAAAAATGCCTCAACCGTGAGCTTGAGTATAGTATCATTGAGTATACTTAATCAGATTCAAGCAATTTAGTACCCATTTTTGTGGGTGATTTCTTATTTGCTCCATTAAATTATGAGTATACATTTAGTAAAGCCAAGTAATTTTGTGCAAATTTTGTGTGGTTCGTACATGTTGTATTTGTCGGATGTGAATGAGCAATTCTAAAATCATCATGATTTAGTATTAGTTTTCATATTTAGTTCATTTCGAGTTACATTTTTTGATTCACCTGGCTGTTCTAGCTGTTATTTGCAACAAGCTAGCAAGTTATCTAGGCAACAACTTGAAAGAGGAAGAGGATAAAATCCCTCCCTTTTATGTTTCTTTTCTTCATTTTTTGGGATGGCAATAAAAAAATGCCTCAACCGTGAGTTTGAGTATAGTATCATTGAGTATACTCAATCAGATTCAGGCAATTTTCAAATTCGTACATTGAGTATAATATGTACCCTAGGTAATTGTAGAAACTCATTAGCAAGATATGGAACAACAACAGCAATTTTTAGCATTGTTTAGAGTATATTGATTGTGGTTATTGACCAAATTTGGACCATATGCCACCTTCAAGAATTGCTTATATGATTATTGAGGCCCTAGATCCTAACTCCATGAAGATAGTTCAGTTTACTTTCGAGAGCCCATACAGATTGTGCTTGTTATTGGTTGTCCTGCATACTACTAGTGGGGCAATTCCAATTAGGGGAAATTGTTATCCTGGCATTAAACAATGTTAAAAAATATGTAACCATAAAAATGTGCTTGTCGTACGTGTCATACATGTTGTTCTATTTCCACTTTCTATATATTAATTTTACAACGTGGGAACTTATTCATGTGGCCTATAAATTACGTATTCAAATTCTCAATTGTCTATCTCTATTTTTTTACTTGAAAAACTGTTTTTCTTCTTTCTCTTGATTAAAACTTGTAGCTGTGGATAGTTTTGGTTTTAGTACTCCTGCAAACTTAAATGTTCTAAACTATCTGATTGATATTTTAATGTTTCTATGTTTTTATGTATATATTTTTGTTGAGGTTAATGTGTTTATAAGTAGGCTCCAACTTTAGAGTCAGTTAATGTATGGAGGGATGTCTTGCAACAAAACATCCATGCATTTTTAAGAAAGGGAATATTAATTTGTGTGATCCATTATTCTAGTAAGTGAACAACATTGCGTGGTCTCCTAATTTTCTCATTTGTAATTGTCTCAAAGTAAAGGGAGAGGCTGTTCTATTGCTGTTAGGCTTCCTTAATGCTATGATTGGAAATGTTAGAAGTCGGCAAGTTGGTGGGGGTTATCCAAGAGCAAGGAGAGAAAGGTCTCTTCTTGACTCTTTTTTTGAAGTGCAAAGATTTAGAAGTTTTTTTTTTGTGCCATAGGCTTTTTTGTTGTTTAGAAATTTTAATATTTATCTTTTATTTTGGGATCAATAGTTGAGTTTGATCAGGTATGATGTTCCCCCTGATGTTATTTTAGAAAAAAAAAAGAAAAAGAAAGAGGAATTGATTTTTAACTTCAAACAGATTGTAGCTATAATAGTTATATCTATAACTGATGATATTTTGATCATATGCATTATATCCTATGTGCCATCAGATCACAGCTCAGAAGTATCTCAACCTGGCACAAAAGACATTGATCCAGCCTCTCGCCATTTTGATCGAGGTCATTTGCACATCTCGAGTGATGAGTTTGCTGACTCTATTTTCGGATATGATGATATTTGCTAACCTTTTTTTTTTTTTTTGGTATTCTTGATAATAGTACTGCGACTCATGTTTGTTTGATGACGCTTCTGCTAACTTTTGTATTTGAATGTACAACTTTCCAAGTTACTTTTAAACTCATGTTTGGACATTTGTTTGGTTATTTGAAATTGATATTTGAATAGTATTATGGACATTTATTTATTTGTTTGTTTGGTTCCTGTGTTTTGTTAAATGATACACGTAATATGAAATTTAAATTCGATACAGGTAATTTTTGTCTACACATTATAATTTTCTCCACGTATACAAGCAGGGTTATATACATATACAGATGCTTTACCTACACATACAGATATTTTTACCTACAGATAGAGATCTATTATCCACAAATGCAACTACTTTTATCTACACATGTGGATGTTTTTACCCACTCATACGAATTTTTTACCATTGTATGTATGAAGATTTACCTACGCAGAAGACTACTTTTATCCGCACATAGGGTTATTTTTACCCACACATAGAGCTATTTTTACCTACACATATCAATAATTTTTATCTACACATAAAAAAAATGTCATGACACGTTAAATGCCACATCACACGACACGTCATCATACACGTCATACACAATCTGCCAACAGGGAAGCCACGCCAATATCCACGTCAGCATCCACGTAAGCTTCCACGTCATCATAACACATTCGGCAAGCAAATTACCCACATATAGTGTAAATATTTACCAACACATATATATGTAGGTAAAAGTTTTATCTTTACCTGCACATAGGTATATGTGTGGGTAAAAACATTTCTCCGCAGGACGATAGCGACATATGCTAACATTTATTTTATGTGTAGGTAAAGACATTTTTTGACACATAATTATTTTTTACCCACACATCATGTGTGTGGGTAAAATCTTAATTTCTTGTAGTGTCTCTAAAGTTTGGGCAAATCTACCATAGAAAGTGAGCTTTCCTTTCTAAGCAAAGTTCTAAGCATATCTAAGGTATTTACTATGAAATTTTCCTACTAATTTCAAGTTTTAATTAGTTTTTATTGCAAGCTTAAACCTTGATTCTTGTTGCTACTACTTGGAGTACTTAGTTTGAATTGGACATTTACTTGCTAGATAAAGTGTTCTTGTGGTTAGATAGACTAGTATATGGCATTTAAACCTTGAAATTTCATGTGTTATATGTTGTTTGGTTGAAGATTCTTGGAGCAGAATTCTTGGAATTTAGTGGAATTTTGATTGAATTTGAACTTGAGTTGAACATAAAAGTTGTAGAACTTGTTGAATTGGGTTGGATTGCTGATTTTTCTTGCAAGAAAAAAATTTGGGTTAGTCCGATTTTAAGGGGAAATGCTGCCGAAATTTTGATAGAATTAAAAGAAGAAAAATTGACAAGTGAGATTTTAAGCCTAGAATATGTTCAATTGAAGGAAATTGAAGTGTAGGAATTTTTAGAAATGATCTAGTGATAGATTAAATTTTCTTAGAATAAGTAAACCCTAAACCCTAGAAACCCTAAAACCAAAACCCTAGAAATAAGTGGGGTGTTTTCTTGAATTTTTCTTAGTAAATTCCCTAGGGTTTTAATTGAGTTTTCATTATATTATTTCTTTTAAATTTCAAGGTCCGAAAACGCATCACGACCATTTTACGAGATATTTTCTTAGGCATTCTAGGTGAGTGTCTCTATGTGTGCATGATGCATGAAATGTTATGTTTCACTTGTAAATATTATGTTACCCTTGCAAATATTATGTGATAAAATGTGCTACTTGAGAAAAGATGTGTACTTTATCACATCTATTCCGTAATGTGTTATATGCTTTCACTATTCAACGTGTTACTTGTGCGTGAGACTTCCGTGACTAACTTTACCGTTACTTCACGGATAGTCAACCCGGACAGGCTTGGGAGGTTATAAGGTGCTGGGTGTTTTAGGGTGTGATGTTCTTTCCCTTTTGAGTTGTGAATTCTCAAAGATGCCAACTCCGGATTGAACTTTCTTGCGTGTTGGCCCTCCAAGGTTGAGATTACTCCCTGGATGTGGTAGTTTGTACGGAAGTTATAAGGTGAATGGTGGTTAGGGCTTGCGTGATAAAACTGGCATGTCCTTTGATAAAGACCTGAGCTATTATCTCAGTCCAATTGTCATGGTTACATGATCAGTACTTGCTTTTCCTGCGGTTGAGCTTGCTCCCGTAGTTGAGTCTTGTATCCGCCCTTGACTACTTGATAATTAAATTGTTCATATCCTGTTTATTTAATTTATGGATTATTTTATTTACTAAAATAATGAGTTCTTGGTATGGTTGCATGACTTGGGCATTCACTGGGCTATTATAGCTCATTCCTTTTATTTGTTTTCCTTTACTCAGGTTTCCTGAAAAATTAAAGCTGGATTGACTGGTTTTGAATATTATAGATGTTTTAGTTATTGTAATAGCCAAGCTGTGTTAGGCTATCTTTGTGAAAATCATGTATATTATGACATGTAAACTTTTGAGGTTACTTGTACCTTTAAATAAATAATATGAGTGTATTTTATTTTATTTCATATTATTTTATTTTGAGTTAAGTACGCTTGGATGTTTGCGTGAGTGCGTGATTCGAGTCCTGGCGAGAGCTAGGCAGGCAGTCTGCTAAGCCCTTTGGTGCGCCTCTGGGTAAAGTGGGGCTGTCACAGTCACATTCGAATGAAATATACAAATAGCCAATAATCGCAAAATATGTATCCTTAAATAAAGAAATTTTTAAATGATGGATCAAATTTTGGTGTCTACAGTAAGCATTTTGTAATCAAATCAAAAAGTAAGGAGAAAAATAACTTAATAGAAAATCATAATGCTGTGAGAGGAAATATATGTTCCTAGAGTACTATTCAGTACAAAAGAAACTAATATGATATGTCCATATAATACTAATATATAACGTAAAAACCATTGTTTGATTATTTAATATATTTTCAGAAAAGTAATTTTATCAATGTTAAAATTAAATGTACAAAATCTTAAAAAATAGCTTATAGGTGGTTAATCCTACGTTTCTGAACAAAAAATAATAAGCAATAAATTTGTATTATGTAGGATAGATTAATCTACTATCTAGATATAAATATAGTACACTATTATACATTTTCTTGTCAGCACTATCTTATACATTATAATATGCTATCCTTTATCTAGTTAATATTTCTATTCTGTCATAATCTAATCATAATTATTATCATGAAAGACCTATAAAAAAACTGTGCAAGAAAAATGCAAAATGGTACCAGATAATGTAAAAATAGTGAATTAGTTAATCTAATATTGTCGTGTGAATTTAAAAAGAGTACTATAGAAAATGACAATTGTATTATTACGCATGGTTAAACATACTACCCTATTATTAGTTAGATCATATGCAACAAGCATATCAAGAAACAAGAAGAACCAATAAAAAAGTTCAAATGTAATTACTAGTTGAACTAACAACTTAAGGCCATTTTGTATTGTTAAAGTTCAAAACAAGATCATCCTTCAAAGTAAATGACTCTGAAATAAATAATTTTTTTTCACCCATTTTTCGTATTTTCTTGCACTAGTAAAAATAATTATAGTACTTTAAGATCAAGATCAAATAAGAAGAAAATACTAAAGTGCCATAAATAATTATTTTCTCATCTTAAGAAAAATGAATTTTATCCTAAAAATTGCCAAAAGAACAAAATAAATTTATCTAGAAGCTGTGAAAATATAATAGTTAAAAGTATGCAGTTAAAAATAGTTTGTATCTAATAGGAGATTTTTTATTGAATTTTGAGTTTATAAACACATAAGTTATTAAAATTTCCCCAAAGTTAATGGAATATTTGCATTAGTGAATCAAATCTAGGAGAATATGATTCGGAAAAAAAAAAAGCTCTTAAGCTAGTAGGATTTAAAAAATTAAAAAAAAAAGATGGAGGCTGAAGGAACTAGGAAACTAAGAACAAAGAAAAAAAAAATCTTAGTGTCAAGCTAAAAGTACGAAATAGGCAGTTTTTTTTTAAAAGAATTCACAACCAAACACAATCCTATAGCGTCTAATTCTTCCGCATAAATCCTATGTCAAATATGAAAACAACAACACAATATTATTAAAATATTAACAACGGCACTCTAGAAGTTTTAAAAGAAGTTCTTTCTATTCTATCATGAAGGTACAAAATAAAACACAAAGAATGAGTTTTGTGATACATACATCCTACATCAGAAATTTAAATGTCATGGACTAAGTATAAGTTGAGTATGAGCATTCAAGTCTAATTTGGAATATTCATTTTGGATTAGTGTGAATGGAGCTGAAATAGTAAACTTAACTGCGGAAACTTTAGTCGTGTCTTTGGCCTTTGGGCCCTAGGCATGACAAAATGGCATCAGAGGGGAACCACATGTGGCTTCTACACAAGATAAGACTGGACCAATGGTATTGCATAAGATAAGACCGGACCAATGGTATTGGACCACGACTATGCAAGAAATTAGAGGGACTAAGTATTGTGTGGGCTTAAGTGCTACGTCAACTTAAAGGAGAGATCTACCTTTAGGGCCTATACGAGCCACCTTCAGAACCCTAAAACAATTGAGTGAATAATTCGATTCACGATACTAAATTGGACTTTACAAGGATGCAAAAGTCTAAAAAGTGGGATGAATGTGATACACTCGTCCCACATTGACAAAATAAGTGATATGGACTGATATAAAAGTTGAGCCTGAGCATTCAAGTTCAACTTACAATATCCATTTTGGGTTAGCAAGGACATAGTTCAAATAGTTGGACTTGACTGTTGAGATTCTGGTTGCGGGATGGGCCTTTCAAGTAGGGGTGTAATAGGTTCACCATTAATTCTCTAAAATTGCCACCTATCTCTGAATTATAGATACTCTCAGAAAAGTTTTAATTCTCTAAAATTGCCACCTGCCACTGAATTATACACACTCTCAGAAAAATTTAAGGTGTGTTTGGTTTAGGGGAATCAGCGAAATCAAGAAAGGGAATAGGTGCCAGTAGCAACGCCTATTGTTGATATTTGAAAAACAACCATCATTATCCTTCAATTGGAATAAAAGTAATTAACTAAGGTCTCTATGACTCCCTCCAAAATAATATTCTATTGAACTCATTAACCTTTTTGGGGAATGATACCTATTCTATTGCTAAATCAAATATGTTGGTAGGAAATTAGCAAAACCCAAACTCATGGTAGCATTAAGGATTTTCATAGTGATATTGAATGAGAAATTTGAATCAAACCTCTCCTTATTTTTTTGCTAAATAAATTATAGGGACCATTTTCATCCTATCCTACGATAGCACTAGATACAGGCATCCTTATTAAAAATTATATGCTTGATTACACTTTACCCCTTGAAACCTACCTCGTAATTTTACATTGTCTCCTTCAACTCAATATAAAGCTACTTCACCCACTTAAAAGATTTTGTCAATATTTTCAAATATAAAAATATGAATGAATGTTTTTTGGACACCTATGCCTTTAGCACAAATTGAAGACGCAATTGATAAATTTATATGATTTGTTATAATCCATAAGCATATGAATATTTTTGGCAACAATTTGATTAATTTATTTAATATTTCTCTTCATTTCATTATATAGCAAAATGAGAGTTTTGTAACTTTTTTTTTCTTTTGATATTTCAATAGCCAAACAAAATAAATAAAAAAAATTAAATAAACACTACTATTTATACAAATATAATATAGCAACTCTAAATCTTAAATTTCTAAAACATATGATATGTTAGTAAAAACTAATGGAATTTAATCAAAAATATAAAAATATGTAATCCAAATTCAAAAGTATATTCAACTTATTAAAGTAAAAATAATGTTAACTTATTTAAAATATTTGTTTCTACCAATAAATATTCAATTAACTACAAAATATTGTGTTATTGTTGGAAAGCAACAATATATGTCTGAGAGTGCATGTGTTACAAACATAAATACGTACATTGATATGTGTGTCCATGTCTCTCTTTGTGTATGTCTGTGTATGTATGTATGTATATGTACATATGTGTGTGTGTGTGTATAAACAAAATTAAAAATAGCAAAAACGATTTTCATTCATTTTTTGTTTAACTTGTTTAGCTTGTGAATGATTGAAATAAGATGAAAAATAGTTGCAAATTTTTCTTATTGTTTCCATAGCATATGCCAAAAATTAATAAACAATATATAACTTGATTCAGAAAAATGTAATATTTGTGAGTTACTTATGTAGTCACATATTAACAATTTATTTGACGCCCCAACCAGGCCCCACTCCAAAACTCTGATCAAGACGCCTGCCTAGCTCGCGCCAGGACTCAAGTACAAACAGTAAATATAATCAAATGCTAAAAGTTACATATACCTTCTAAAGTAATTACAACATTCGGGCTACTTAAATCTCAAATTATATTTATTTGACGGCTATTCCTAAACAAAAGAAAACCCTCTCTCCACTTCTTGCCCTATTTACCGCGGGTTAAGTACCTGTAAGGAAAACAAATTTAATGAGGGGTGAGCATATAGCCCTGTGAAGTTCAGTTTAAAATCACGTTGGAAAAATTCTTCAAATATATTTGTTTGAATAGAAATTCAAGTGAATTGATAGTGTATCAAAATAGAATTAAATCAAGTAGCATGTAATGAAGAAAAGGATACATTATTATCATGACAAGCACTACCCAAGAATAGGTCAAGGGCGAATCAAGTACGTTTGCCTCCGGCTCTCACCATTTTGGTAGCTCGAGTTCTATCCAAGTACTTTTCTCGTACACCCCTGTTGTGTCCCAAAATCGATAGGACGGTGGGGTCGTTGATTGTCCTGTCCCAAAAAGTACAGTCTAGTCTGGTGACCCTTTTCGAACATAAAAGTTTTCGAAACAACCATGTGCGCATGTGAGAAAAAATTGAATTTTTAGTGAAAAGTTTTATTTTAGGAAAAATGGTATTTTGGAAAACAAAAGAAGGCTGGGACTAAAAAATGCGACAGTTTGGCCAAATGATTTGAAAAAGGGTTTTATTTAGAAAAATGGAGTCGCCACCTGGTATTGAATTAGAGTGTACCAAGTCTGTAACAGCCTAGAAATTCATGCAAAACCATTCATTTGTATTATGTTCATTAGGAAAAAAAAGAATGAGCATGTTGTACTTAGTTCCTTAAGAGTTGTACCTAGGAAATCTTGCAAGACTTATTGGAAAATAAATAACAAAAATTCTTTCTAATTAACCATTGCCAAGTGTTGGAAAGAAAGTCAAAAATTACTTTATCTTTGTCTTGTTTTAATTGGTCCATTTTTTTTCCAATTCTTTTCCATTTCTTTTCTTCTTTACTTACCCAATTTTCTCTTCTTTTTCTTCTTGCTGGCCGACTGCTTTCTTCCCTCTTTTCTCTCTATTTTCTTTCAATTTTCTTGGATCTTCTACTTCCATTTACTCATTTTTCAACCATGGAAATTGAGTGGAACTTCCTCCTAAGCAACTATCTTGTCTACCTAGAGGTATTTCCCATGAATTTCTCTTCTAATTTCAAGTGTAAGATTATAGTTTTTAGCTCTTAAGTTATGTTTTTCTTGGTTAAGTAAGATTGATTTTGGTCATGAAAAGTGAAGTTTTATTCCATGAATGTGAAGCTTCTGAACTTGTATGCCTTGTGGATAGTATATTAAACTTGAAAAGTCATGATCTAGGTTTGATTTACTTGAAGAACTTGGAGTGGTTTATGTATTTTTGTGATGAATTTGAATGGAATTGAATTGAGTTTGATGTAAGATTAGTAGAACTACTTGAAATTAGGTTGTTGGACGTTTTCTTGCAGGTTTAAAATTTTTTGGGTTAGTCCGATTATAGGGGAAGTGCTGCCGAAATTTCGGTAAAACCTAGGAAATAAAAGTAATTAGGCTATGATTTAAGGCTTTATAAGCTGTAATTTAGTGATTTAAGCGTGCAGAAATTTTCGTAGATTAGCTATTAGTGAATTAAACCTTTCCGAGCAAAACCCTAGAATGTTAGAAAACCCTAATTTTGAAAACCCTAAACCCTAGGGTAAAACCCTAAGCTCCAAAACCCTAGAAATTAAACCCTAGAAAGACTTGGGGTATATCTTGAATTTCCTTATGAAATTTCTTAGATTTTAGTCAGGATTTTTATACGATTATATCTCGTGAATTTCAGGATCCGGAAGTGAGACGCAACCTTACCGTGAAATCTTTTCATAGGCATTTCAGGTGAGTGTTCTTATGTGTGCATGATGCATGAAATGCCATGATCTACTTGATATTATTATTTGAAAAAATGTGTTACTTGAGAAAAGATGTGTACTTTATCGCATCTATTTCACAATGTGTTACATGTTTTCACTATTAAATGTATTAGTTGTGCGTGAGACTACCGTGACTAACTTCACCGTTACTTTATGGTTAGTCAACCCTGACGTGACTTGGGAGGATATAAGGTGCTGGGTGTTTTAGGACGTGATGTTCTTTCCTTAAATGAGTTGAATTCCTCTAAGAGGCCAACTTCGGATTGAACTTTCCTGCTTGTTGGCCCTTCCAAGGTTGAGATTACTCCCTGGAGGTGGTAGCTTGTTTGGAGGTTACAAGGTGATTGGTGGTTAGGGTACTTGCTTGTTTATACTGGTATGTTCCTTGACGAGGACCTGAGTTATTATCTCGGTCCGAATGTCTTGGTTACATGTTCAGTGCTTGCTACTTTTGCGGTTGAGCTTGCTCCCGTAGTTGAGCCTCGTATCCGCCAGTGACTACTTGTTAATTAAATTGTTCACAAATTGTTTATTTACTCGTTAAATATTTTATCAAACAAAAATTTTATTTTACTGGTATGGTTGCATGACTTGAGCACTCACTAGGCTATTTTAGCTCATCCCATTTATTTGTTTTCTTTAACCAGGTTTCCAAAACTACTAAAGCTGGAAAAGCTAATTTGGACCTAGTAAATATTTTGTTTATTGTGTTTTGATAGCCTAAATGTGTAGGCTTTTATTGTAAATATTATTATATTTTTGGGATGTAAAACTCTTGTAATATTTACACTTTTAAGTAAATATTTTGAATGTATTTAGTTATAATTGCATTTTATTTCGAGTTAAGTACGCTTGGATGTTTGAGTGAGTGCATGTTTGAGTCCTGGCGAGAGCTAGGCAGGTAGTCCGCTAAGCCCTTTGGTGCGCCTCTGGGTAAGGTGGGGCTGTCACAAAGTCACCCGAAAAATCATTTAACAAAACAAAAATAAAATTTTTAGAAAACATATTTAAAAACTCTTTTTCGACTCCAGTCTACGAAAAAACAAGAGAAAAAGGTCTGAGAGTCTTTTTTGAAGAAAGGGAAGGCAAAGGCTCATGCCTAAGGCATCCTTTCCACCTAGCCAAAGCTAGTTGCGAGGTTTAATTAAATTTTTCTACGTTAACCCTAAATTCTATTGCATTTAGATGTGTCTATATGAATGCGAATCCTAAGTCTAGTGTGAATATCGAAAGGGTCAAAATGTCCCGTCGAGACTTGGTCGGGATTATTGCATTAATTGCGAAACTCGTGTCGAGAACTCGAGGGAGTTACAAGTGTCTATGCAAAATGAAATGCAAAAAGAAAAGAAAAATAGTAATATAGATAATAAGTGGTCGAAGAAAGTAGGTATGCAACATAATAGGTACAGGAACTAACAACTCGTGATTGATATCTTTCTACTTACGGAGGGGGGAACGGCCTATCAATCCATCGCTTCCCACGTAAGTAGACGGCTATTTCTAGTCGAATCACACAAATGATCTAAATTCTAAGTGAAATGCAACCTAAATGTCATGCACTTGAAGATGTGTAAAAATAGGTAATAGTAATAACATATATACAAAAATATGCAAAATGGAAAATTACTAAAAAATAGTGTGTGAAATGATATGAAATGCACGCCAGGTGTGAAACTAGTACTAAAATGACTTAAGGGTCTAGCATTGGACTAGCCCTTTTTAAAAATTCCCACTAGTGTTGGACTAGCAGAGAACGATAAAAACACAACTAGCGTTGGACTAGTGTGGTGACAGAATAATGAAAAAACTGATAAAACATAAATTAAATAATAAAAAATGAAGCAAAAGCAAATAAACACATAAAGACATATAAGATCACGTAGGAGCATATAACATGTAGGCATGATATCTAGATGCAAAATCCTGGGAAAAGCGGTAAAACATATAAACACACAAGCATACAAAAACACATAAGTCCTAACTATTACACTGGGGGAATTTAGCTACAATTTTAGGGAAAAATTAAAAATGACATATCTATTACACTTACTATCTAAATACACAATTTTTGCTAAAAATACGAAAGAAAAATAATCTAATTATTAGATTGACTATCTAAATACAAAATATTCACCAAATAACAAAATTTGAAAAATTAAAGAGCAAAAAGGAAACAAATACACAAAAAGCATGTCAACTAAGAAATATATGAAGAAAAAAATCCATAAAAAAAAATCACATAAAGGCACATTGGAGCACATAAAGAGAAACTAACGAGTAATAGGGGTACCTTTTTGAAGATCCGGTACAAATACTAATCAAAATTAACAAACAAGTTAAGGTACCTCAATATAAAGAAATAAAGCTTAAAATAGGTAAGTATTAACAAATTGGGTAAAAATGTAAAGTCTAGAAACTAAAAGGACTAAAAAAATAAATTTTTGTAAAGCTTAAGGGGTAAAATTAGAAATTCACGCAAGTCTAAAGGTGTAGAAATGCAAAGTTAAGGTAACTTGGGGTAGACAAAATAATAAATTCTAGCAACTAGAAGCACTAAAATACAAATTCCAGCAACAAATGGAAGTCTAAAATTAAAAATTTAGCCACTTAAAAGGATTAAAACACAAATTCCAGTATTGTGCAAGGATTAAAACACCAATTCCAGAATTATGTAGAGACTAAAATATAATTACAGCAGGTCATAGGGACTAAAAATGCAAATTCCAACGACACATGGGCTAAAAAAATGAATTTTTAATAACTTAAAAAAAATGAATTCCCAACAACTTAAAAGGGCTAAAAATGAATTTCCAGCAATGTTTGGGAGTTTAAAACAAATTCCAGCAACATAAAAGGACTAAAATACAATTTTCAGCAATTAATGGGAGTATAAAACAAATTCCAGCAACATCAAAGGACTAAAATACAATTTTCAGCAATTAATGGGAGTTTAAAACAAATTCTAGCAACATATAAAGGACAAAGATACAATTTTCAGCAGCTAATGGGAGTTTAAAACAAATTCCAGCAACGTTAGTCGGGTCAAAAGACAAATTCCAGCAACTTCCAGGAATTAATTATGTAATTTAGCATGTGGGGATCAAAATGCAGTCAGGGCATAAATTATGATAAAGAAAGCTAAATGTTAAAAACATAAAATTTATCTTTTCACGCCCGGTTGACTGACCAAAAATAAATAAATACTAAACTGAAATTAAGACTAAAATGGTTAATAAATTAACTAAGTCCACTCAATTAAAACAAATTAAGACCAAAACACATGCAAATCATCCATAATTAACTAAGTGATAAAGATAAAGCTAAATAAATCAAAGGAAATAAGATAATAAAAACAAGGCCACACGTACATTGAATTTTAATCTAAAGCCCAAATGAGATGTCTTTCAAATCAGAATTTCAAAGGGATTAAAATCCCATACTGCAACCAAACTTGAAGTCTCCAAATTTAAAGGCTAAACTAACAAATTTCCTTTCAAAACACCACCCATATTCGTTTTTCTTTCTTCTGGTAGAAAGCTCCCAAATCTTCAAAACCCAATTCTATAATGCAAACCCATGAATACTCTACTAACTCAAGAAAGAGAGAAGGAATCATATCGCTCAACCACCAGTTCCAAAGTCAAAAGAACAAATCCTTGAAAAAATATAAATTCCAAAGTCAAAGCAAATCTACTAAAATCAAAATCACTCCAATCAGTTTATTACCCGATAATCTCCATATCTTCAAAACCTTACATTTCCGAATCAATCAATGGAATCCCAATTCTTTTGATCAATTTTTCTCAAGCAAACTAAATCCTTCTGAAAAAAGTTTCTTTGGAAAAAAAAAAAAAACCAAACCCCAAAAATCCCAAATCTACAATTAAGCTTTCCACTCCTCCAAAATCTAAATCAAACATAATAGAAGATAAACAAGAACAAAGTAAAACTCATGATATGGATTATAGCTCCTTGGCTGAGTGAAATGGTCCTGCAAGGGTGATGGTTTGAGCTTCGGTTGATTGTTGCAATGAATTTTTTTTTTTTTGGTTGCAAATTTAAGGTGATGTTATGGTGGTTGAAATTGGCGGTTGAGGGTGACTTTGTGGCGGTTTCAGGTAAGCTAATGGCGGAGGAGAAGGTTGGAAAAAATCGTTTGTGGGTCGTTTTTGACTAATTGTGGTAATGATGGTGATTTTTGTTGCAGATAGCAGGGGAAGTTTACAATAATCTGGGCTGGTGGCGGAAGGTGGTTTCTGGTGTTTTTGGTGGTTGATTTTGGGTGAAAGCTCGTAGTGGAGGGTGGCTCGGTGAGTGTCTGGTGGCAATTGTTTGGTGATTTGGTTGACTATGGAAAGAGGGAATAGGGGAAAGATAGTGCTTCTGTGGTTCTAATACTGTACTAATGGGATTGGTTTGCTGATACTTTTGAGGCTTGGTGGTTTGTTTCTCTAGTGGGAATTGTTTTGGGTGGTTCTTGGTTATCTGGATTTGGGGAAGATGATGGGTGGTGGATAGTGGCTTGAGGATCTTGAGTGGTTGAGTGGCGATGGAGGAGAGTGGTTATGGTGGTTTAAAGACTGATTTTAATCTGGGTTGTTTACTGGTTGGGGGGTTCTGGTTTTTGCAGAGAAGAAGAAGAAGGAAACAAACGGTGGTTGCACAGTGGAGATGGGAGAAAGATTAACGGTGGAGAAGAAGAGAAACTAAGAACATTGAAGAAAAAACTCAGAAATAATAACATAAAGAAAACCCTAAAAAAAATCAACCAAAATCTCAAGAACAACACTAAAATGAAAGAAAAGAGAATAAATAGAAAAATAAATAAGGTAAGATGTTACCTTTTAAGACTTGGAGCCTGGTTTATCAGTGATTAGAGGTTGACGATGATGAATAATAACTCTTGAAAAAGAAAGGCTATGTGTGTGTGTTTATGGTGTAAAAGTGTGTGTTTTGATCTTTAATTCTTTAGATAAGAATGTGTTTTAGGATTTTAATTTTTTTTCAACTTTTTTATTTTAATGGGGGGTATTTATAGAGCTAGCAGTCTTGGCCTCCAAGAATACTATAAAATAACAAAAATGCCACTGGTAATAAAAATTCTAATTTTATTTTAAAAAATTATTTTTGACCCAAAAAATAAAAAATACAAAGAAATGACAGTGAACTCCAAAATTTGCCCAAAAAATTCAAAGTAGATTTCAAGATTTAAAAAAATAAAGATTAGAGCTTAAAACTGGCCAAAAACGCGTTCGGGGTGTGAAATGAATATTTTGTCTCTAGATAAATGAAAATGCACAGAAAAATAGCTATTGGTCTCGAAAAATTAAAAATAATCTTAAAACTCTAAAAAATGCATTTATGACTCAAGAATTGGTGAAAAATACATTTAAAATGTGAAATGACGATTTTGTCTCTAAACACAATATTTACAGAAAAAATAGCAATTGTCCCTGAAAAAATCAAGAAAATTTAGAAACATGCTTAAAAATTTGAAAAATAAATTTTGAACTTGAAATGAGCAAAAATAGTATTTGCAGACGAAATTACCATTTTGCCCTTGTGCTGGCGAAATGCAAAAAAATACAGAAACATACCAATTAAACCCAAAAAAATCACAGAAATTTAAAAATACGTATAAAAGTACAAAATATGAATAAAACCTCCAAAACTAATGAGAAAATATTTACAGTTAAAATTACTTTTTTGCCCCCCAAGATTATATTGATTTTGTTCTCCTTTTATTGAAAAATTAAAATTTGACCCCGAAAAATATAAAGGTGCCCCCAATGTTGGAACAATGGGCGGTGTGTCAAAATTTAGTGTCTATAGTTTGCCTTTCTTTGTCGAGAATCTCGCAGAGATTTTAGACAAAAATGTAGACAACACCAAATTTTGATTCACCTAAATGTGAAAACAGATACCAATGTAAATTAGAACACCTAAACATGCATAATATGAGAATGTGGTGAGATATAAACCAATGAACAAATGAACATAAAAAAACATGCGACCGATCTCTAGGAGCTGCCTATGTATCCCGATGAAAGGAATCAGGTCAAACGTAGTTCAGGTGCAAGTGAATTACAAATGCGAAACACAATTACAAATGATAATACAAGAATTTTAATTTTTTAAAATTTTGTGATCAAAATAGAGAACAAGATTCAACATTTGAAATGCTACACAAAGGTAACAAAAAGCGGTAAAGACTGCAAGATCAAATAAAGTGCTTAAACCAATAGACTATCCAAACTGCTAGACAAAATAAATATTGATAAGCTAAATGCAATATCTGGGCTGCCAAACTTAAAAAAAGTAAACAAACATATGTTGTTCAGGCAGTCTGAGCAAATGCATGACCTTGGGTTGCCAAGATTAACGAATGCAAAGTTGGGTTGTCAACTTGAAAATGTAAATGAACAGATGTATGATCCTGGACTGTCAAGATTGATGAATGCAAAGTCTGCGTTATCAAACTTGAAAAATTAAATGAACATATGCATGACCTTAGGCCGTCAGGAATTATGGAATGTAAAGTTTGGATTGTCAGACTTGGAAATGCAAATGACAATTGCATGATCTTGGACGGTTAGGAATCATGGCATGCAAAGTTTGGGCTGTCGGACTTGAAAATGTAAAAGACAAATGCATGATCCTAGGCTGTCAGGAATTATGGAATGCAAAGTTTGGGCTGTCAAACTTGGAAAAGTAAATGACAAAAAGTGAGTCCAAACTGCTGGACAAAGTAAATGCAATAAATATTTTAAAACAGAGCAAAACAAGTATCGAGCATGGGATCTAATTCAACTCAAAAGTCAAAATTTTTCTCATTTTTTTTCTCTATTTTTTTATTCAAAAACATGAAAGTAAATAGACTAATATGACGACTAATGCATGATGACATAAGAAGAATAAGAATGCTAAAGTAAGATGCATGAGCATGCAATAAGAACGGCATGATATCTAATGTGCAAATAATGATGGTACCCAATACTGACGATTGAGCCTATCGTGAACTGAAAATAAAAATCGATACCTAATGCAAAGATTGAGTCTATCAAGAACTAAAAATAAAAACAGTACCAATGCTGACGATTGAGCCTACCACGAATTGAAAATGAAAATCGGTACCTAATGCAAGGATTGAGCCTACTGAGAACTGAAAGTAAAAACGGCACCCAATGCTAATGATTGAGCCTATCGAGAATTAAAAATGAAAATCAATACCCAATGTAAGAATTGAGCATACCGAGAACTGAAAATAAAGACAGTACCCAATACTAACGATTGAGCCTACCACGAACTAAAAATAAAAATTGGTACCCAACACAAGGATTGAACCTACCTAGAACTGAAAATAAAGACAGTACCCAATACTGACGATTCAGCCTACCACGAACTGAAAATGAAAATCGGTACCCAATGCAAGAATTGAGCCTACCGAGAATTGAAAATAAAGACGGTACTCAATGCTGATGATTGAGTTTACCGCGAACTAAAAATAAAAATGGTACTCAATGTTAATGATTAAGCCTACCGTGAACTGAAAATGAAAATCAGTACCCAATGCAATGATGGAGCCTTTCGAGAATTGAAAATAAAAATCGATATTCAATGCAAGGATTGAGCCTACCGAGAACTGAAAATAAAGATGGTACCCAATGCTTATGATTGATCCTACCACGAACTAAAAATAAAAATCGGTACCCAATGCAAAGATTGAGACTATCGAGAACTGAAAATAAAAACGATATCCAATGTTGACGATTGAACTTACTGCGAATTGAAAATGAAAATCGGTACCTAATGCAAGAATTGAGCCTACAGAGAACTGAAAATAAAGACGGTATCCAATGCTGACGATTGAGCCTATTGAGAGTTGAAAATGAAATTCAGTACACAATGCAAGAATTTAGCCTATCGAGAACAAAAAATAAAGATGGTACCCAATGTTGACAATTTAGCCTACCGAGAATTGAAAATGAAAATCAATTCGCAATGCAAGGATTGAGCTTACTAAGAATTGAAAATAAAGATAGTACCCAATACTAACAATTGAGCCTACCACGAACTGAAAATGAAAATCGGTATCCAATGCAAGGATTGAGCCTATTGAGAGATGGAAATAAAGATGATACCCAATGATAACGATTGAGTCTACTGCAAAGTAGAAATGAAAATCAGTACTCACTACTAAGATTGAGCCTACCGAGAACTGAAAATAAAGACGGTACTCAATGTTGACGATTGAGCTTACTGCGAACTGAAAATGAAAATCGATACCCAATGCAAGAATTAAGCCTACCAAGAACTGAAAATAAAGATGGTACCCAATGCTGACGATTGAGCCTACCGCGAACTGAAAATGAAAATCGATACCCAATATTAAGATTGAGCCTACCGAAAACTGAAAAAAAAAACGATACCCAATGCTGATGATTGAGCCTAAGGCGAACTGAAAATGAAAATCGATACCCATGCATGGATTAAGCCTATCGAGAACTGAAAATAAAGACAATACTCAATATTGACGATTGAGCCTACTGCGAACTGAAAATGAAAATCGGTACTCAATGCAAGGATTGAGCTTACCGAGAACTGAAATAAAAACAGGTGAAATGAAAAGATAATGTGCAAACTATTAAGTACATTAAAACAACATGTAGTATGTTGGACATATGATAAATAATTACTAGGTAAATAAAAATTCAAAAAAATTAAAATGTGCAAATGAGGTGTGGACTAACAAATGAACATATGAATATGAACGAAAATGAAGAATTTGGAATGCCAGACTAAAATAAACAGAAAAATAAACCCAACAGACGAGTTGGGGCCTAATGGACAAGTTGGAACTTAACAAAAATTAAAATATGCGAAATGCTGGACAAAATCAAAACAAGATGCAACATGCTGAACAATCACTAAACAAGTGTCAATTTGAAGATGTAAGACATGATGATGTAGCACAGGCTACTAGACAAAATGCATGAATGCATGATCCTAAAGTAATGAATGAAATGCAGGGATGTAGATCGCCTGACTAGAATAAACAAAATGAGATCCAAATCATTCCAAAGATCAAAATTTTTAAAAAATTTGTCCCACTGTATGGCATCAAACTAACCCGAACCACTCCTTTCGAGATTTGGTATCATGTAAAAATATCAAACATCCATTTAAACTCAATTCTTCCAAAATTTTGCCCTAGTATAAATTATTTTTTTAAAAATTTTGCCTCAGGCACAAACCATCAAGATCAATCTTAAGATCAAATTTGTTGAAAAATTTTCCCTAATGTCAATTTTGAAATCATATTTTGAATTAAAATTTGCCCCTTGATTAATTCATAACTAGCTTTAAAAAATCGCCCCAGTTTTTTACACTTGACAAAGGACTCAATTGAAGAATGTGATTGCACCTGCAAAAAGAGAAAGAAACTACAATTGCAAAAGTGATGTCACCATCTAGCGGTCCCTTGACTCTGCTAACATAAATAAACATGAGTATTTTCATCTTGAATTTCTGATATGATCTCCTGCCTGACTTTCTACAAGTTTTACAAATTCAATGGCCTCTGATTAATGTTTCAGATCAAATCTCCCAAATAGTCTTGCAATTCATGCATAACTCTGGGTTGACTATGGAAAGAGGGAACAGGGGAAAGATAGCGCTTCTGTGCTTCTAATACTGTACTAATGGGATTGGTTTGCTGATGCTTCTGAGGCTTGGTGGTTTGTTTCTCCAGTGGGAATTGTTTTGGGTGGTTCTTGGATTATCTAGATTTGGAGAAGATGATGGGTGGTGGATGCTGGCTTGAGGATCCTGAATGGTTGAGTGGCGATGGAGGAGAGTGGTTATGGTGGTTTAAAGACTGATTCTAATCTGGGTTGTTTACTAGTTGAAGAGTTATAGTTTTTGTAGAGAAGGTGAAGAAGGAAATGAACGGTGGTTGCATGGTGGAGAAGGGAGAAAGATTAACGGTGGAGAAGAAGAGAAACTAAGAACATTGAAGAAACAAAACCCAAAAATAATAACATAAAGAAAATCCTAAAAAAAAATCAACCAAAATCTCAAGAACAACACTAAAATGAAAGAAAAGAGAATAAATAGAAAAATAAATAAAGTAAGATGTTACCTTTTAAGGCTTGGAGCCTGGTTTATCAGTGATTGTGTAAACACCAAATTTTGACACACCATTTATTTTCAAACACTGGGGGGCATGTTTGCACTTTTTGGGTCAAAATTTAATTTTTAATTTTTCAATAATCTGGAGGGCAAAATGGTAATTTCGCCCTGCGAGTACCATTTTAGCTCATATTAGTTTCAGATTCATTCTTCTAATTCTTTAAGCATGTTTTCGAATTTTTTTTACTTTTTCAGAGACGATTACTATTTTTTCTATGATTCTTCATTGCCCAATGGCAAAATCGTCATTTTATAAATTAAATTCATTTTTTGTCAATTTTGAGTCAGAAATGCATTTTCTAATGTTTTAAGCTTATTTTTTAATTTTTGATAATTTTTTGAGGTAAATAGCTATTTTTCTGCAAATTTTCATTGTCCGAGGGCAAAATCGTCATTTTACAGTTTAAATTCATTTTTTGTCAAATTTTTAGTCAAAAAGGCATTTTCTAATGTTTTAAACTTACTTTTAATTTTTGATAATTTTTTGAGGCTAATAACTATTTTTTGTATATTTTCGTTATCCAAGGGTAAAATTGTCATTTCACATTTCAAATTCATTTTTCACCAATTTTTGGGTCCCGAATTCGTTTTTAGGTTTTTAAGCATATTTTTAAGTTTTTTCTAATTTGTTTTAAGGGTGAATTTCTATTAACAAATTTGTTATTTACATTTTTCTTAATTTTTTTTATTTTTGTAAGAAAAAATAGATTTTTAAGAATAAAGTTATAATTTTGGTAGTCAAGGGGGTTTTTGGTCTTTTAGCCATTTCTTGAAAGATAAGTCTTTGGTTCACAATAAATACCCCCACTTGGAGATTTTAAAAAGGGGGAGAAAATAAAAGTATAGGAAGAGTTTTTAGTTTTTTTTAATTTTTAGTTTTAGTTTTTTTCATTTCATCAAGAACACCAAGAACACACTTTTTTTTTTACACACATTTTCAAGTTTTCACACACCACACCAAGAAGACACACTACTCACTCTCTCTCACACACTACACACACTTCTCACGCATAATTCACACACAACACACAATTACAATCACACACAAAAACACACACTAATCTGCGTAGAAGACACACTCAGCCTCCATTACGCACACAATCACAGACACACAAACACACATCCAACAACACACTCAAGCCACACAGTCCTAAATTGGCACACACACATTCATGCATACACAGATTCACAAACACACACACACACTCACATGATCAGATTCACAAACATAAACACACTCGAACACACACAGTGCACATACACACATTCATACATCCAAGTCCACTCACTTCACACACAACACACACACATACACACAGTCACAAATGCCCAGACCAAGCACACGGATACACACACAAACCCAATTCCAGTTCAACACAGCCCCATCTCCATCTGCCCAGAACTATTAATTTCTCTGTCAAGACATAAACAGTCACCATCTTCACCTAGCAACCAAAAATCCACCCAGAATCTAAGTCACGGTCATGGTTTTACCCAGACTATTCCATAGCCAGACCACTCCAAACACAACAGACCTCCAATAACCTCCAACCACCACTGTTCCATCAGGCTCCACCAACTCCAACACCTTCATAACCTGCAAGAAAAGTCAACAAATTCCTTGTAGAACACCAAATCCACCATCAACCCAATTCAGCCATTGTCAACTCCCAATTCACCCAAATCCTAACCAGCAATCACCTGCGAAGATAAACCGGATTAAGATAGACAATTCCCAATTTCTATCAATTCACCATCCACCAGGGCAGCCATATTACCTCCAAATTTATGCAATTCATAGTCCCAAATCCTGCCCACTCAAACCTGCCATCACAGCCATGGGTTCAAAACCACTCAAACCCACCAGATATTCATCAATCACAGCCTGCTCAACCAATTCACAATAGCGTCCACCAATCATCAGGTCACCTGTATTTACTTCCAAAACTCCACAGCCCACCAACATTCCCCCTACAAAACCAGAATCCAAAAATTAGAACCTCCACAGAGCTCCAAACCTGCAAAGAACCAAACAAACACACAAAACAGAAACACAACACCCAACCCACGCCCAATTCCAAATCAGTCGCCCAATTCCAATCACCACCTACAGAACCAGCTAGTTGATCACCACCATTGCTCACAGCCTGCAAGAACAAACAAAAACAGACGCCCAAACCCAAACAGACCACTAACAGCCACAATCCCACACATGGCATCAAAGTTTTACCCACGTCAAACCCGAAACACAACCAATCCCCTGCAAGATAATCACATTTCATCTCTTCAATCCCTCAACCCAAGCCCTCAAATCACTTGCAGAACCACCCTCTGCCCACTGCAGAACCTCCCTCCCTCTGACCACCCAATATCAAACCACCACTCACAAACCCAAAATTCACCACCGTCTCCAAAGCCCAGGCGCACTAGAGTAACGACCAAGCCACCACAGCTAGTTAAAGCCACAAATGCCATCAGCAATCATGAATCACCGATGCCAGCACCATCGTAACGACGCCATCCCTCTACAATCGCCGCTTCTATCTCAACCAGAGGTGATGCTTCTTGATTCACTTTCAACTGCGGTTGTGATTTTGTTTACATAGATTCGCGTATGATTTGGGTTTGGTGTAAATGATACAAGCTTTTGCCTCCTAGATTTTTGGAAGATTTTGATGTTGTAATTTTAGAAACTGATTTGGGTGTTTTGGTTAGTGAAGAGAAAGAGAAATCAGAGAGGAAAGTGTGAGAATGGGGGGAGGGAGACCAGAAAGAGAGAAAAGGAAGAAGGAAGAAGGAAGAAACAGAATCGGGAAGGGAAGACAGAAGAGAGAAAAGGAGCTGGGAGAGAAGAAGAAAGAAAATAGAGGGAAACTGGACGGGAGAGAGGAGAGAAAAACAGAGAAGAAATAGAGATAAATCAAACGCGAAGAGAGAGCTGGATAAGGCAGAAAGAACTGAAAGAAAACAGTAAGTGTCTGAGCGAGAGAAGAATGAGATAACTGGAAAAGAGAAAAAAAAAAAAGGAAAATGGAGGAGAGTTTTCTGTGGAAGAAGAATACTTAAAGTGGGGGATAAGTTTAAGTTTAAGTTTTATGTTTTTTCCTTTTTTGTTAATATTGTATTAACTTAATCTGTGGTTTGATTCCCATAATTTCTTTATTTAATTTAGTTTTCTAATTTAATTAATTAGCTCAGTTATTTAGATCGACTAAAATTTTACCTCAATTGGGCATATGAAGATTTCTAGTTTATGACTTATCATTATGGGTTTGACTCCACTTCTAGTTAATTACTTTGTTTTCTGGTTTAGCTTAAATTCAATTAAGTTAATTCGGTTAAGTTAATTAATCTAGATAATTGATTTAATTGTTACTGATCATCTAGTTGGAACTTCTTTTTCGGTTATCAATATAGGACAAATATTTACACTTCAACCTTTAGGTCTTTTTGAATTGCCTGATGTGTCCCCAAATATTTTGTTTTGTACCATTAAGTCTTGATATTTTTGATTGACCCCTCTCGATTTTACTTCCTTCAATTAAGTCCCCTTTACTTAGCTTTAGTTTACATTTGGCCTCATTTACTGGAATTATATTTCTTGCCCCAATTTTGTTTTAATTTTCAATTGCACCCCTTTAGACTTGTGAATTTTTAATTTTTGCACCTTAAGTTTGATAGAAATTTACTCATCGTCCCCTTAGTTGCCAGAATTTGTATTTTATTTTAATTTGTCAATAATTACATATTTTAGGTTTTATTTATTTATATCATGATATCTTAATGTGTGTGTTCATTTTCTTAAGCATTTAGTACCGGGTCTTCAAGAGGTATCCCTATTCCTCATAAATTTCTTTTTTATGTGCTCCAATGTGCCTAACGTGATTTTTATGCATTTTATTCACATATTTCCTATTTGGTATGCTCTTTGTGTATTTTTTTCTTTCATGCAATTTTATTTTAAATCTTATCATTTCTTTATTATTATTTTGATAAAAATGTAATATTTTTTTGTATTTAGTTAGTTAATGTAATGGGTAGATTATTTTTCTCATATTTTAGCAAAATTGTGTAATTAGATAGAAAGTATAATAGATAGTATATTTTTAATTTCTCCCCTTAAATTGTAAATCAAGCCCCCCCAGTGTAATAGTTAGGAATTATTTGCTTTTGCGTGCTTATGTGTTTATTTGTTTTACCGCTTTCATTAGGATTTTTGCATCTAGAATATTTTGCTTATGTGTTATGTGCTCCTATGTGATCTTATATGTTTTTATATATTTAATTTGCTTTTAATTCATGCTTTAATGTTTAATTCATGATTTATGGTGTTCCGTCACTACACTGGTCCAACGCTAGTTGTGGCTTCATTCTTGTTCCGCTAGTCCAATGCTAGTGGGATTTTCCTTAGAACGGGCTAACCCAATGCTAGACCCTTAGGACATTTAGTGATTAGATTCATTCGTGTGCATTTCTCATTTCACACACTTTTAGTTTTTCTTTCCATTTAGCATGATTTTATTATTACTATTTATTACCATATTATTATTATTTTTGACACGTTTTTCAAATGCATGACATTTAGGTTGCATTTCACTTAGATTTTAGGACATTTGTGTGATCCGACTAGAAATAGTCGTCTACTCACGTGGGAAGCGGTGGCGTACAAGCCGTTCCCCCCTCCGCGAGTAGAAATATTCAGTCATGAGATATTAGTCCCCCGTACCCATCATATTGCATACCCACCTTCTTGCTTCACTTACTATACATTATTATTTTCTTTTCTTTTTGCATCACATTTTGCATAAAACTCGTGACTCCCTCGAGGTCTCGACTCGGGTTTCGCAATTAATGCGATAATTCTGACCAAGCTTCGACGGGACATTCCAACCCTCCCGATACCCACATTTAGACTTAGGATTTGTATTCATTTAGACACATCCAAAACGCGATAGAACCTAGGGTTAATTTAGGAAAATTTAGTTAAACCTCGCAACTAGTCTCGGCTAGGTAGAAAAGGTGCCTTAGGCGCAAGCCTTTGCCTTCCCTTTCTTCAAATATGACTCCCAGACTTTTTTTTCTCTCGTTTTTCGTAAACTGGAGTCGAAAAAGGGTTTTTAATAATTTTTCTAAAATTTTACTTTTTCATTTTGTTTAAACGATTTTTTTGGGTGACTTGGTACACCCTAACTCAGTACCAAGTGGCGACTCCATTCTTTCAAAATAAAACCCTTTTTCAAAATTATTTGGCCAAATCTGTCGCACTTTTAGTTCCTGGCCTCATTTTCTTTTAAAATACCATTTTTTTAAAATACACTTTTTCTACTAAACTTTGGTTTTTCTCACACACGCACGGTTTTTCCAAAAATCTTTATTTTCGAAAGGGTCACCGAGACCGGACCGTTTCTTCGGGACGCAATAGTTAACGACCCCACTTAGCACCTTTACCCACGATTTTTTAGGGCGCGATAGGATTTTGGCGACTCCACTGGGGATCACTAGTGAGTCCGAGCACTAGGCTTAATCATCTTTTCCTCCTTTAACCCTTTATTCCATCACGTTTGGATGTTAGGATTGCATTTTTCTTTTTTAGATTTTTAGGTTTTTCTTTTGCACGTCACACACTTTCTGTCTCTTGGCTACTTATGTGATGTATGTATGATTTATTCACTTTTGCTTATTCGACCGCGCTTGTATTTGGGGAGGGGATCAGTCACCCTTAGAGCCCACACTTTATCATTCCCTCCTCTCATAAGGAGCACTCCATACGTGCATTCGATATTTTTTACCCTTTTTCTCTTTTTGGTGGTTGCCACCTACCCATCCCTTTAGGATTAGGACCGATCTACCTGGACATGCGGCCATCGTATTCGTGCATGTAGCGGTGTCTAGGGGATCACTCGAATCACCGACCGGGGCCCTTGGAATTGATGGATTTGTTACTTTTGGGTCCCTAAGTCTGAAGGTTTGGGAGCCTTAAACCGTATCGTAGGCTTGAACCACTTGGATATGTGATCGGGGCACGATGTGCACGTGATCATGTCTAGGAGATCACCCAAACTCTCTACTTGAGTCCACAAGTAGAGATTTGGACTTTAAAATAGATCCACTTAGACACGTGACCAGGGCACGATGTGCACGTAGCAATGTCCGGGGGATCGCTCGAGCCATTGATCAAGGGCTTTTGGGATTGATGACCCTTACCCTTAGGTCTGAAGGCTTGGGAACCGATAGCTTAATCGAGTCTAGATGCATTAGTGAGCCCAACCTCATGCATCCATGTAGAATAACCTAGGGTAGAGTCAGCCTTACCCTGTCAGGTACACTAAGGCACGAGAGGAGGGAACCAACCTCCTTTATTCTTGTTATGCCATTTATTGTTATCTATGTGTATTATTTGTTTTTGCCAATGTGTTATGTGTTATTTGTTAAATAAGCTAACACAATTTCCTTCTTATTTTGATTGCATTCACAACCATAGAACAAAGAGCCCTGGCATGCTGCTCTCGTAGGCAAAGAATCTAAAGAAGAGAACCTAGCAAAGTAACTACAGTACTTGGGAAGAGTTGAAGTTGGAGGAGAAAGTTGAGCTTCCAAGAGCCAAAAGGTAAGCTCCCTTGAGCTTAATTATGAACTACCAAGTCTTCAACTTTGTATAATTAATGATGATATGTGGAAATGTTAATGGAAGTCCGAGAAGTGAAAGGAAAGTTGAAGCAGAAACAAGTGAACCCTATGAAATGATACTTGGAAATGACCTATGTCATGATGTAGTTTAGTGAGATTTTAGTTGTGTTATGATTGGAATCAAGACATGTTGTTTATTTAAAACTTGTTTTAAATTGAATCTAGTTTAAAAGGGTGCAAATTTTATGGTTTGTCATTGAGTATAACTCGAGATATGTTGAATTGAATGAACTATGGTTGAAGGATTCGCATTGCAGTCATGCTAGATGAGTTTTAGTAAATACATTATAACTTGGTGTAGAAAGCTTCAAATCGAGCGATTCTTGTTGTGTTAGAAAATAGATTCACAAGGCTTTCTAATGGTATAGGTTTTATATACCAGTTCTGTATGGATTAATACCAGAAATTGTGCAAATTGGACTGAAAACTAGCCCTGTGTAAACAGTATTGATGATGAGCTAAATTAGGGGCTGATTTTGAACTTGTTCTAGTTGGAATTTGAGTTGATGATCTTCATGAAAGTTTTATTCCTCAAAACTTATTTTCAAACCACGTAGCTCCAATTCCCTGGTTCTTGGTGGATTGACCCCAGCAATGGCATGAATTTGGCTGAAAACCAACCCTGCGCAAACAGGGTTGGTGAAGCACTAGGTTGTGGACCGATTTTGGAATGGTTTTTGTCATAATTTGACCTGGTACCCTTCATAAAAGTTTTACTCCTTGAAATATAGTTTCTATCTATATAATCACTTTTCTCATACGACATGTCAATTGGAAATTATGCCCTGTTGAATACCTGTACTTGATATTATACTTGATATAAGTCCAGTGATGTATTTTATCACACCGGCAGTACTTGTACTTATTAAATTCAAAGTGTGCTTGTGCATGTTATACTTGTGCATGATTTGGGGCCTGGCCTTAGTAGTTGATCTTGGCTGAGTCGGCAGCGGGCTTGGTCACCAAGTTTTGGCTATCTTGTTCTCTTGGCTCCTTCCAGCCAGCAAGGAGGTCAAGGGGGTGTACGGGAAAAGGACTTGGATAGAACTCGAGCTACCAAAATGGTGAGAGCCGGAGACAACATGTTCAGTGTAGTGCCGGAGGCTAACGTACTTGATTCGCCCTTGACCTATTCTTGGGCAGTGCTTGTCATGATAATAATGTATCATTTTCTTCATTACGTGCTACTTGATTTAATTTTATTTTGATACACCATCAATTCACTTGAATTTCTATTCAAACAAATATGTTTTGAGAGATATTTTCAACGTAATTTTAAAATGGACCTCACTGGGTTATAAGCTCACCTTTCATTAAATTTGTTTTTCTTATAGGTGCTAACCCACGAGAAATAAGGCAAGAAGTGAAAAGAGAAGGTTTTCCTTTGTTTAGGATTAGCCGTCAAATAAATGTAATTTGAGATTCAAATAGCTTAATTGTTGTAATTATTTTTGAAGATATATGTAACTTTTAGTGTTTGATTATATTTCTAGTGTATGACTGTTGGTACTTGTGTCCTGGCGTGAGCTAGGCAGGCGTCTCGATCACGGTTCTGGAGTAGGACCTGATTGGGGGCGTCACAAGTGGTATCAGAGCTTAGGCTTGGATTCTATGCCTGGGGTTTTAGGTTAGCAGGTATGTCAAGAAGGAAATTAGGGTTGAGATAGTTTGCACTTGGGACTAGCCAACCCAAGTTGCAAGTTGACAAGGTCCTAATTCTGGTACCTGAATATCTAAGTAAATATGTTTTGAAAGTTAACTTTGTTATTTATGCTTGTTAAAAATATAAGTTGAACCGTACGTGGGAATTTTGGTAATAAACATTGTTTAAGTGGTGAGGTGTGACACGTGTGAAACCTTTTCCTTATTAGACATTAGGACATAACTCTCAGTATATCACTTGATATATATATGTATATACATATTCTAAGTAATAGATCATGGTTGGAAAAATAAGTTAAAGAATCTCGTTGTACTAACAAGTTAACTAATAAATACCAAGAGACTAGATAACCACATGCCCACTTATCCTATGGAAAATAAGGACAATATGTGCATTTAATGAAGATACCTAACATATGTTATTACAGTTTTGGTAAGAGAAAGAGAGGGAATGGCTCTAAGTTAGCGGAGTGTGATATGGATGAAACAATTTTTTTCATTGTAATTTAGAGAGTAAATATGAGTGTATTTACTCCTATTTATTTATGACTATGGTTGCAAGGCATGGCTAGGAGAAGAACCCGAGGATCCAGCCTTACTAACAAACCAATTGTGGAATATCAGGAGAAGACTGGACAACCATATAAATATTTTGACCCTACTAAAAGCAGGGAGATAGTAGATGCCCTTGTCGAAAGAATTACTCTTACCCAGACCAAATTATTTTGGCTCTAGTAGATGAAAGAAAGCGAATGGCCTGGGATAATGCGGTGGGCTACCAAAGAAATGAGGAACTGAGACAATGGTGATAGAATTACAAAGTACTATTCAGGATTTGGAAGCCAAGTTGAGAGAGAGGCAACTAAAAGAACAAGAAATAACTAAAGAGGCCATGACCCAGGTTGATGAGTTTTGGACTAAATGTCAGACCTCGACTCAAAATGTCGAACAGAATTTGCGCAACATACATATACCTAGTATAAATATCGAGATAAGATCTAATATTGGACCAAGTGACAGGCTGCAAGTCTAAGGGAAAAGGCCTCTTCCAAGGAGCCAAGTTCTAACCAAGGATACTTGGAATCTTGTCTCCATTCTCATAAAGAGTTTACAAGAGTCTTAGAAGCTAAATGCCTGGCACCTATCCCACCCAGTTGCGGGTACTGTTGTAAGCTTATCCATAAAGAAAGTGTATATTGTAGAAAAACCAATAAATGCTTAAGATGCGGGACTGTAAGGCATCAAATTAGTAACTGTCCAAGAAGATAGGTAGGAGAAAAGGTCACATGTAAATTATCATTGTTGCGGTTATTGATTTACTCTTTATAAGATGCATTTAAGGCTAACTTAGCTTTTGTTATAGAACTGATATACATCTGTCTATCTTGTTGTAAAGGTTTGTGATATATATTTAAAGTTGTTAAATATATTTTGTATAAATCACTACCTATTTATTATGTTTTGCCTTTACTTAGGACCATTTTATTATATTTTAGATGAAACGTGGAAGAAAACCAAGAGGTAGACCCCGTAGAGCACGAACCAAGGCTGAGCAATGTGAAAATCTTGAGAATCAACCTAAACCGATTGTAGGGGTTGGAAATGAAATTGGTGCCCAAATGGCACAGTTCTTACTTGCATGCAACAGTATTTTGAAAGACAAGAGGCTCGTCAGATTCAAGGACTTGTTAATTTCCCAATAAACACCTAATCAAATAATGATCAAGTAAGTGAAGATGTGGCTCTCGAGTGGCTTCAGAAATTGAGGCCACCAAAATTTACCGGAGGATCTGACTAGGAGCAGGCTGAGAATTGGCTAGACAATATGATAAATATATTTGTTGCTCTAAAATATTCATAGAAAAGACAAGTTACCTTTGTAGTATTCCAGTTTGAAGGTACGGCTAGGTCCTAGTGGAACATAATCCAAAATAAGTGGGATCGAGAGGGTACTCCTTGGACTTGGACTAATTTTACAAGAGAATTCAACCACAAGTATGTACCTCTTATTGTGTAGGAGAAAAGAGAGGATGAGTTCATAAGTTTAACAAGGAATGAAATCAGTAGCGGAATATGAAGCGCAATTCTCTCGATTGTCAAAATTTGCACCTGAACTAGTGTCTACCAACAGGAAACACATAAGACGTTTCTTGCAAGGATTGAATTTGGAAATCCAAGAAGCCTTAGTTGTTGCTGAGGTCAATATGTATGATGCGGTATTTGAAAAAGCATAGCGAGTAGAAAACGTCAAGGATCAACTAAGGGCATATCAGTCACACAACAAAGAAAAGTCAAGTGAGTGGATAGAACCAAGAAAGAATGTATCTTCTAAAAGATTGAGTTTTGGTCAAAAGTCTCTACAAACTTTCACACAAAATCAAGAAAAACCTTCTAAGTCTCTCAAGATGGGTTCTCCAGTGCCTATGACACTTATGTGCAAATACTGTGGTAAGCCTAATCACAAGGAAAATGAATGTTGGAGGAAAGCAAATAAGTGTTTCGATTGTGGAAATGTTGACCACCAAATGAGTAGATGCCCAAAACTACTAAAGGAAAATCTTGTCCACCTTCAGGTAGAGTTGCACTCAGAAAACTAGGAGGACTACGGAATAAATCAAGAATTCCATCACAAGTATGTGAAGTCAATGAAAAGGACATCCTTGATAATTCTAAAGTAATGGAAGGTATGGCTATTATTTCTAATAAGCCTTGGACCTGCACACTTATTTCTAACACGTGACTTGATGAGCGCCATAGACATTACTTAACAAATTAGAAATTGGCACTGGTACAGACGAATGCTAATATTTATAAACACGATTCATAAGATTGTGAGACCTAAGTGGGAGAAAGGAAATGCCTACTTGATTCTGTGGTACAAACCATGTGTGGACATGATAAAATGGATTGACTACTTGGACATCACGCACTACAAAACTTTAGAATCAAGGTAGTCTAATTGTGAGTGACTGAAGAATCAAATTTTTGAGTTTTGTGCAAAAGAGAAAATCACACCAATTTTAATAAATAACATTAAGAAGTTTTGCAGGAAATTGCTTAAAGATACCCAATATATTTAATTAACCAATTACCAAGGGCAAGCTTGACGAAATACCAATAGTAAAGGACTGTGCCATTATTTCTTGAAAGAATTGGCTTGCCAATCTACTGAAAAAGAGAAAATAAGAGTGGTGGACCCATTACTGAGACACTATATTGAATAACCCAACTAAACTGAAGCAGTTGAAGGTCAAGCCATAAGAAAGTAGAAAGAGCTATTTACTCAACCTAAAGGAACCATGATGTTTTCTAAGTTTAACCTACATTGTGAAAGTATGCATTTCAATTGTAAAATATCCCTTTTAGGATCTCTAATTGCAGGATGTGAAAAGGTTATGGTGCCAATGGAAGCTAAAATGATAGAGACATGAAAACAATCTAAAGATACAATGGGTATATGTAGTTTCGGGGGTTAACATGATATGATTAAAGGATGCACATACAAGATAATTACGAAGTCAACATCCTGGATTTTTTGACCTTATTTGAACTTATTGTAACAATTCAATACATAGTGGTAACTATGTATAGATGTTAATAAGTAGAATTAATATTTACTCTGAAAGATTAGTAATTGGGGGATATATCACTACTAACATATCTCTGTTAGCAGAGTTCATTTTAAGAAATCATTAGAAAAGGGAACACAGAAAGGAGATGCATTGAATTTTCATTTTGAAGTGAAGGAATATTGGTATTGGGAATAAGTACCTTGAGTTAAAGAAGCTTATGAAAAGTAAAAGAATCAAGCGAAGAATATATATGGCTCATGATCAACAACAAAATTAAACTAGAAATTAGCAAGTGGACTCAAAGTTAAAGTAATGTATCATCTTAAGTAGGCACAATTGAGCAAAAAAAAAAAGGAAAAGAAGAACCCATAAAGGTGTTGGAATTGAAAAGGTACTAAGAAACAAGAATATTCCTTTTGTTGAAACACTGTGGATATGCCATGAGGCCAAAGAAGTAACGTGGGAATGGACAAAGGAATTATCAACCCAAACATTAATATATTACACAGTGTGAAAAATTGGAATTATAAGATAACCCCTCATGCGAGGAAAAACAAACAAGACTAATAGAACGAGAAGTCAAGGTATTGAGAAACAATGAAATTTCTATACTAAAAGCACTATAGCAATGCCACAGCAAACGAACTCAGGTGTGAATTTCGAGGATGAAATTCTTTTAAGGAGGGAAGAACGTGACGACTCGTAATTAATCATTATTTAATTAATAGTAAATTAATTACTAGTAATATTGGATTCTGGAATTGTAGTGATGTTAATGATAAAATTAGACAAACCAAGTGTTTAATTTGTTTCACTTAAAAACGCTAGGTCTAATAACGATAATATAGGTAACTTATCAAAGTTTCGGTTGTTTGCATTGAAACTTGATTTTACCCATCTAATCATTTGTATATTTGTGCATGAAAATTATCGTTAAGATTGATTTGAATAGATGATGTTGGTAAATGAGTTAGTACAATTAGTTCACTAGATTTTAATACTTACAATCCTAGAACTTAGTAATGATGGTACAGGTAACTTACCAAGGCCTCAGTCGCTCACATTAACACCTGAATTTAATCGTCTAATCATTTGACTGTGCATGTGTAATATTATTGTTAATATTAATTTGGATAGGTGATATTAGTAATTGAACTAATAAAATTAATTCATTAGGTTATAGCACTTGAGACCTGAGGACCAAGAAATGCTAGCATAATACGTGTCGTTGGATGGTTATGTGTGTAACATGTAAAATAATTTAGCTTTATGAAATAAAATACTTGCCAGTTCTTAAACAAAGCAAAACAATAGAAAATTAAAAACAAGATAGAAAATGAACAAAACAAAGCAAAAGAAGGCAGAAGATGAATCGGCTAGGCAAGTTATTAAGCAAGGATGAGGTGGTGAGAGTTTGGAAATGCTAAGTATGGCAAAGAGATGAGTGGCTGTAGACACCAAATTTTGACATACCTTTTGTCAAAATATGTGTGTTACTTCATTTAGGGGATATTTTTGATTTTCAGAGGTCGATTATAATTTTGTGCATATTATGACTAATTTGTCACATCAGGGGCAAAATGGTAATTTCACCACGTAAATATTATTTTTTTTATTATTATTTTATTTTATTTTCCTAAATATACAATTTTACTATTTTTATCATTATTTATAATTTTAATAATTTTTTAGAGTCATTTATTATTTATTTAAAATTTTAGTATTTTAAACTTGATGGCACATTTTTCAATGCATTCTTTTTTATGAGAATTTTCAAGTGAAAATTGTATATAGGCATTTTGTATATTTATAAATTTTCTATAAAAATTACATGATTTTTAGAGGTCATTTAGTATTTATTTATTTTTTGTCTTTTTGTTTATTAAGGGCACGTTTCCCAAGAATACGTTAATCTTAAAAATTTTTGAGTGAAAATTATAATATATGTGCTTTGTGTGATAATGTATGTTGTGTAAAATTTTGTGATTTTTTTTAAAATGTCATTTATTAATTTTCGTAAATTTTATAATTTTTTTCTTTTTCTCATATTTAGATCACGTTTTCCAATGCACTTTTTATTTAAAATTTTCTTTATGAAAATTTTATATATGTGCATTTTATAAATTTTATGTAATGAAAATTTTCATAATTTATATATTTATTTTTTTTTTTTAAATTTGTTATTTATTTTAAATTGTATTTTTCTAACGTAGAATTAACTTTTAATTTGTTACACTGAATTTTTCTTTTTTCCTTCTTATAATGTTGTATTTCAGTTTTTAATATATAATTTAAAAAGAGTTCAAGTAATTTTTATTTTATTTTATTTATTTATTTTTTTCATTTTTCTTTGTTTTCTTCATTTTCTTTAAAAAAAAAAAAAAAGAGGTGGACAGCAGCAGCAGCGTTGCTATTGCTGCTTGTTTTCTGCAATGGCAGTTACCAACCATACTTCCTACACCTCCAATTCTACTTAACCCACCAAACTTCACCCTCTAATCACATCACACCCTCACTTGCACTCATTTTTTATCAGATTTTTAGGGATTTTGATTCAGTTATATTTTGACCATTTACACACTCAACACCTACTTGTAGACACCTCTACATTTCCCTCTCTCGGCCTTCCCTTTCTGCAACACAAAGCTCACACACATTGCACTCACTCACTTACACACAAAACACACACCTGCAGACTCCTGTTCCCTCTCTCGACTCCCTTATTGCATAGAACCATCACTCTCACAGACAATCAAAAACACACCAGCACTCTCATTTCCCAGCACCATCCATCACATCTCACAGACATGCACACTCAAACATGCACAGAACACCTACTTCATTCACTCCCCAAACACACAGTACACTTCCCCTGCACACAGACACACACCTATCTCCCTCGGCTCTCTCCACACACCCTCACAACTCACCTTTCTCATAGCCCTCACGACACCAGTGCACTCACGGACACAGCAAACGTCCAAAACACACAAGCCACACAATCCTCACACAGACATTCACAAAACGCACACTTGCAAATCCTTTCACCCGCACAAACACACACTTCACACACCTGCATAATCAAACAACCATTTACAAGAACACAGAACACACACGCGCAAAAAAGCTCACCCACACAAATTTCACACACAGCACACACTCATTTGCACACATTCACACACATCATCCATAGTCACGCACACGAATCACCCAAAATTCTCACAAATTTCTCTTGGCAAGCTCACACATCACACGCAAAAGCACGTTTACACAGTCACACACTACAAGTCACCTCATTCATTTCAATCCGGCCATCCAAAACTCACAAACCACTGCCAAAAACCAATTGAACCACCCCCACTCACCTTCATCTCCACGTACTATCGCACACCACTACCCACAAACAGAACCATTAGCGCCGTTGTTCGTCTCCACCGTGGGCAGCCACCATCCACTACCAATCATAGCCTCGCCTCCATCTCACCCCTGCTCTCCATAGTTGCCCGTTGTCTCCCAAATCCAGGTAAAGCTCTCACTCCTTTTATTTCAATTCCTGTACTTATTGTTTTGGTTGATAATTGACGGAATTAAAAAATTAAAAAATTTGATTTTAGAAAGGGATTTAGAGATTTGAGGGGAAAATTGAGAGAGAGAGAGAGAGAGAGAGAGAGAGAGAGAACCGGACAGAGAAACCGAGAGGGACAGAGAGCCGAACGGAGCCGGAAAGAGAGGTCCGATGAGGCGAGAGAGAGAGAGAAGGAGCAGAGGGAAATCGGGAAGAAAGAAAAAAAAAAGAGAAAAAAAAGAGAGAAGGAAGTCTGAAAAGTAAAGAACAAAGAAGAAGGAAGAAAAAGAAAGAAAAAAAAGAGAAGTAGGAAACCGAAAAAAAAAAAAAGAGTTTCAGTGAAACTACGTCGTTTTGACGTAGTTTTACTCAAAACTACATCGTTTTGTTGGTTTAGTTATCTAATTTGATTTTAATTAATAATATGTATTTATTTTATAGTCCTTATACTTTTATTAATGTTACTGTGGCCCTGAGCATTTATCATTTGTGCATTTAGATTTCTATTTTTTGTAGATTAACCCCATAATTTTATTTTCTTTTCAATTAGGTCCCAATTAATTGCATTTAGGTCCCCCGACTTTTATATAATTATAATTTTGGCTCCTACGTTTTTTTAATTTCCATTTTTGACCCCTATATTTTTCAGTAATTACATTTTGACCCCTATACTTTTCTGAAATTACCTTTTTACCCTCCAATATTTCAGAAAATTTCATTTTTACTCCCCAAGTTTGCTGGAATTGTATTTTAGCCCTTGGATGTTGCTGGAAATTGTAAATTTGGCCCCTCTTGTTGCTGAAACTTGCATTTTTACCCCCAAACCTTGCTGGAATTTCATTTTTTGCTATTATATTTTGCTGGAATTACTTTATTGCCCTCCAATATTGCTGGAATTTATATTTTTGCCCCCCCCCCAAGTAGCTAGAACTTGAATTTTAAGTTCATTTTATATTGAATTTATATTGTTGCTGTAAAGTTCATTTTTATCCTTGAATAATTGCTGCAAATTGTAATTTAGTTCTTAAATTGCTGGAATTTCACTTTGATCCTCAAATGTTGCTGGAAATTTGATTTTTACTTCATCAAGCTTCCTGAAATTACATTTTTTGACTTTAAATGTTGCTGTAAATTCTGTATTATTTAATGATTTTGCTGAAATTATATTCTTGGCCTTAAGTATTGCTGGAAATTTTTATTTTTGGGCATTATACTTGCTGGAAATTATATTTTATCCTTTAAATTTGTTGTAAATTATATTATTATCTTAACTATGGTTTGAAATTATAATTTTACCCTTTAGTTCGTTATAAATTACATTTTTATTCTAGAATATTGCCTAAATTTCCATTCGTAACCCAAAACCTTGGAACATTTTATTTTGGCCAAAAAAAAAAGAGAAGGAATTTAATTAATTCCTCAAGTTTTTTTAATTATTTTTTTTCCATATTTTATTTTATTTTAATGATTCCAAAATTTAGTCTTTTATCTAATTAATACTCAAATTAGTTTCTTTATTTCTCTTTTAGTTATTTTGATGATTCTTATTTAGGTGCTAAAAGTCTAAGTATGTATTATTGTGTTTTATCTTTTATTATTTTTATTTTTCTTATTTTACTTTATTTATTTATTTACTTAGTTATTTTTACTTAAACAGCTTTCATTTTTTTTCCTAAATATTTAACTATTATTATTTTTTTATTTTGTTTATTATGGCTATAATTGTTTTGAATTATTGTGGCATGTTTATAGTGATTAGTATGAAATTATTTAATTAGTAGTTTATTTATTTAAACAGTGGTATTTTTAACATGTTTGTTCATTTTATTAGCATTTATACCGAGTCTTCGAATGGGAGGTACCACTATTATCCTTCCAATGTCTCTTTATATGTTCCTATGTGCTTCTATGTGTTTTTCTATATATTTTTTTTATGTATCTCTTTGTAGTATTTTTATTCATATGTGATTATTTATTTATTTATGTCATGTTATTTATTTGAATTAACATTAATTATTCAAAGAAATGTAATAGATAGGTAATATGAACAGTTGTTGGGAGAGTTACTGCAGGCAATACAAGGGCACCAGACTTTGAATGTGGTGAAGCAGTAAAATTTGAAGCCAAAAACGGTCCCCCTGGTTAGTAGGAAATTGGGAGACTCTTTACTTTCTGCAGAATAAAGATCTCAGGATGTGTTCTGATTAATCATTTTACACGATAAAGATGGAGAATATGTTACTGCTCCTTTTATCAAATTGAATGTGATTTGCTTTACATTTTGGCACCTACCAAAAAAAAAAAAGGTAATATTCTAGTTAGTAAATTTTTTTTTTTGTACTTAGATAGTTTATGTTTTATCTATTTAACCAAAGCCTATGTATTTTAGATAAAAAGTGTAATAGATAGGTTAGATAGGATATGTTTTATTCTTTTTCTATTTTTAGATTGTAATTAGGTTATTCACCAGTGTAATAGTTAGGGCTTTGTGTGCTATGTGTGCTATATACTTATGTGTTTTATCCGCTTTCTTTAGGATTTTGCATCTAGAATATCATGTTTGTGTGCTATGTGCTCCTATGTGCTATTATGTGATTATTGTTTTAATCTATGTTTTTATTTATTTATTTACTTGCCTTATCATAATATATGTGTACCGTCGCCACACTAGTCCAATGCTAATTGTGGTTAATTCCGGTTTCTTCGCTAGTCCAACGCTAGCGGAGAATTTATAGAAAAATAGGCTAGTCCAATGCTAGACCTTTAGGTCATTTTAGTGTTAGAATCATTTCATGACATTTCACACACATCTCTTTTTTAGGCCTTTTTCCATTTTCGCATGATTTTTATATATACTTTATCACTTATTATCTATTTTAAACATATGTTCAGTGCATAATATTTAGATTCCACTACACATAGAATCTTAGGCCATTTGTGTGATTTTTGACTAAATAATAGTCACCTACTTACGTGGAAAGCGGTGGCGTACATGCCGTTCTCCCCTCCGTGAGTAAAAATAGATAGTCACGAGTCTATTAGTCCCCCGTACCCGTTATGTTGCATCCCCACTTTCTTTGTTCACTTACTATCTATACTACTATTTTCCTTTTCTCTTGCATTTCATTTTGCATCTATACTCGTGACTCCATCGAGGTCTAGACTCGGGTTTCGCAATTAATGCGATAATCCCGACCAAACCTCAATGGAATATTTTGTCCCTTAACAATATTCATTTTTAGGAATAGATTTGCATTCATATAGTTGCATCCAGATATGATAAAATCTTAGGGTTATATTAGGAAGATTTAGACTAAACCTCGCAACTAGTTTCGGCTAGGTTGAAAGGGTGCCTTAGGTGTAAGCCTTTGCCTTCCCTTTCTTCAACTATGACTCCCGAACCTTTTTCTCTTGTTTTCAAAGACCTGGAGTCGTCTAAAAGGGTTTTTCTTATTTTTTCCATATTTTTCCAAAAATTATCTTTTCTAAATAACTCATTCTCAATTTTCTTACCTTTGTAAAATATTTTCTGGTAACTTGGTACACCAAAACTCAATACCAAGTGGCGACTCCCTTTTTACTAAAAACCCTTTTTAGACTCTATTTTCGGGCCCAAAAACCGTCGCATTTTCAAAGTCCCATTTTAGGCCCTTTTCTTTTGTTTTCAAAATAAAGCATTTGTTTGTCACATTTTTTGTCGAACTATCTTTTATAAAGCATTTTTCTAAAATTTTTTTTACCAATAAATTTACCACTCTTTTTTCAATAAATAAACACAATCGAACATAAATTCTTCCTTTTTTCGACTTCTGTATTCGAACGAAAAATGGGGCGCGACAGTGGCGTTTTAGCCTTTGACCATTGAATGATTAATTAATATGATAAGAAAAATATCAAAGAAAATCCTGTAAGTAAGTCTCGTGCAAGGCAAAGAATCTAAGGAAAAGAACCTAGCAAAGTAACTACAGCACTTGGGAAGAGTTGAAGTTGGAGGAGAAAGTTGAGCTTTCAAGAGCCAAAAGGTAAGCTCCCTTGAGCTTAATTATGAACTACCAAGTCTTCAAATTTGTATAATTAATGATGATATGTGGAAATGTTAATGGAAGTCCAAGAAGTGAAAGGAAAGTTGAAGCAGAAACAAGTGAACCCCATGAAATGATAACTTGGAAATGACCTATGTCATGATGTAGTTTAGTGATATTTCAGTTGTGTTATGATTGGAACCAAGACATGTTGTTTGTTTAAAACTTGTTTTACATTGAATCTATTTTACAGGGGTGCAAATTTTATGATTTTTCATTGAGTATAACTTGAGATATGTTGAATTGAATAAACTATGGCTGAAGGATTCACGCCGCAGTCATGTTAGGTCAGTTTTAGTAAATTCGTTCCAACTTGGTGTAGAAAGCTTCAAATTGAGCGATTTTTGTTATGTTAGAAAATAGACTCACAGGGATTTCTAATGGTAAAGGTCTCATATACCAGTTCTGCATGGATTAATATCAAAAATTGTGCAAATTGGATTGAAAACTAGCCCTGCGTAAACAGTATTGATGGTGAGCTAAATTGAGGGCTGATTTTGAACTTGTTCTAGTTAGAATTTGAGTTGATGATCTTCATGAAAGTTTTATTCCTCAAAACATATTTTTAAACCACGTAACTCCAATTCCCTGGTTCTTGGTGGATTGACCCCAGCAATGGCATTAATTTGGTTGAAAACCAACCCTGTGCAAACAGGGTTGGTGAAGCACTAGGTTGTGGACCGATTTTGGAATGGTTTTTGTTAGAATTTGACCTGGTATCCTTCATAACAATTTTACTCCTTGAAATATAGTTTCTATCTATATAATTTCTTTTCTCAAATGACATATCAATTGGAAGTTATGCCCTGTTGAATACCTGTACTTGGTAAAACCGAAAACATGGGTTAACGGGGAAAGAATGGATTTGGGATGGCAAGTTGATCGGATTACAATTGGAACTGAATTTTGGTGTCTCAATGAAAATGTTCCAAATTAAGTCTAGTTTATAATGATATTGATCTTGTGAAATTTGGTTGAGTGAAAACGGAGTTAGGCTCTTCCCTGGTAAATCTTAAGTTTTAATAATTTGTACACTTACTTTGACTTAACAACTAAGCAACTTATGTCTCAATTATAGGTGCTTTGAAAACTCAAAGAATGGATATGTGAAGGACCTGGGGTGTGACAGCCCCACCTTACCCAAAGGCGCACCAAAGGGCTTAGCGGACTGCCTGCCTAGTTCTCGTCAGGACTCAAACACGCACTCGCGCAATACGTACAAACATACTTAATACAAAATAAAACACATTTATATAATTTACTTGACAATACAAATATCAATAATATATTTTACACACTCAAATTCACATAGTATTTACAAGAATAGCCTAAACAAGTGGCTATCAAAATACATGAACAGAACATGTACAACGTCCAAAATCAATTTTTTCAGCTTTAGTATTTTGGAAACCTGGTTAAAGAAAACAAATAAATGGGATGAGCTATAATAGCCCAATGAGTGCTCAAGTCATGCAACCATACCAGAAACTCATGATTTTATTTAATAAAAATATTTAATGAGTTAAATAAGCAATGTATGAACAATTTAATTAACAAGTAGTCAATGGCAGATACGGGGCTCGACTACGAGAGCAAGCTCAACCGCAGAAGTAGCAAGCACTGAACATGTACCCAAGACATTCGGACCGAGATAATAGCTCAACTCCTCACCAAGGATCATACCAGTATAAACAAGCAAGTACCCTAACCACTATTCACCTTGTAACCTCCGTACAGATTACCACAACCAGGGAGTAATCTCAACCTTGGAAGGGCCAACAAGCAAGAAAGTTCAATCCAGAGTTGGCCTCTTTGAGTAATTCAACTCAATTGGGAAAGAACAACACGCCCTAAAACACACAACACCTTATGACCTCCCAATTACAACCAAAAGTTCAATCCAGAGTTGGCCTCTTTGAGGAATTCAACTCAATTGGGAAAGAACAACACGCCATAAAACACCCAGCACCTTATGACCTCCCAATTACAACCAGGTTGACTAACCGTGAAGTAATGGTGAAGTTAGTCACGGAACTCTCAAACACAAATAACACATTTAATAGTGAAAGTATGTAACACATTGCGGAATAGATGCGATAAAGTACACATCTTTTCTCAAGTAACACATTTCATTAAATAATAATGTCAAGTATAACATGGCATTTCATGCATCATGCACACATAAAACACTCACCTGAAGTGCCTAAGAAAAGATTTCGTAATATGGTCGGGTCTCACTTCCGGATCCTGAAATTCAAGAGAAAATAGTCGTATAAAAAACCCAACTAAAATCTAAGCAATTTCATAAGAAAATTCGAGAAATACCCCAAGTCTTTCTAGGGTTTAATTTCTAGGGTTTTGGAGTTTAGGGTTTTATCCTAAGGTTTAGGGTTTTCAAAATTAAGGTTTTCTAACTTTTTAGGGTTTTGCTCGGAAATGTTCAATTCACTAATAGCTAATCTACGAAAATTTCTGCACGTTCAAATCACTAAATTATAGCTTATATAACTTTAAATCATAGCCTAATCACTTTTATTTCTTAGGTTTTACCAAAATTTCGGCAGCATTTCCCCTATAATCAGACTAACCCAAAATTTTTAACCTGCAGGGAAAACAGCCAAACAACCCAATCTCAAGTAGTTCTATCATTTCCATACCAAAATCAATTCAATTTCACCCAAATTTGTCATAAAAACACTTGAACCTCTCCAAGGTTCTTCAACCAAATCATACTTAAATCATGTCATTTCAAGATTCAATCACTATCTACAAGTCATACAAGCCCATAAACCTCATATCCATGGAATAAAACTTCATTTTCATGGCTCAAATAAATCATGGTTAACTATAAAGACATGGGTTAAAAGCTACAAAAATTACAACTTATACTTGAAATAATAAGAAAAGTTTATGGTGAATACTTTTAACAAGGTAAGATCTTTGCTTAGGAGGAAGATTAACTCACTTTCAATGGATGAAAAGTGATTAAATGGAAGAGAAAAACTCTAAGAAAATAAAAGCAAATGAGAGGAAAAAGAGAGAAGAAGGGCCGGCCAAGATGAAGAGGAAAAAAGAAAAAAATGGCTAAGTAAAATGGAAAAGAATTGAAAAAGTAATGGCCAATCAAAGCAAGACAAACTTAAGGGTAGAGTTTTGACTTTCTTGCATCTTAGACTCCACTTGGCTAGGTATAATTAGAAGTAGGATTTAACACTTATCTTCCTATTAATCTTATAAGATATCTAGGGTACAACTTCTAAGGGAAAAGGTACAACATGCTACATAAAATAGAAATTCTTCTAGGTATTTAATTCTAACTAATTTCGGCCCCCTTTTTTTTTCTACTAACAGACATAATGCGAAATAAATGGTTTTATATGAATTTCTAGGGTGTTACATGGGGAAACCTTAAAAGTTACATGTGAGTGTCCTAAAACTCCCTTTTATTTACTAACCTTGGTTTTATGAAAATTACATGATTTTCTTGCAACTTCAATGAACCTTTGTTTATACTAACGTTTGACACCTCGGCAAACTTTATATTATGTTATCCATATGAAAAATATGATTGCCAGGGTGAGCCTTTTGTTTGTGTATTGACTAAGGTTAATGTTAACACTTGTTGTTTCATGACTTGATATTATACTTGATATAAGTCCGGTGATGTACTTTGTCACACCGGTAGTACTTGTACTTGTTAAATTCAAAGTGTGCTTGTGCATGATTTGGGGCCCGACCTTGGTAGTTGATCGTGGCTGAGCCGACAGCAAGCTCGATCACCAAGTTTTGGCTATCTTGGTCTCTCGACACCTTCCGACCAGCAAGGAGGTTTTGCGGTCAAAGGGGTTGTAAACATCAAATTTTGACATACCACTCATTGTTCCAACATTGGGGGCACCTTTATATTTTTCGGGGTCAAATTCTAATTTTTTAACAAAAGAAGAACAAAATTAATAATCTCAGGGGGCAAAAAAGTAATTTTAGTTGTAAACATTTTTCCATTAGTTTTGGGGGTTTTAAATTCATATTTTATACTTTCATACATATTTTTAAATTTTTATGATTTTTTCAAGTTTAATTGGCATGTTTCTGAATTTTTCTGTATTTCGCCAGCACATGGGCAAAATGATAATTTCGGCTGCAAACACTATTTTCGCTCATTTCAAGTCCAAAATTTATTTTTCAAATTTTTAAGCATGTTTCAAAATTTTTTTGATTTTTTCGTGGACAATTGCTATTTTTTCTGTAAATATTGCGTTCAAGGGCAAAATCATCATTTCACATTTTAAACGCATTTTTCACCAATTCTTGAGTCATAAATGCATTTTTTAGGGTTTTAAGATTATTTTTAATTTTTAATAATTTTTCGAGACCAATAGCTATTTTTCTGTGCATTTTCATTTATCCAAGGACAAAATATTCATTTCACACTCCGAATGCGTTTTTGGCCAGTTTTAAGTTCTAATCTTTATTTTTTTAAATCTTGAAATCTACTTTGAATTTTTTTGGCAAATTTTGGAGTTCACTGTCATTTCTTTGTATTTTTTATTTTTTGGTTCAAAAATAATTTTTTAGAAAAAAATTAGAATTTTTATTACCAGTGACATTTTTGTTATTTTATAGTATTCTTGGAAACCAAGATTGCTAGCTCTATAAATGCCCCCATTAAAATCATAAAGTTGGAAAAAAATTAAAACCCTAAAACACATTCTTATCTAAAGAATTAAAGATCAAAATACACACTTTTACACTATAAACACACACACATAGCCGTTCTATTTCAAGAGGAGTTACTGTTCATCATCTTCAACATCCAATCTGTCGTGCCCTAAAAAATCGTGGGTAAAGGTGCTAAGTGGGGTCATTGACTGTCGTGTCCCGAAGAGACGGTCTGGTATCGGTGACCCTTTCGAAAATAAAAGTTTTTGGAAAAACCGTGCGTGTGTGAGAAAAACCAAAGTTTAGTAGAAAAAGTGTATTTTAAAAAAATGGTATTTTAAAAGAAAATGAGGCCGGGAACTAAAAGTGCGACAGATTTGGTCAAATAATTTTGAAAAAGGGTTTTATTTTGAAAGAATGGAGTCGCCACTTGGTACTGAGTTAGGGTGTACCAAGTCACCCAAAAAAATCGTTTAAACAAAATAAAAAAGTAAAATTTTAGAAAAATTATTAAAAACATTTTTTCGACTCCAATCTACAAAAAACGAGAGAAAAAAAAAGTTCGGGAGTCACATTTGAAGAAAGGGAAGGCAAAAGCTTGCGCCTAAGGCACCCTTTCTACTTAGCCGAGGCTAATTGCGAGGTTTAACCAAATTTTCCTAAATTAACCCTAGGTTCTATAGTAGTGTGTGTTCTTGGTGTGGTGTGTGAAAACTTGAAGATGTGTGTACAAAAAAGTGTGTGTTCTTGGTGTTCTTGGTGAAATGAAAAAAACTAAAACTAAAAACTCTTCCTACACTTTTATTTTCTCCCCCTTTTTAAAATCTCCAAGTGAGGGTATTTATAGTGAACCAAAGACTTATTTTCCAAGAAATGGCTAAAAGACCAAAACGCCCTTGACTACCAAAATTACAACTTTATCCTTAAAAATCTATTTTTTCTTACAAAAATGAAAAAAATTAAGAAAAATGTAAATAACAAATTTGTTAATAGAAATTCACCCTTAAAAAAAATTAGAAAAAACTTAAAAATATGCTTAAAAACCTAAAAACGAATTCGGGACCGAAAAATTGGTGAAAAATGAATTTGAAATGTGAAATGACAATTTTGCCCTTGGATAACAAAAATATACAAAAAATAGTTATTAGCCTCAAAAAATTATCAAAAATTAAAGGTAAGCTTAAAACATTAGAAAATGCCTTTTTGACTCAAAATTTGACAAAAAATGAATTTAAACTATAAAATGACAATTTTACCCTCAAACAATGAAAATTTACAGAAAAATAGCTATTTACCTCAAAAAATTATCAAAAATTAAAAATAAGTTTAAAACATTAGAAAATGCATTTCTGACTCAAAATTGACAAAAAATGAATTTAATTTATAAATTGACGATTTTGCCCTTGGGCAATGAAGATTCACAGAAAAAATAGTAATCGTCTCTGAAAAAATCAAAAAAATCCAGAAACATGCTTAAAGAATTAAAAAAATGAATCTGAAACTAAAATGAGCTAAAATGATACTCGCGAGACAAAATTACCATTTTGCCTTCCAGATTATTGAAAAATTAAAAATTAAATTTTGTCCCAAAAAGTGCAAACATGCCCCCCCCAGTGTTTGAAAATAAATGGTGTGTTAAATTTTGGTGTCTACAATTTGCCCCTCTTTGTCGGGAATCTTGTAAAGATTTCAGACAAAAACGTACACAACACCAAATTTTGACTCACCTAAAATATAGAAATAGATAAGAATGTAAACTAAATATCTAAACATGCATAGTATGAGAATATGCTGAGACATAAACCAATGAATGGATGAATCATAAAAAACATGTGATCGAGCTCTCAAAGAGCTGCCTACGTATCCTAGTGAAGGGAATCAGGTCGAACGTAGTTCGGATGCATGTGAGCAGTGGATATGAAACACAATTGCTAATGGTGAGTCAAGAATTCAAAATTTTTTACTTGTGATCAAAAGAAAGGAATGCAACTTTAAAACTGCTAAACAAAGACAACATAAATTGGTAAGAGATTGCAAGACAAAATAAAGTGCTTAAACTAATAGGCAAAAAAATGAGTTCAGGTTGCTGAACAAAATAAATATCGATAAGCTAAATGCAATGTCAGAGCTGCCAGACATAAAAATGTAAATAAACACATGCCGTTCAGGCTGCTGAACGGAGGCATGACCTTGGGCTGCCAAGGTTGATGAATGCAAAGTTTGGGCTGCCCAACTTGAAAGAGTAAATGAATGATCCTGAGCTGCCAGGAATCATAAAATGCAATGTGTGGGCTGCCAGATTTGGAAATAAAAATAAAAGATGCCGACCAAACTGCCGGACGGATGCATGACCTTGCGCTGCCAATGTTGATGAATGCAAAGTTGGGCTACCAACCTGGTAAAGTAAATAAATGATATTGGGCTGCCAGGAATCAAAAAAATGTAATGTCTGGGCTGCCATACTTGAAAACATAAATAAAAGATGCTGACTAGGGTGTTAAACGGATACATGACCTTAAACTGCTAAAGTTGATGAATGCAAAATTGGGCTGCCAACTTGAAAAAATAAACAAATGATCCTAAGCTGCCAAGAATCATAAAATGCAATGTCTGGGCTGCCAGACTTGGAAACATAAATAAAAGATGTCGACCAAACTGCTGGACGGATGCATGACCTTGGGGTGCCAAGGTTGATGAATGCAAAATTGGGTTGCCAACTTAGAAAAGTAAATAAATGATCATGGCCTGTCAAGAATCATAGAATGCAATGTCTGGACTGCTAGAGTTGGAAACATAAATAAAAGATGCCGACCAAGATGCTGGACGGATGCATGACCTTGGGCTGCCAAGGTTGATGAATGCAAAGTTGGATTGCCAACTTGGAAAATTAAATAAATGATCTTGGGCTGCCAGAAATCATAAAATGCAATGTTTGGGCAGGCAGACTTGGAAACATAAATAAAAGATGCCGATCAGGATGCTGGAAGGATACATGACTTTGGGCTACTAAGGTTGATGAATGCAAAGTTGGGTTACCAACTTGGAAAAGTAAATAAATGATCCTGAACTGCCAGAAATCATAGAATGCAATGTCTAGGCTGCCAGATTTGGAAATATAAATAAAAGATGCCGACCAAACTGTTGGACGGATTCATAACCTTGGGCTACCAAGGTTGATGAATGCAAAATTGGGTTGCCAACATGAAAATGTAAATAAATGATCCAGGCTGTCAGGAATCATAAAATGCAATGTTTGGCCTGCAAGACTTGGAAACATAAATAACAAATGCCGACCAAGCTGCTGGACGGATGCATGATCTTGGGCTGCCAAGGTAGATGAATGCAAAGTTGGGTTGCTAATATGGAAAAGTAAATAAATGATCCTGAGCTGCCAGGAATCATAAAATACAATGTCTGGGTTGCCAAAATTGGAAACATAAATAACAGATGCCGACCAAGCAGCTGAACGGATGCATGACCTTGGGCTGCCAAGGTAGATGAATGCAAAGTTGGGCTGCCAACTTGAAAAAGTAAATAAATGATCCTGAGCTGTCAGGAATCATAAAATGCAATGTCTGGATAGCCATACTTGAAAACATAAATAAAAGATGTCGACTAGGGAGCTAGACGAATACATGACCTTGGGCTGCAAAAATTGATGAATGCAAAATTGGGCTGCCATCTTGGAAAAGTAAATAAATGATTCTAGGCTGCCAGAAATAAAAAAATGCAATGTCTGGACTGCCAGACTTGGAAATATAAATAAAAGATGCCGACCAGACTGTTGAACGGATGCATGACCTTGGGCTGCCAAGGTTGATGAATACAAAGTTGGGCTGCCAACTTGAAAAAGTAAATAAATGATCCTGAGCTATCAAGAATCATAAAATGCAATGTTTGGGCTGCCATACTTGGAAACATAAATAAAATATGCCGACCAGGCTATTGGAAGGATGCACGACCTTGGGATGCCAAGGTTGATGAATGCAAAGTTAGGCTGCCAATTTGGAAAAGTAAATAAATGATTCTGGACTGTCAGGAATCATAAAATATAATGTCTGGGCAATCAGACTTGGAAATATAAATAAAAGATGCTGACCAAATTGCTGAACGGATGCATGACCATGGGCTACCAAGATTGATGAATGCAAAGTTGGGCTGCCAACTTGAAAAAGTAAATAAATAATTCGGAGCTTCCAGGAATCATAAAATGCAATGTCTGAATTGCTAGACTTGGAAACATAAATAAAAGATGCCGATCAGGCTGCTGGACGGATACATGACCTTGGGATGCCAAGGTTGATGAATGGAAAGTTGGGCTGCCAACTTGGAAAAGTAATAAATGATCCTTGGCTGTCAGGAATTATAAAATGCAATGTCTGGGCTATCCCACTTAGAAACATAAAAAAAAAATGCCGATCAGGCTATTGGACAAATGCATGACCTTTGGATGTCAAGGTTGATGAATGCAAAGGTGGGCTACCAACTTGTAAAAGTAAATAAATGATTCTGGGCTTTCAGCAATCATAAAATGCAATGTCTGGGTTGCCAGATTTGGAAACATAAATAAAATACGCCGACCAGACTGCTAGACGGATGCATGACTTTGGGCTGCCAAGGTTGATAAATGCAAAGTTAGGCTGCCAACTTGGAAAAGTAAATAAATGATTCTGGGCTGTCAAGAATCATAGAATGCAATGTCTAGGCTGCTAGACTTGGAAACATAAATAAAAGATGCCGACCAGGATGTTGGACGGATGCATGACCTTGAGCTGCCAAGGTTGATGAATGCAATGTTGGGTTGCCAACTTGAAAAAGTAAATAAATGATCCTAAAGCTACCAGGAATCATAGAATGCAATGTCTGTGCTGCCGAACACGGAAATATAAACAAAAGATGCCGACCAATCTGCTAGACGAATGTATGACCTTGGGCTGCCAAGATTGATGAATGCAAAATTGGGTTGCCAACATGGAAAAGGAAATAAATGATCCTGAGTTGCCAGAAATCATAAAATACAATGTCTGGGATGCCAGATTTGGAAACATAAATAACAGATCCTGACCAAACAATTGGACGGATACATGACCTTGGGCTGCCAAGGTAGATGAATGCAAAGTTGGACTGTCAATTTGGAAAAGTAAATAAATGATTCTAGGCTGTCAGGAATTAAAAAATGCAATGTCTGGGCAGCCATACTTGAAAACATAAATAAAAGAAGTCGACTAGGGAGTTAGACGAATACATGACCTTGGGCTGCAAAGATTGATGAATGCAAAATTGGGCTGCCATCTTGGAAAAGTAAATAAATGATCCTGAGCTGCCACAAAACAAAAAATGCAATGTCTGGACTATCAGGCTTGGAAATATAAATAAAAGATGTCGACTATGGAGCTTGACGAATACATGACATTAGACTGCAAAGATTGATGAATGCAAAATTAGGCTGCCATCTTGGAAAAGTAAATAAATGATCCTAGGCTGCTACAAATCAAAAAATGTAATGCTTGGACTACCAGACTTGGAAATATAAATAAAAGATGCCGATCAGACTGTTGAACGGATGCATGAACTTGGGTTGCCAAGATTGATGAATGCAAAGTTCGGTGGCCAACTTGGAAAAGTAAATAAATGATCTTGGGCTACCAGGAATCATAAAATGCAATGTCTGGGCTGCGAGACTTAGAAACATAAATAAAAGATGCCTACCAGTCTGCTGGACGGATGCATGACCATAGAATGCCAAGGTTGATGAATGTAAAGTTGGGCTGCCAACTTGGAAAAGTAAATAAATGATCCTGGGCTGTGAGGAATCATAAAATGCAATGTCTGGGCTGCCAGACTTGGAAAGATAAAAAAAAATGCCGACCAGGCTGCTGGACAGAAGCATGACCTTTGGATGTCAAGGTTGATCAATGCAAAGTTGGGCTACAAACTTGTAAAAGTAAATAAATGATTATGGGCTTTCAGAAATCATAAAATGCAATGTTTGGGCTGTCAGATTTGGAGACATAAATAACAGAAGCCGACCAAGTTGCTGGACGGATGCATGACCTTGGGCTGCCAAGGTAGATGAATGTAAAGTTGGGCTGCTAATTTGGAAAAGTAAATAAATGATCCTGAGCTGTCAAGAATCATAAAATGCAATGTCTAAGCAGTCATACTTGAGAACATAAATAAAAGATGTCGACTAGGGTGCTAGACGAATACATGACATTGGGCTGCAAAGATTGATGAATGCAAAATTTGACTGCCAACTTAGAAAAGTAAATAAATGATCCTGAGCTTTTAGCAATCATAAAATGCAATGTCTGGGTTGCCAAACTTGAAAACATAAATAAAATACGCCGACCAGGCTACTGGACGGATGCATGACTTGAACTGCCAAGGTTGATGAATGCAAAGTTGGGCTGTCAACTTGAAAAAGTAAATAAATGAGCCTGAGTTGCCAGGAATCATAAAATGCAATGTCTGGGCTGCCAAACTTGGAAACATAAATAAAAGATGCCAATCAAGCTGCTGAACGGATGCATGACCTTGGATTGCCAAGGTTGATGCATGCAAAGTTGGGTTGCCAACTTGGAAAAATAAATAAATGGTCTTAGGCTGTCAGGAATAATAAAATGCAATGTCTGGTCTGCCAAATTTGGAAACATAAACAAAAGATGCCGACCAAGCTGCTGGACAGATGCATGACCTTGGGATGTTAAGGTTGATGAATGCAAAGTTGGGCTGCCAACTTGGAAAAGTAAATAAATGATCTTGGGCTGCCAGGAATCATAAAATGCAATGTCTGAGTTGCCAGACTTGGAAATATAAATAAAATATGTCAACCAAGCTGTTGGACGGATGCATGACCTTGAGCTGCCAAGGTTGATGAATGTAAAGTTGGGCTGCCATCTTGGAAAAGTAAATAAATGATCCTGGGTTGCCAAAAATCATAGAATGTAATGTCTGGGCTGTCAGACTTGGAAACATAAATAAAAAATGCCGACCAGGTTGCTGGACGGATGCATGACCTTGGGCTGCTAGGATTGATGAATGCAAAGTTGGGTTGCCAACTTAGAAAGGTAAATAAGTGATCCAGGGCTGCTAGGAATCATAAAATGTAATGTTTGGGGTGCCAGACTTGGAAACATAAATAAAAGATGCCGACCAAGTTGCTGAACGGATGCATGACTTTGGGCTGCCAAGGTTGATGAATACAAAATTTGGCTGCCAATTTGGAAAAGTAAATAAATGATCTTGGGTTGCTCGAAATCATAAAATGCAATGTCTGGGCTGCCAGACTTGGAAACATAAAAAAAGATGCCGACCAAGGTGCTGAACAGATGCATGACCTTGGGATGCCAAGGTTGATGAATGCAAAATTGGACTATCAACTTGTAAAAATAAATAAATAATACTGGGCTTTCAGGAATCATAAAATGCATTGTCTGGGCTGTCAGACTTGGAAACATAAATAAAATATGTCAACCAGGCTATTGGACGGATACATAACCTTGGACTGCCAAGGTTGATGAATGCAAAGTTGGGCTGCCAATTTGAAAAAATAAATAAATGATCTTGGGCTGTCAGTAATCATAAAATGCAATGTCTGGGCTGCCAGACTTGGAAACATAAATAAAAGTTGCCGAGCAGGCTGCTGGACGGATGCATGATCTTGGATTGTCAAGGTTGATGAATGCAAAGTTGGGCTACTAACCTGAAGAATTAAATAAATAATCCTAGGCTATCAGGAATCATAAAATACAATGTCTGGGCTGCCAGACTTGGAAACATAAATAAAATATGCCGACCAGACTGCTAGACGGATGCATGACCTTGGGCTGTAAAGATTGGTGAATGCAAAGTTGGGCTGCCAACATAGAAAAGTAAATAAATGATTTTGGGCTGCCATAAATCATAAAATGCAATGTATGGGCTGTCAGACTTAGAAACATAAATAAAAGATGCCAACTATGCTGCTGGATGGATGCATGACCATGGGATGTCAAGGTTGATTAATGTAAAGTTGGGTTACCAACTTGGAAAATTAAATAGTTGATCTTGGGCTACCAGGAATTATAAAATGCAATGTCTGGGCTGCCATACTTAGAAACATAAATAACAGATGCCGACCAGTCTATTGGACGGATGCATTGCCTTGGGCTACCAAGGTTGATGAATGCAAAGTTGGGCTGCCAACTTGAAAAAGTAAATAAATGATCCTAGGCTGTCAGGAATCATAAAATGCAATGTTTGGGCTGTCAGGCTTGGAAACGTAAATAACAGATGCCGACCGGGCTGCTGGACAGATGCATGACCTTGGGTTGCCAAAATTGATGAATTCAAAATTGGGCTGCCAACTTTGAAAAGTTAATAAATGATCCTGAGTTGTCAGGAATCATAAAATGCAATGTCTGAGCTGCAAGATTAGAAACATAAATAACAGATGCTTGATCCTGAGCTGTCAGGAATCATGGAATGCAAAGTCTGGACTGTCAGACTTGGAAAAGTAAATGACAAATGCATGACCTTGGGTTGTCGGGGATCATGGAATGCAAAGTCTTGGCTGTCAAACTTGAAAAAGTAAATGACAAATGCATGACCCTGGATTATCAGGGATCACGGAATGCAAAGTCTAGGCTGTCAGACTTAAAAATGTAAATAACGAATGCATGACCCTGAGCTGTCAAGGATCACGAATGTAAAGTTTGGGCTGTCAGACTTGGAAAAGTAAATAAATGATCCTGGGCTGCCAAAAATCATAAATGCAATGTCTAGGCTACCAGATTTGGAAACATAAATAAAAGATGCCGACCAAACTGTTGGACGGATGCATGACTTTGGGCTGCCAAGGTTAATGAATGCAAAATTAGGCTGCCAATTTTGAAAAGTAAATAAATGATCTTGGGCTGCTAGGAATCATAAAATGCAATGCAAGGTCTAGGCTGTCAGACTTGGAAAAGTAAATGACAAATGCATGATCCTAGACTGTCAGGAATCATGGGATGCAAAGTCTGGCCTTTCAAATTTGGAAAAGTAAATAACAAATGTATGACCCTAGGTTGTCAGGGATCATAGAATGCTAAGCTTGGGCTGTCAGATTTGGAAAAGTAAATGACAAATGCATGACTTAGGCTGTTAGGGATTATAGAATGCAAAGTTTGGACTGTCAGAGTTAGAAAAGTAAATGACAAATGCATGACCCTGAGCTGTCAGGGATCATGGAATGCGAAGTCTGAGCTGTCAGACTTGGAAAAGTAAACGACAAATGCATGACGCTGGGCTGTCAGGGATCATGGAATGCAAAGTCTGGGTTGTCAGACTTGAAAATGTAACTAAATGATCATGGGCTGTCAGGAATCATGGGATGCAAAATTTGGGCTGTCAGATTTGGAAATGATCCGAAATTAAAAACCAACAGACAAATTGAAACATGACAGAAATTAAAACCCAACGGATTAGTTAAAGTAAAATTAACAAAAAGTGATATTCATAATGCTAGACAAACTAAAGTAATGTGCAATATGGTAAATAAATACCAAACAAATGTTTATTCAAAAAATAAGATATATTGATGTGATGCTGGCTATTGGACTAACGTGTACATGCATGATGCTAAATTGATGAACAAGACGTAATGTCTAAGTTGTTAGACTAGAACGAACTGATGGAATCCAGGCTGTTGGATAAAAAATACATAGAGAAATTTAAACCATAGGAAAACCTAAATCAATTGTCAAACATTACATCCAAATTAACTTCAAAAATCAAAATTTTCAATCTTCCTTTTTTTTTTGCCCCAGTGTATGGCATCAAATTAATTCGAAGTCAAAACTCATTTCAAATCAATCATTCTAAAAAATTTGCTCCAGTGTGAATCAGTCTTTTACAAGTTTTGCTTCAAACATAAAGCATCAAAGTTATTTTTTGCAATCAAATTTTTCTCAAAAAAATTTGCCCCAATGTCAAATTTTGAAATCGATTTTTGAAATGAATTGCACTCTTGATCAAATCATCATTATCTTAAAAAATTGCCCCAGTTTTCATTCTTGACGAAGGCCTCAATGTGATGACGATGTGATTGCACCTGCAAAAAGAGGAAGCAACTACAATTGCAAAAGTGATGCCACCATCTGACGATCCCTTGACTCTGCTAGCGCATATAAACATGAGTATTGCCATTCTGAGTCTCTAACCAATCTCTTGCTTTACTCTTTGCAAGTTTCCCAATTCAGTGAATTCGAATTCACGACTCAAATCCAAATCTCTCAAAACAGTCTTTTAATTCACTCATGCCTCTGACTTCTAATAAATTTAGAATTGCCTTTGCTTTTATTCAAATTTGAACATAGCAAATGTCAAAATTTTAAAACATGAATTGGTCAGAAAAATACTTCACATACAATAATGTAAAATAAATTATGTACAGTAAACAATACACAAAGACTAAATGAAATACAATTAAATGAAATATTTTTCAAAAAAAATCAATTTTAGAATAATGGTTTAAAAGATGGTTTTTGATCTTTGGATGTCATTCCCATTTGAATTCTGACATTGCCACAACTGATCAATGCAAACGAAAACCTCAATCAACTGTTCTCATCAACTTCTCAATGACTTCCATGTCGGCATACTGATTTTCTCATCCGTGAGCCTTCAACTTGTCACATTCTCCTAACCATAAGATTCTTCCAAATTACTGACTTCAGGAGAAGAAATGGAACGAATGACAGTGTCCAAAATTGATATGATCTCTCCTTTTTTTATTAAAACAGATCAGTGCTCAAAGAATATTTGGCATCAGTAAGGCAATCTTCCCTTGTTGATTTGGGATAGATATATTAACATCATCTGTCAATGTACTAGAATGCAACATTTTGACGCTTGTCAATCCCCCACACACTTGAATCATTATTCGTTCTCAATCATTCAAAAAAAATGCGAGCTCAACTAGTGATTCAAGTATAGAAATCACACATGTGCGTTCAAAAATGTATTTCCTCAAGACCAAGTAAATGACCATTATGTAATTTATTATCTTGCCTTTAATACTCATAATATCAAGCAAAGGGGAAGGAATTATATCACAATTAAGTAATTTTAACTTAATTTCTTCACCTTATTGAATTTCACAAGTAAACGAATCATACGATCAATCAGAGAACATCACATGTCTATAATCAGTTTCATTTTTCTCATGAGGAAATTTTATTCTAGTGAACTAATCACTCAAAATAGGAGAGTGTTTTTTTACGCGAAAACCGACATTAGTCATGAAGGTTCCCAGTTATTCAACATTTCAATCTTAAGCCAATAGCAGAACTGTATTCAAGAAGTAAAATTGCCTTTTTACGCAAGAATCGACATTGGTTGGATGAAGATCCCTAGTTACTCAAAAATTTACTTACTCAAATTTGCAATGCATTACTCATAGTTCAAGTACTGTTTGACGTGAAAGTCAACATTTTTGGATGAAAACTCCCGGTTACTAAGTACGAGAACCATTGGAGTAGAAAAACTACATTATTTCTCTTCCTTTCTTCTTTTTTTCTTTTTCTTTCCCTTTTTCTTTTTTTTTTAAATCCCTCATAACAAATGTTACATCACAGATTACATGAGTGCACTAATTGACCATAATCATCATTTAACATGTGAAATTAAGTAAAGAAGAGAAATTTTCATCAAACGTTAAAAATTTAGACATAATTCTAACCACTTTACAAGATATACTTTCTATAAGAACAAAACTCTAAACCACATAATAATCATTTCTTATTGTTCAAAGAAAGCATTTGTCAAATCACATAAAGTAATTTCAACCAGTAGGGGAATTAGACAAACATCAAGCGTGTGACATCCTCTATCTTCACCTCACAATAACTTATGCAACACATTCCAACGGTGAATAAGAAATTATGGACATGGAATAATAACTTCCCTTGTGAATCGATTGAAATGGCATCCCATACGTGTTTGTTCTTTTATTGTGCTTGAATCGCCCAAAAATACATCCAAATTGGCTTGACATTTTGTAGATCTTCGGAGCAAAAATGCATTTTGACTTAACTCGCTGACTGATATCTTGGTGTCAATGTTTAGGATTTCTACCTCTTCCAAGATTAGTTTGGATTTTCCTTTCGTACCATTCAGAATCTTTAACACGGAATCTAGATTCTTTTTTGGTATCACTCTAATTCCTCATTAACAGCTTGTGTTATTTTGGAATTCGGAGAGAGATCAAAGTGGCAATTATCAGCTTCAAATAAGATGACATCCGAAGACCATGGGCATTTATTTTCACCCTCAAAAGATACAAGAAAAATATTTTTCTTTTCATTCAATTTGAACTCATTAACTTATCAAAAGAGAAAACCTTAGAATTACATAAACCCAGCATCAAGTTTTGAGAAAAATGTGATTTATTTTGAGGCCTCATCAAAGAATTATTTGTTCAATATAACAAAAAGATTTGAAGAAAATTCTTTTCAAAAACTAAATACAAAAAATATGAAGGGAAAGTCAAATGTGACAAACAAATTTCAAAAAGTAATTTATTTAACACTTCATCTGAGAAAAAAATTTTGAACACAAGGCAATCTTAAACTTACAGAAGGATTCCAATTATTAGCATCCAAATTATTACTATTTTTGTTATAATTTTCTAGCTATGAAATACAATTTCATTTATCACATTGCTTATCCTAACCAAACTCACCTATCTAGTTTCTAGGCATTATCAATTCTAAAAATCGATCATCCATGACCCTTCGAATAATTCAAAAGGACACTCATGTTTTTGATGTCCTTATGGGTCTCGAACATGTGATGGTTTATTTTGAATTGGACCATAATTTAAAGTACTCAAACATAAGATCAAATATGTATCGAATGTCTTTCTTATTTTACCGCCTCTATTAGAGGACCTGTAAAAATGAAAAAAAAAATCAAAGTTAGTATAAATGAAAACAAAAACGGATGCATGTCCTAGGGAAAGCCCTTATTATGCCAAGGGTAGGCCTAGCATGAAATGTAATCTTTTAGGGTGAGGCCCCCCTTTTTAATCATAGATGGGCCAGATCCGCCGGAAAGAGATGCCTCCATTCTGCTCATATTACCTTACCTAGGGTCTCACCTGCCAGGATATGCCAAAAATATAAACGTGCATGTCTTTTAGGGTTAAGTACCCAAGACAAAAGGATGGCTTTCCTATTCGGGATTTTCGAAGTGGCGTTCCCTCTAGGGTTTATGCATGATACCAATTTATTAAAGTAGGATTAAAATAATTAAAAATGCAAAATTTGAAAAATGATGTTGAATTTCTTCAAGAAAGATGGACCATGAATTGTACGAAGGATTATTAACTTAAAACTTATTTGATTGAAAATCAAGCCTTCACGAGGTTATGGGACACAACATTGAAAGAAAAATAAAAAATCATGATTTTATCTAGGAACTTACAAGTAAAAATGTCAGTTTATTAAAGTATGATGAAACATGTTTAAAAATCACTTTGTGTACAATGTGGGATGGAAGGGTGGAGGATACGGCAAAAATGACGTATTAATTTTTGAAAAAGGATAAATGCAAGCTGTGCAAAAAATTTAACCATTCGCGTGTATTTATTGACTTTGAGAAAATTCGGTTCAAATAAAACTAACAAATACAACAAGGAGGAATAAACCTTGACAAGAATCTAAAAACTACAATTTTTATTCAAAAATATTTAGAACGAAAAATCAAATTTTAAGATTTTTTTTTAAATTCACGAGTCTTACTTATGGGATTTTCTTTGATATTTTTCTAATCATATTAATTAATCATTCAGTGGTCAAAGGCTGAAATGCCACTCATCTCTTTGCCGTACTTAGCACCCCCAAACTCTCACCACCTCATGCTTGCTTAATAACTTGCCTAGCCGACTCATCTTCTGCCTTCTTTTGCTTTGTTTTGTTCATTTTCTATCTCTTTTTTTTTAATTTTCTATATTTTTTGCTTTGTTTAAGAACTAGCAAGTATTTTATTTCTTTAAGTTAAATTATTTTACATGTTACACACGTAACCATCCAATGACACGTATTATGCTAGCATTTCTTGGTCTTCGGGTCTCAAGTGCTATAACTTAATGAATTAATTTTATTAGTTCAATTACTAATATCACCTATCCAAATTAATATTGACAATAATATTGCACATACACAGTCAAATGATTAGATGGTTAAATTCAGGTGTTAATGTGAGTGACCGAGGCCTTGGTAAGTTATCTATACCATCATTACTAAGTTCTAGGATTTTAAGTATTAAAATCTAGTGAACTAATTGTACTAACTCATTTACCAACATCATCTATTCAAATCAATCTTAACGATAATTTTAATGCACAAATAAACAAATGATTAGATGGGTAAAATCAAGTTTCAATGCAAACAACCGAGATTTTGATAAGTTTTATCATTAACATCACTACAATTCCGGACTCCAATATTACTAGTAATTAATTTACTGTTAATTAAATAATGATTAATTACGAGTCGTCACAATTTACAATAAATATAGATGATCATTTTGAATAACGAGAAAATAACTTTATTAAGAAAATAACATGATTTAAAAACTCTAATGAACAGTATTTTTGTCTAAAGAAGTTCCACATCATCCTATTTTATTATTATATATTTATGAAATCTTTTGATGTGAGTAAAGTGCTCATCAATTTAATTCAAGGGGATTAAGTGAAACTAATAGGTAAGTTCAGGGTGAAGTAGAATTAATCCAAAATTTTATTCGTAAGAAATGACAAGTAAAAGACGAAAAGAGTACATTGTTAAATCTGCCATAATAATTATGCCTTATTCTTCTCAGTTTTAGTTATTAAATCAAGACGTGTCTTCTCAGTTTTAGTTATTAATCAAGACGTGTCTTTCTTCCAGTTCCTGAATTTGCTCATTTTGCATGCATAAGTAAGAACCATAAAAAGTTTAGATAATAATACAGTTACTCTTTGTTAGTATAACTCCTAACAAAATTAGTAAGTTTTCTTATAAAAATAGTAATTTCATCAATAATATGCTAATTTTCTTTAAAATCTTACTATTTCTTTGTGACTCTTGTTCACCGGAACTTTTTCTAAAAATTGGATTCACCGTGGAACGTTAGTTCACCATACAAGATCTTCAAAATTCACCATACAAGATCATCGTAGCCATACACATTGTTACCTCTATTTGTCCAATGCTGTATTTCAATATTTAAGATTCTTGACTTCTCAATAAGCCTTCCTATTCAATTTCCTTCTTTATATTAAGTAGTTTTTATAGAGATAGTCTGCAATAAATTAGCAGGCATACGACTAGCAAATATAGGACGGTGAATTAATTCTCTAGTACCGAAAATAAATTAACCTTTTAGAATTGTTCGCTAACTTTGTCTATATAAACAGACATGCAAAGCATACAAATTTGAATAGTTTCATGCGTTACATAACGAGTAAATCGTTAACAAGTTATTTTTCTATTTCATTTACTTTCTATAAGATATTTTTAAGAAAAATGTGTGCATGATATAGTTTAGAGAATTACCTATATAATATCAACACAACAATGTCTACAATTTTTATGCATAAAGCTAGTTTTATATTTATTCAAAAGTTGGTAAATGTATTTCACAATATACATTATATGCATATTGTGAAATTAATTAGTCAATACTCGATTAGTATTCAGATTCAGTAACTATGCTGCTAATCTTGATCTTTTGGGAATACCTAAACAATCTTTCTAATTTTCTGCATTTTTGGGTAGTTTTCTATCACAAAAAATCAAACTTAATTTAGTGGATAAGAATATTTTTTTCATTATCTTTTAATGAGAGTTTGATTCTCACACCAGTTTCATTTTCCTTCAAGTTTGATCGAATAATAAATATGTTTTAACTCATCGTGTTTGGCAGCTTTCAATTAATTGGCTTCAAATTGTTAAGCGAAGGCTCCGGTCATCTAGCAAATTTGAGTAAGCGATCCAAAAAAGAAAGGAAAATTAAAAAAGACATTGTTTTCATCTCAAGTAATGTGTGTATAATCAATAACATGAAAAAAAAAATTATATACGTCAATAATGAATACAAACGGGCAATTTTTAGAGGCCTCTGAAGTAATTTAAAATTTTATATATACACTCTCTTCCCATTATGGTTTTTAAAATTTCTAATCAGATGGTAGTGATTGTTAGAAATTTATATTTAGATTACTTTGAGGCATGAGAATTCACTATCATTAAGAAGAATTTGCTCCCACTGTAAAGAAAATTTTCTTCAGTATACAACAACGTATTTCATGTTAATCTCTCAAAACAAATTGTTATTATATCTTTAATTCTCCTTTTAATCCTCTTTATACATGTTGTGGAGGTGTTTTGAAGAGTTATTTTATGTGTCAAACTGTTAAGAATGGTAGTTAATTGTACCAAACTTCACAACTCTTCAAAATAAAAAGTCCAAACCCCATAAGTCTTCAAAAACAAAAATCCCGTAAACTACCAAAAAATAGCCGCGGCTTTAGTCGTGTCACGACTATTGGAGCGGCCATGATCAGTGAAAGTTTCTGACCATAGCAGTTCCCACAGTCGCAGCATAGCTAAGGTCGTGACTACAGTCAAACTGTTCAAGATGACATATTGCAGACTTCATAATAATCCCCCACTAGTTTGCAAAATTTCGTGTCATAGACACAATCCTCAAAGTATAACAACTCAACAATTGTCAAGCATAATTAGATGTGTCTCTCAACTTAAACTTCTAGTTAGTGTATGTGATTTAAACTTCTAATAGAAGTTATTAGTGTCTCTCAAAATAGAACTCTCTCTCCTCTCTTCTTGCCTTTTCCTCGAGGGTTAAGTACCTATAAGGAAAACAAATTTGACAAAGGGTGAGCTTATAGCCTAGTGAGGTCCATTTTAAGACCATGTTAGAAACATCTTTTAAAATTATTTGGTTGAATAGAAATTCATTTGTATTGATAGCATACAAGAATATAACTGAATCATATAACATGTACTCAAGAACCATAAAAGGATACAAGATTATCATGTCAAATACTGTCCATGGGCGAATCAAGTACGTTGGCCTCCGACCCTACATCAATTTTATTGCCTCCGGCACTACACCGTTTTGATAGCTCGAGCTCTACCCAAGTTCTTTTCTCGTACACCCCCTTAACCTACAAAACCTCCTTGTAGGCTAGAAGGTGCCGAGAGACCAAGGTAGTCAGAACTTGGTTACCAAGCCCGTTGCTAGCTCAGCCAAGACCAACTACCAAGGCCAAGCCCCAAATCATGCACAAGTATAACATGCACAAGCACACTTTGAATTTAATAAGTACAAGTACTGCTGGTGAGATAAAATGCACAACCGGACTTATATCAAGTACTGCCAGTATTTAAAAACCCGGTACAAGTAGCAAATATAATATCAAGTTATATAATAACAAATTATAATGTTGACTAGTCAACACATATATAAAAGACTTACCGGCGGTCATACCATTCACGTAAATGCATGCTAATCATATATCACATAAACAAACTCGCCGGGAGATCAAAGTGTTTATATTAGAAAAGGTCTATTAAATTTCTACAAGAATTCACGTAGTTTTTTGTAAAACTAAAATTGGTAAAAAAAAATAATTTAATGGACACTCACAGGTAATCTTTAGGTTTCCTCAAGTTCTTCTCACGTTTGTTCCTTGAGGTTCTGAAGCACCTATAAATAAAAATGCATTGAGTAAAGCTAAGTCGAAGCGAATGAATAACCATTGGTACTTAAAAGTTTTGTTTTAATTTATTTATTTATATTATTTCTATCACCTATGTATATTTCCCTTAAAATGGGAAGCCATGAACCTAACCGTGACCTCAATACCGCTTGGCCTGAGTTTGTTCAAACATGGCTTACTCAATCCCTGCACAACCAATTCCCACAATCTTTGTCCCCTTAAAAACTAGACTCATTTTGATTACATTTTTATTTAAGAAACCAAATTCTAATTCTATTCATAAGTCGATCAAATTGCCATCACAAATTTGTTCCTTCTCCTGTTAAACATGGTTTCAGTTTTATTGAGTACCCATATTCGACAGGTCATAACTCTCAATTGACAAGTCGTATGAGGAAAAGGATTGCATGGATAGAAACTACATTCCAATGAATAATAATTTCAAGAAGATCACTAGGTCAAATTATAACAAGACAATTCCAAAATTGACTCCAAATCTGGTTCATCACCAACCCTGTTCATGCAGGGCTGGTTTTCCAGTCCATTTGGCCTGAATTCTGGTGGCAATCTATCAAGAATCAATGCCTGTGGCTTACACATTTGAAAACTAAATTTTAAGGACTATAATTTTTGTGAAGATCACCAGCCCAAATTCCTACTATAACAAGTTCAAAATTATGGCTAAAGTTGTCCGTTTGCCGATCCTGTTTAAGCAGAGTTGTCTGCCCAGCGATATTTGCTCAATTTCTGCGATTAATCTACAAAGAATCAGAGTCCAAAATTTACACCGTATTAAACTCCTATGAATCTAGTTTCTAAATCAATAATAATCATTTAATTTGAAATTTCCTATGCCAAGTTACAACTGTTTTTGTAACACTGCGCAATACCGACTGCACATATGCGGGTTTGCATGTGTTCAAGTTTCCTAACTATAATACTATGTATTTCTTTCACGTTTTCTTTTCCATAGCAGAAAGTATATCCCTTTAATTATTAATAATGTTCTTTACTTAAGTAAATAACATATATAATTAACCGGGAAGTCTAAAGAAAGATGTTACCTTCAACCGGGGTGGAGTCCAAGCTTCAAGTTCTCAACTTGTTTCCCCACTTCCAGCTTATCTTCACTTGTTTTCCTTTTAATCTTCTAGTCTTTGTCTACTGAGATCTTTTTCTTCGTTGATTTTTTTTTTTTTGGATGCCAAATGGCCAGCCTAATCTGCCGAGTTGAAGCTCTAAATCCTTCCCATTAATTAATTCTTCAAGCCCAAAATTTTGCCTAGACTTTTAGCTTTGATTCAACCCTGTTGTTCATTCTTTCTATCGACCTCATCTCTAGGTTTCTTAACCTTTTTTTTTTTTGTTCATTTGTTTGCTCTCACGGTTTCCTTGGCTTGACAGATTCCAATACTTGTTTGAGCAACCAGCTTCACCTCTCAACTTCACCCCTCCAAACTCTTGCCACCTCCTACTTGGAAATCTCCTACTTGCTTTGTCCATTTCTAACTCGAGCCATCTATCATGCCATTTCTTTCTTTCATTTTATTTTCTTGCTTTGTTAATGTATAATATATCAATTAAGATGCTTTGCAAGTGTTAAATTTTATTATTTCACTTACCATGCATGTGTGTCTTATGACTAATAAAATATAATACCACCACCTAGTTTAGGATTTCCAAATACAACAAGTTTATTGACTTGAGTTAACCAATGTGATTATTAATTTTTTTCCTATTCATCTTGACCTAATAAATGTATTCCCTCAAAAGTAAATAAGTTATTGGACAATAAAAATTGTATGAGTATTAGGTGCTAACATATAGTTCAAAGTATTAGGTGTTAACATGAACAACTAAAATTTGGTAACTTAATTGTGTTATCACTATTTAATCCTAGAGTTTTCAAGTGTAACAAATTTAACGACTAGATTTATCTAGTTTGATAACCAACATTATCCAATTAATCTAACCTTAATAATTGCATTAACAAATAGTAAAGTAGATAAACAAGTAAAATTTTAACAATGTTTAATGCAAGCCCCCACATTATCTTGCTAGCTTATTTGTCATAGTATGTCATGTGCACCTAATTCATAAGTAACCCAAATGAAGCACCACAACTAAGTTTAGAGGTTTTAAAGACGATCACTTCAATATTTGGGCCTTATTAACTTATTACCACCACCACCACACGATCCTTTGGGCCTTATTAACTTATTATCACCACCACCACACGATCCAACGCCAAAAATCATATAATCAAGTAAATACTAATTGTGAGCCTTCACATATTCTATCCTAAAGGTACAAAATAAAACACAAAAAAATGGTTTTTGTACTACCCCATCCCACATCAGAAAAGCTAAACGGCACGGACTAATGTATAAGATGAGTCTAAGCATTCAACTCCAACTTGAAATATTTATTTTGGGCTAGCAAGAATAGAGCTGAAATAGTTGGACTTAATTGCTAAGACTCTGGTCGTGTCTTGAGCCTTTGGTCTTGACACATGACAGAATGGTATCAGAGCGAATTTCGTGTCACTTTTGCACTAGATAAGACTGGACAATGGTATTGAACCGTGACTACTCAAGGAAGTAGAGAGACTCAGTGTTGTGTGGGGTTAAGTATAACGTCAACTTAAAGGCAAGATCTATCTCTAAAGCCTATACAAGTCGCCTTTAGAATCTGACACAATTAAGTGAATAGTTCGGATCATGGTACTGAATTGGACTTTTCGACGATACAAAGGTCTAAAAAGTGGCATGAATGTGGTACACTCGTCCCCACATTGAAAAAATTAAGTGATATGGGTCAATGTATAAGTTGAGCCTGAGTATTTAAATCTAATTTGGGATATTCATTTTGAGATAACAAGTACGCAGCTAAAGTGGTAGGATTTGATTGCTCAAATTCTGGTCACGGCATAAGCCTTTCTGTGAGGGAGAGGGTGACAAGTTCAGCAGTAATTCTCTTAAATTGCCACCTACCACTGAATTATAGAGACTCTGGAGAAAGTTTTAATTCTTTAAAATTGCCACCTACAACTGAATTATAGACATTCTTATAAAAAATTAAGGGGTGTTTGTTTTAGGAAAATCAAGGAGAGGAATAAATATTATTGGTGACACCTATTGTTGATGTTTGAAAACAACTATCATTATTGTTCAATTGGAATGAAAGTGATTAATTAGGATATCCATGACTCCACCCAAAATACTATTTTATTAAACTCATAAACTTTTTTGGGAAATGATACTCATTCTATTACTAAATCAAATATATTGGTGGAAAATGGTAACAATTTAAACTCATAGCAGCGTTAAGAATATTCATAATGATATTAATTGTGAAATTTGAATCAAACTTTCCTTACCTTTCCGTCAAATAAATGACACCTGTCCTACGATAGCACTAAATACACGAATCCTTATTAAAAATTATATGGTTAATTACACTTTACCCCTTGAAACCTACCTTGTAATTCACTTTATCGCCTCCAACTCAATTAAAAGATACTTTACCCCCTCAAAAGATTTTGTCAATATTTTCAAATGTAAAATTGTGAAATGAATGTTTTTTGGGCACGTATGCCTTAATAAATTTATATGATTTGTTAATTTTAATAATTCGTGAGCATATGAATACTTTTGACAACAATTTTATTAATTTATTTAATATTTCTCTTTATTTCATTATATAGAAAAAGTGTGAGTTTTGTAACTGTTTTTCTTCCTTTTGATATTTCAATAGCCAAACAAAATATATAAAAAAACTAAATAAACGCTACTATTTATACGAATATAATATAGAAAGCGAAACAAGACTCTAAATCTTAAATTTCTAAAACACATGATATGTTAGTAAAAACTGATGGAATTTAACCAAAAATATTAAAATATGTAATTCAAATGCAAAAGGATAATCAACTTAATAAAGTAAAAATAATGTTTACTTATTTAAAATAATTGTTTCTACTAATAAATATTCAATTGACTACAAAATATTGTGTTATGGTTGAAAAGCAACAATATATGTATGAGAGTGCATGTGTTACATACATACATATGTACATCCATATGTGTGTGCATGTGTATGCATGTATGTGTGTGCATGTACATATATGTGTGTATGTATAAACAAAATTAAAAACAGTAAAAATGTTTTTCATTCATTTTTTTTTCTTAATTTCTTTAGTTTGTGAATAATTGAAATAAGGTGAAAAGAAGGTGCAAATTTTTCTTATTGTTTCTATTGCATATGCCAAAAATTCATAAACAATAAAGTTGAATCAGAAAAATGTAATATTTATGAATTACTTATGTAATCACCTATTAACAATTTATAATACATATAGAAGGTCATTTTGAATAACAAGGAAATAACTTTATCAAGAAAATAACATCATTTAAAAACTCTAAAGAACAGTATTTTGTCAAAAGGAGTTCCACATCATCCTATTTTATTATTATATATTTATGAAATCTTTTGATGTGAGTAAAGTGGTAATGAATTTAGTTCAAGGGGATAAAGTGAAACTAATAGGTAGTAGAATTAATCCAAAATTTTATTCCTAAAAAATGACAATTAAAAGATGAAAAGAGTACATTGTTAAATCTGTCATAATAATTACGCCTTATTCTTCTTAGTTTTAATTATTAAACCAAGGCCGGTCATTCTTTAAGTTCCTGACTTTGCTCATGTTGCATGTATAAGTAAGAGCCATAAAAAGTTTAATAATAATACAAGACACTTTGTTACTATAACTCCTGATGAAAATAGTAAGTGTTCCTATAACAATAGTAATTTCAACAATAATATGCCAATTTTCTTTAAAACTCTTACAGTTTCTTTGTGACTCTCGATCACCATAACTTTTTCTAAAATTTGATTCACCGTGGAACGTTAATTCGCCATACAAGATCATCGTAGCCAAACAAATTGTTACCTCTATTTGTCGAATCCTGTATTTCAATATTTAAGATTCTTGACTTCTCAATAAGCCATCCTCTTCAATTTCCACGTTTATACTAAGTAGTTTTTATGGAGATAGTTTGCAATAAATTAGCAGGCATACGACTAGCAAATATAGGACGGCGAATTTAATTCTCTAGTACCGAAAATAAATTAACCATTTAGAATTGTTCGCTAAATTTGTCTATATAAACAAACATGCAAAGCAATTTCTATCCCACAACGTGATACAAATTTGTAACCATGGCGCGCCACAAGGCATTGCTATGGCTTTTTGCAGCACTCTTCTGCATGCTATCTTACTCTTCCAGTGCCAACTCCATTTGTCGCCACTGTTGCCCCCCTAATTGTCCACCGTATTGTATCCTGGCAAAACGGCATCACTGCCGAAGCCCACCACCGCCACCACCTACGAAGAGCCCACCTCCACCACCACCACCTAAGAAGAGCCCGCCTCCACCGCCACCAACCAAGAAGAGCCCACCACCACCTCCTCCACCTAAGAGGCCTCCACGCCTACCAAAATGGCTCCATTAGAGACTCATTTCTAAAAGGACAAGTCAATTGACCATCTCATAAGCTCTCTTAATAATACAGGGACATAGTTGCTTCGAACATCAATAATCATTAGCATACTAACGAATAAATCCTGGATGACATAAAGCTTTGGAGCAGGACATTGCACCATCTACCTTATATCTGTATTTCGAATCTTGTTGGCGCGATTCACCAGGATCCTGTACTTTCTTTGTATACCTAGAACTTGGTATTTTGTTACTGCCACAGGGACATATGCTTTACAAAAATATATTTGCTGAATTCTGCATGATCTTGTCTAATTTATTGCTATGCATTTTGTATCTACATCAAACAGTCATACGAGAATCTTGCGTTAGAACCTAAGTGATTATTCTTGTTGCAAACCGTAGATATTTAATGGAGAAGTATACCGCACGGAGTTGTTCCTTCAATTTAAGTAAAATTGTTGCGTCCATCTAGTTTAATTTGATAAAGAGCAAGAGAAAAACCAAATAGTTAAACTCAATTTGGAAAATCACCAACCAGCAACAAAATTTGAGTCGAGTAAAATTTATTTAGCGGGAGAGATGATGTTTGTAAAAACCATGAGATATTGATGAAGGCCTATAAATCGCAGTTATAATTAGCACACAGCGATACTCAATACGTGTCTTGAGTATGCGTCATATTTATGTTATTTTGATACGTAACTTGATAGTGTATTCCACTTGATTAAGTATCTTACTACACCTTTATGTATAATATACAATACAGTAAGATATCAAGGATAGGTTCACATCATACGGCATAGAAATACCACGAATTCAAGCTTATGTGATCATTTTATTTAGCAAATCAGAAATATTTTAACCATACATTTGATAGTTATGTATTTCTTTTAATTAATATCAAAATATCTTTGCCAAATAAAATTCTTAACTTGAAATAGAGTAATCAATTAAATAGAGTTAAGGAAGCTAATACAATAAAACTTCTTGTATGGGTACACGTAATTTTATTGAAGTTGGATTACAAAATGAAAAGTTTGATTATCATTTTCTAAAACTTTTTGATAGAATATTCTCGTTTCGTAGTGATTTGAATAATTTCGTGTGTTACATAAAAAGTAAATCGTTAACAAGTTATTTTTCTATTTCATTTACTTTCTATAAGATATTTTTAAGAAAAATGTCTGCATGATATAGTTTAGAGCATTACCTATATAATATCAACACAAAAATGTCCAGATTTTTTATGCATAAAGCTAGTTTTATATTTATTCAAAAGTTGGTAAATGTCTTTGACAACATACATTATATGCATATTGTGAAATTAATTAGTCAATGCTCGATTAGTATTCTGATTCAGTAACTATGCTGCTAATCTGAATCTCTTGGGAATACCTAAACAATCTTTCTAATTATCTACATTTTCGGATATTTTTTATCACAAAAATCAAGTTTAATTTAGTGGATAAGAATATTTTTTATTAATCCTTGAATGACAGTTTGATTCTCACACCAGTTTCATTTTCCTTCAAGTTTGATCGAATAATAAAAATGTTTTAACTTATCTTGTTTTGGCAGCATTCAATTAATTGGCTTCAAATTGTTAAACAAAAGCTCCACTCATCTAGCAAAATTTGAGTAAGCGATCCAAAAAAGAAAGGAACATTAAAAAGTTATTGTTTTCATCTCAAATAATGTGTGTATGATCAATAATATATATATATATATAATGTGTATGATCAATAACAAGAAAAGAGTACGTGTGTGTGTGTATATATATATATAGTCAATAATGAATACAAACGGGGAATTTTTAGAGGCGTCTGAAGTAATTTTATATTTTATATATACACTCTCTTCCCATCATGGTGTGTATATATATATAGTCAATAATGAAAACAAACGGGGCAATTTTTAGAGGCCTCTGAAGTAATTTAATATTTGATATATACACTCTCTTCCCATCATGGTTTTTAAAAGATTCAATCGGATGGTAGTGATTGTTAGAGAATTATATTTAGATTGCTTTGAGGCATGAGAATTCATTATCGTTAAGAAGAATTTGCCCCCACTGTGAAGACAAGTTTCTTCAGTATACAACAAAGTATTTCAAGTTAATCTCTCAAAACAAAGTGTTGTCATATATTTAATTCTCCTTGTAATCGTCTTTATACATGTTTTGGAGGTGTTTTGAAGAGTTATTTTATGTATCAAACTGTTAAGAATAGTTCTTAATCGTACCAACCTTCAAAACTCTTCAAAATGAAAAGTCCAAACCTCATAGCTCTTCAAAAACAAAAATTCTGTAAACTGCCAAAAAATAGCCACGACCTTAGTTGTGTCACGGCTATCGGTGCCTGTGGCAGCCCCACTTTACCCAGAGGCACACCAAAGGGTTTAGCGAACTGCCTGCCTAGTTCTCGCCAAGACTCAAACACACACTTGCTCAAACATCCAAGCGTACTTAGCTCAGAATAAAATGCATTCTTAAAGAAATACATTCATGAAATTTACTTGAAAGTATAAATATCACAAGAGTTATTACATCCCAAAATATAAATAATATTTACAATAAAAGCCTACACATTTAGGCTATCAAAATACATTAAACAAAACATGTACTAGGTCCAAAATCAGCTTTTCCAGCTTTAGTAGTTTTGGAAACCTAGTTAAAGAAAACAAATAAATAGGATGAGCTATAATAGCCTAGTGAGTGCTCAAGTCATGCAACCATACCAGTAAAATATAATTTTGTTCAATAAAATATTTAACGAGTAAATAAACAATTTGTGAACAATTTAATTAACAAGTAGTCAATGGCAGACATGGTGCTCAACTACGGGAGCAAGCTCAACCGCAGAAGTAGCAAGCACTGAACATGTACCCAAGACGTTCGGACCAAGATAATAGCTCAGGTCCTCACCAAGGAACATACCAGTATAAACAAGCAAGTACCCTAACCACCATTCACCTTGTAACCTCCGTATAGGCTACCACATCCAGGGAGTAATCTCAACCTTGGAAGGGCCAACAAGCAAGAAAGTTCAATCCGGAGTTGGCCTCTTTGAGGAATTCAACTCATTTGGGGAAAGAACAACACGCCCTAAAACACCCAGCACCTTATAACCTCCCAAGCATGACTGGGTTGACTAACCGTGAAGTAACGGTGAAGTTAGTCATGGAAGTCTCAAGCACAATTAACACATTTAATAGTGAAAGCATGTAACACATTGCGGAATAGATGCGATAAAGTACACATCTTTCCTCAAGTAACATATTTCATGAAATAATAATGTCAATTTTAACATGGCATTTCATGCAACATGCACACATAAGAACACTCACCTGAAGCCTAAGAAAATATCTCGCAATAAGGTTGGGTCTCACTTGCAGATCCTGAAATTCAAGAGAAAATAGCCATATAAAAACCTGACTAAAATCTAAGAAATTTCATAAGGAAATTCAAGAAATACCCCAAGTCTTTCTAGGGTTAAATTTCTAGGGTTTTGGAGTTTAGGGTTTTACCCTAGGTTTTAGGGTTTTCAAAATTAGGGTTTCGCTCGGAAAGGTTTAATTCACTAATAACTAACCTACGAAAATTTCTGCACGTTCAAATCACTAAATTACAGCTTATATAGCTTTAAATCATAGCCTAATCACTTTTATTTCTTAGGTTTTACCGAAATTTCGGCAGCACTTCCCCTATAATCGGACTAACCCAAAATTTTAACCTGCAAGAAAAACATCCAAACAACCCAAATCTCAAGTAGTTCTACCAATTTCACATCAAACTCACTTCAATTTCACCCAAATTCATCACAAAAACACATAAACTACTCCAAGGTTCTTCAACCAAATCAAACCTAAATCATGCCATTTCAAGTTTAAATCACTAGCTACAAGTCATACAAGTCCATAAACCTCATATTCATGGAATAAAACTACATATTTCATGGCTTAAATAAATCATACTTAACATTAAAGACATGGTTTAAAAGCTACAAAACTACAAATTTATACTTGAAATAAGAAGAGAAGTTCTTGAGAAATACCTTGAATAAGGCAAGATTTGTGCTTAGGAGGAAGATTAATTCACTTTCTATGGATAAAAAGTGATCAAATGGAAGTAAAAGCTCCAAGAAAATGAAAGAAAATGGAGAGAAAAGAGAGAAGAGAGGAGCCGGTTTTTGAGAAGAAGAAAAGAGAGAAAAATGCCTAAGTAAAGAAGAAAAGAAATGGAAAAGAATTGGGAAAAAGTTTGACCAATCAAAGCAAGACAAGAACAAAGTAGATCTTGACTTTCTTAACCATAATAGACCACACTTGGCCATGTTTAATTAGGAGGGATTTTGTCATTTATCCTATAATTAAATCTTGCAAGACATTCTAGGTACAATTCTTAAGGGAAAGGGTACAACATGTTAGTAAAATAGAAAATCATTTCTTATTATTTTTCCACTAATTTCAGCCCTTTTTTTTTTTCCTAATGGACATAATACAAAATAAATGGTTTTGGCATGAATTTCTAGGGTGTTACAGCCCGGCCATGATGGGAGAGCTCAGCCATGATCGGGGAGATTTTTTGACCATAGAAGTTCCTGTAGTCACGGCACAGCTAAGGTCGCGGCTATGATCAAACTATTAAAGATGACATATGGCAAACTTCATAACAATCACCCACTATTTTGTAAAATTTCATGTCTTAGTGACACAACCTTCAAAGTATAACAACTCAACAATTGTCAAGCATAATTAGTAGTATCTCTCGACTTAAACTTCCAGTTAGTGTATGAGATTTAAACTTCTAATAGAAGTTATTAGTGTCCTTAAATTAGACTATAACTCCTTTTTGTCAAAAGTGAAATCATAATACACTTAATTTGCTTAGAGATTAATAATACTTCTAGCACTTCTATAGCCATATTCTAATGCTAAGTTCATTAGCATTTACAAGATATTACTTTAAATCTTGGTGAAGCCGCATCACTTCAATGCTTATGTAGGTGAAAATTTTAATTGTCCCTATTACTATAAACATTCACAATATCATTAAGAGATATTTCTCAACCTCCAAACATAATAATAACATTAGTTTTCAATAACTAATGTTTATTTCAGACACATGCACTAACTTGTTATTACCCATTAAACTTTGATTTAGTAATTAAGCTAAGTCAAAGTTGGGTTACCATTATTGGTATCTTTATTTTTACTTCTTAGAGCCATTGCAGATGACATTCTTGTAACTGCATCTCTCAGTATTGCTTTTGTCAATGATTGGCTAAGTTATATCCAGATTTCACGAATGCAATTGTTGTAGTACCATTTTATATTAACTCTAGTACATATGCGTATCTCAGACTAATATGTCCTGGCTTTCCATTATATACCTTACTATAAGTTCAGGCCATGGTAGCTTCACTATCACAATGCAGGGGAATAGCTTACATTGGTTGTGGTCACAACCCTATTTCTCCTATCAAGTCTCTAAGCCATTTAGCTTTCTTCCCAGTTACAACTAAGGCAATGAATTCAGATTCCAATGTTGAATGTGGTATACAAGTTTGCTTCTTTGAAGCCCAATTTTTTGCACCTCCTTCAAGTGTAAAAATTCAACCAGATGTGGATTTGTTATCACTAACACATGTCGTGCCCCGAAAATACTCAGCACAAGTCGATCCTTGACTATCGTGCCCCAAAAAGGTAGTCCGATCCAGTGACCCTTTTTGAAAAGGAAGTTTTTGGAAAAATTGTGCATGTGTGAGGAAAATCGTGTTTTTAGTAAAAAAAATGTTATTTAGGAAAAATGGTATTTAAAAATAAAATAAGGCCGAGACTAAAAATTTGACAGTTTTGGCTAACTAATTTTCAAAAAGGGTTTTTATTTTAAAAATGAAATCACCACTTGGTATTGAGTTAGGTGTACCTAGTCACCCAAAAATCATTTAACAAAACAAAAAAAATAAAATTTTTAGAAAAAAATATTTAAAAACCCTTTTTCGACTCCGGTCTATGAAAAAACAAGAGAAGAGGGTCCAGGAGTCACATTTATAGAAAGGGAAGGCAAAGACTCGTGCCTAAGGCACCCTTTCTACCTAACCGAGGCTAGTTGCAAGGTTTAATCAAATTGCTAGTTGCGAGGTTTAATCAAATTGCTAGTTGCGAGGTTTAATCAAATTTTCCTAAAATAACCCTAGATTCTATCATGTTCGAATGTGTCTAAAAGAATGCAAATCCTAAATCTAAATGGGGTATCAGGAGGGTCAAAATGTTCCGTCAAGACTTGGTCGGGATTATCGCATTAATTGCAAGACTCGAGTCGAGATCTCAAGGGAGTCACGAGTAGAGATGCAAGATGGAATGCAAAAAGAAAAGAAAAATAGAAATATAGATAATAAATGGTCAAAGAAAATGGAGAATGCAACATAACGGGTACGGGGGACTAATAACTCGTGATTGACATTTTTCTACTCACAGAAAAGGGAACGGCCTGTCAATCCACCGTTTCTCACTTAAGTAGACGACTATTTCCAGTCGGATCACATAAAATGACCTAAGGCATCGTTTGGCTGGCAAGAAAGTAAAGTTAACGCGGAATCTGATTCTCAGGAATTCAAATCCAGGAAAAATGATTCTTTTAACACGTTTGGATACTTCTAAGATTGTTCATAGTAAAATTATTTAGATTCTTATTACAATGTTTGGTTTATAATAATGTATCAAGTAATTTAATGTATATTTAAATTGTATTGTCAAAAATGTCTCTATAATTATAATATGTGAGAGATATTCTAGAATGTAAATTATTAATAAATTATAAATTGATAAATATTAGTTTTTCCTTTTAGGATTTTAATAAATTATAAGTTAATAAATTATTGTTTTTTTCTTTTTAGGATTTTAATTGATTAATAATTTTATCAATATATAATATAAAAAATCAAAATCATTTGTATAAACCACAATCATTAGGTCTACATACATTTGAGCCAAATTTCTCATCAGTTAAGCATCAAACACAGAAAATGGTATACTATCAATAATTGAAGTTGGGCCATCAAAGAGTCAAAATTAGTTAACCTCTTAGATGCAAAAACCAATAAACAGCCTAGGTTAACTAAACAAAGAAGAAATTGGCCTTCTATGATAATCACGAGGAGATGACAAGTCACCGTAATCAATCATTAGAGCTTGTTTATAATTGCCTACCATGATAGTCAAGAACTTCAGTCAAAAATCACCATTTGATTGCCGTGAGAAACATGGTAAAAAAGGAAAAAAATACTACTTTTTTACAACAAGAAAATAAAGATTCAATTTTTAGGTCTCAAAAAAGGATTCAATTTACACACAACTCTCTATGGAAGCTCTTCTCATCTTTTTCTTTTCTTGTTTGCTTTTAATCATCACTTATTTTTGTCTACATCCAAGTCTATTATATAATATCTCAGAAAAAATGGTTTCTTTTCATTAATAAGATTAAAATCTTAAAACCTCGAGATTAAAAAAAAACCCCCAAAATCCCAATTAGAAAATTGAAAAAAAAACTCTGCACCCTAATCCTCTTGCTCCCTCTCTTTTTAGGGGGTGATCAGATTCAGAGATCTTTTTATTTGCTTCCTACTAAAGATCAATTTATGATCTTCAATTTTTTTTTGTAGTTCTAAAAAATAGTTATGGAGGAAGAGAGAGAGAGATAGATGGAGAGAGTTCGAAGAAGGTGCGTTGTTGAAGGAGACAGGTTATTATTGTGTTTTGAGGGGAGAGAAGTTCAAAACATCATGTCCGTATTTTTTATTAAAATCTCAAAGAAAGTATTTAGAATACCAATATCAATTGAGAATTTAGAATCATAGTAAAGTGCAACCATTTTCCTTGATTTTAGGAAAGTTTTTACTTTCTCGATAAGTGAATAAGTGAACCAAACAATAGATTTTAAATTTTAGGAAAAATAATACTTTCCTGGACAGATTCCTTTCCCACCAAACTAGGCCTAATTTCTAAGTGAAATGCAACCTAGATGTCATACACTGTCAAGTGCTAAAAATAGATAATAATAATAAATATATATATATATATATATAAAAGGTCATGCAAATATGGAAAACTAAAAAAGAAAAATGTGTTGTGAAATGAAATGAAATGTACGCGAGTGAAACTAGCACTAAAATGCCCTAAGAGTCTAGCATTAGACTAGCCCTTTCTAGGAATTCCCCTCTAGCGTTGAACTAGTGGAAAAGTGATAAAAGCCACAACTAGCATTAAACTAATGTGGTGATAGATTAATAAAACTAATAAAACATGAATCAACACGATAAACATGAATCAAAAGCAAGTAAACATATAAAGATACATGAGAGCACGGAGGAGCACGTAACACGCAGGCATGATATCTAGACGCAAAATCCTAAAGGAAGCGGTAAAACATATAAGCACACAAAAGCACATAAGCATTAACTATTGCACCTCGGGGAGGGGGGCTTAGCTACAATTTTAGGGGGGAATTAAAATGATCTATCTATTACACTTGCTATCTAAAATACAAAATTTAGCTAAAATATGAGAAATATGATCTAGCTATTACATTGACTAGCTAAATACAAAATATTGCAAAAACTAATAAAATCTAGCCATCTATTACATTTTTGCTAAATAATAAAAATTAGAAACTAAATAGCATAAAGTAAATAAGTACACAAAAAGTATGTAAAATATTAAACACATAAAGAAAATGCATAAAAAAATCACATAGGAGCACATAAAGAGAACTTAACAACTAATGCGGTACCTTTTTGAAGACCCGGTACTTAGTGCTATCAAAATGAACAAATAAGTCAAGGTACCACTATTTAAAGTATAAATTATGAAATACTTAAAATTGGGGATAAAATGCAAAGTCTAGCAAATAAGGGGACTAAAATAAATTTCTATAAAGCTTAATGTGTAAAATTGGAAATTCACGTAAGTCTAAGGGGAGCAATTGAAAATTAAAGCAAAATTGGGGGGCAAAAATATAATTCCAGCAAATGTGGGGCCAAATTGCAAGGATAGAGGACCTAATTGAAGGAAAGTAAAATCTAAAGGGGTCAATCTAAAAATATTAGGATTTAATTTCATAAAAACAAAAGTATTACAGGGCAACATTTATAATTCTAAAAAAGGAAAACAAGGGTTTGAACAGAAATGTCACTTTGATACAGTGAAACTGTGCAAGTAATACTTAAAACTAAATTAGTTTAACTAAAATGGCTTAATTAACTAGAATTAACTATTAACCAAAATTAAGTTAAACCAAATCAAAACCAATTAAACTTAACTAAAATTGAAAAAAACCAAAAAACACACACAGAAGCCTTTTCCCCCAAGACGTCTTCTTCTTCAAACTCTCTGCTCTCTATTTTTTATTTTTCAGATCCTCCCCACTTCTCTCTTTATTCTCTCCTTCCCTCTTTTCTCTCTACTTTTGCTGGCTGATCTTCCTTTCTCTCTCTCTTGCACTCTTCTTCTCTCTGGTCTCTTGCTTCTTTCTTTCTCTCCGCACGCCCTCTCTCTCTCTTTATTTCTTTTTCTTTCATTTTCTTTTCTTCTTCTCCCCGATTCTTTCCCTTGGATCTCTTCCTCTCTTTCCCGTTCTCTTTTCTCCTCTAGCCCCAGTCTCCCTTTTGCTCATTATCATCACTTTTTCTCTATTTACCTTCTTCTCTCTGTCGTCCGTGTTTCTGTTTCTCTTTCCCTCTCTTCTTTCTCCACCATTTTTGTTTTTTTTGTTCTTCTCTCTCCACTCTCTCTCTCTATCTATCTTCCCAAAATCAGAGCTCAAGTTTTCCCTTTCTTCGGTCAATTCCAACCCAAATCAAACACTATACATATGGAATTCACCTATTAAATAATACACATAGAAATTGGAATAGGAGATGCAAACATACCTGGATTTGAGTGGTTGCGGTAATGCTAGCCATGGTGGTTTGGAGTTGGCTATCGGTAGTGACGGCGGTCAAGTTGTGCTGGTTTGTTGCCTGGTGGCGCTTGGCCGCGGCCTTGATTGTTGGTGTGACAGCCCCACCTTACCCAAAGGCGCACCAAAGGGCTTAGCGGACTGCCTGCCTAGCTCTCGCCAGGTCTCGATTCACACACTCACGCAAACGTCCAAGCGTACTTAACTTAAAATAAAGTAAACTAAAATAAAAGGGAATAAATAAAATACACTCATTTTATTTAACATAAGATACAATTCACATCGAAAGTTTACATGTCATAATATACATGATTTTTCACAAAGATAGCCTAATACAGTTCGGCTATTACAATAACTAAAACATCTATGATGATAAAAAAAACCAGTTGGTCCAGCTTTAATTTTTCAGGTAACCTGAGTAAAGGAAAACAAATAAAATGGAATGAGCTATAATAGCCCAGTGAATGTCCAAATCATGCAATCATAACAAGAACTCATTATTTTGGTAATTAAAATAATCGATAAATTAAATAAACAATATATGAACAATTTAATTAACATGTAGTCAATGGCGGATACAGGGCTCAACTACGGAAGCAAGCTTAACCGTAGAGGAGCATGTACTGATCATGTAGTCACGATAGTTGGACCGAGATAATAGCTTGGGTCTTTATCAAAGAACATATCAGTTTTTATCAAGCACAAACCCTAACCGCCAATCACCTTATAACCTCCGTACAAGCTACCACATCCAGGGAGATATTCTCAACCCTGGAGGGCCAACAAGCAAACAGGTTCAATCCGGAGTTGGCCTCTTTGAGGATTCACAACTCAAAAGGGAAAGAACATCAAGCCCTAAAACACCCAACACCTTATGTCCTCCCACGTGCAGCCGGGTTGACCATCCGTGAAATAACGGTGAAGTTAGTCACGGTAGTCTCACGCACACACAAATAACACATTGGTCAATGGAAGCAAGTAACACATTGCGGAATAGATGTGATAAAGTACACACCTTTCCTTAAGTAGCACAGATATTCACATAGCAATTGAAATTTTCACATAATATTTATCAAATAAAATATCACATTTCATGCATCATGCACACATAAAGACACTCACCTGATGCCTAAGAAAAGATTTCACGATAAGGCTGTGACTCACTTCTGGATCCTGAAATTCACGAGAAATAATTGTATAAAAATCCTGATTAAAATCTAAGAAATTTCATAAGGAAATTCAAGAAATACCCCAAGTCTTTCTAGGGTTTAATTTCTAGGGTTTTGGAGCTTAGGGTTTTACCCTAGGGTTTAGGGTTTTCGAAATTAGGGTTTTCCAACTTTCTAGGGTTTTGCTCGGAAAGATTTAATTCACTAATAGCTAATCTATGAAAATTTCTGTACACTTAAATCACTAAATTACAGCTTATAAAGCCTTAAATCATAGCCTAATTATTTTTATTTCCTAGGTTTTACCGAAATTTCGGCAGCATTTCCTCTATAATCGGACCAAACCAAAAATTTTCCCTGCAAAGAAAACAACCAAACCAGCCCAATCTCACATAGTTCTACCAAATTTCACATCAAACTCACTTCAATTTCACTCCAATCCATCACAAAAACACATAAACTACTCCAAGTTCTTTAACCCTATCAAGCCTAAATCATGCTATTTCAAGTTTACCAACTAGGGATATTCAATAGAACATAACTTCCAATTGATTTGTCGTATGAGAAAAGTGATTATACGGATAGAAACTATATTCTAAGGGCTAAAACTTTCATGAAGAGCATTATGTCAAATTCTAACAAAAATCATTCCAAAATTGGTCCACAACCTAGTGTTTCATCAACCCAAATCTGCACAGGGTTGGTTTTTGGCCAAATTCATGCTATTTCTGGGGTCAATCTACCAAGAGACAGAGAATTGTGGTTACATGGTTTGAAAGTACGTTTATAAGGCTACAACTTGCGTGAAGATCATCACTTAAAATTCCAACTAGAACAGGTTCAAAATCAGCCCCCAAGTTGGCTCTTCATCAAAACTGTTTACGCAGAACCGAATTTTCAGCCAACTTTGCAAGCTTTCTGCGGTTAATACACAATGAACCACCATGCAAGCTTTATACCGTTTGAAAGCCCTATGAATCTAGTTTCTAAAACAACAAGAATCATTCGAATCCAAGCTATCTACATCAAGTTATGAAAGTTTTACTAAAACTGGTCCAGCATGACTGTTTTAAGTGTTCTTGAGTTCCAACTTAAATCTTCAACTAAACCACATATAAAACATAAATTTTCAAGGATTAAGCTCCAAGAACTTTCACCCAAACAACATGTTCTCCATGAAATTTCAAGGTTCCAAGGCCACATACTAGTCTATTTAACCATAATAACACTTTATCTAACAAGTATATATCAAGTTCTAACTAATTTCTTCAAGTAGTATTAACAAGAAACTTGGATTTAAACTTGCATAAAAACTAATTAAAACATGAAATTAATAAGATAAGTTCATGGTAAATACCTTAGATATGCTTAGAACTTTGCTTAGAAAAGGTAGAAGCCCACTTCCTATGGTGGATTTCTTCCAACTTGAGATATGAAAGTTCAAGGAGTTGAGAGCAAAAAAAATGAGGGAAGAGGGAGAAAGGTGATGGCCGGCCAAGGGAAGAGAAAAAGAGAAAGAAATAGGCTAGAAAAATAGAAAAGAAACAAAGAAAAAGGTAGGTAAAATGACAACCAATTAAAGTATAACAAGAGTAAAATTTAGGTTTAGTCTTTTAATGCATTAGTAGCTAACTTGGTTTAATTTGATTGGTTGAAATTATTAACTCTTATCACTTAATATAAACAATAATAAGACACAAATTATTAAACCAAAAATAGAGTAAAAATGGGAAAAGAAAATCCGGCCATAAAGAAGAAAGAAAAAGAAAAGAATTTTCGGCCAAGAGAAAAGGAAAAGAAAGAGAAAAATTTCAGCCAAGGGAAAAGAAAATAAAGCAAGAAAATAAGTAAAATTTTTGAGTAAAATTGAGCTAAAATTCAAGTAGTCAAAAGGCTAGAAAATAGTAGAATAAATTAAGCAAAATTTAAACTCTAATATAAATTAAATGGTCAAGTAAAATTATTCTAAATGTAGTACTTAAGCGTTCTTGCTTAAAATGAAAATCTTAACTAATTAACCTAATTAACTCAAGAAATCTTCCAACTACTAAATCTAGAATTAACACTTAACCCTAAATAAGGAAAAAAAATGTCTTTTGTAAGGGCATTTTCCAGGGTGTTACATTGGGTATGTAAATCATGTGCGTTCTGTGTGTGTAAACCCGTGTGTGTAGTGCGTGTGTGTGGAGTGTGAATCAGTGTGTGTGTGTGTGTATGAATGTGCCGTGCATGAATGTGTGTGGTTTGTGAATTGTGAATCTTTGTGTGAATGTCTGTGCATATTGTGTTGTTTGTGTGTGAGAGTGCGTGTAAGTGTGTGCTTTGTGCGCGAAGTTGTGTGTGTGAAGTTTGTGAAGTTGTGTGTAAAATAGTGTGTGAGATTAGGTAGTGTGTGTTCTTGGTGTGATCTGTGTTTATATGAAGATGAACTAGTGTGTGTTCTAAGTGTTCTAGGTGTAGGCTTGTAGATGTAATAGCGTGTGTTCTAGGTATTCTAGGTGTAGATTTGAAGATACACTAGTGTGTATTTTAAGTGTTCTTAGTGAAAAGTAAAAAAACTAAAAAAAAAATCTCTCTAAGCTCTTTCTTTTTTTTCCCCTTTTTCACCTTATTTAATTGCAAAATGGACTATTTATAGTGTCAGAAAGACTTATCTTCCTAGAAATGAATAAAAGATTAAAATGGCCCCATAAAATGAAATAACCATTTTTCCCCTAAAACGATTTTTTGACGCAAAAAGACAAAAATTAAAACTAAAAAACTAAAAAAATAAAAACTAAAAAATATTGTGATTTTTTTAAAACACCCAAAAAATAGAAAAATCCATAAAAATCTAAATAAGAAATTTATTAATAACATTAGGGCAAACAAATTTTTTGTGCTGAAACACGGTTCTGCCCCTAACGCAATATTCATAGAAAAAATAGAAGTTGGTTCTGAAAAATTACTAAAAATTAAAAATAGGTTTAAAAACCTGAAAAGTGAATTTAGAACCCAAAAATTAGTAGAAAATGCGTTCGGGGTGCAAAATGACCGTTTTGCCCTTAAACTAAGTGTTTACAGAAAAAAAGAAGTTGGTTCCAAAAAAATTACCAAAAATTAAAAAAAAGGATAAAAAACCAGAAAAGTGAACTTATAACCAAAAAATGGGTGAAAACACTGCTCGGGTAGTGGAATGATCATTTTGCCCTTGAACTTACAAAATTTAGAAAAAATAGTTATTAATTTAAAAACAACAAAAAATTGATAAACATGTATGAAAATATAAAATATGCCTTTAGATCCCCCAAAAAAAATGAAAAAAATATTTACATGCTAAAAATTACTATTTTGACCCCCAAAATAGTTAACTTTGCCCTCTTGTTTCAAAAATCAAAATTTGACTCCAAAAATAGAGAAAAAACACCCAATGTTGGAAAAATAAATAGTGTGTCAAAATTTGGTGTCTATGACATAATTATCCAACTAGCATCAGTATATACTTCTAAAACAATTGAATATGAGTAATAATGTAAACCACAACCAATGGTTTTCTTAACATATCCTAGAATTCTAATAATCCCTTTCCAATGCTCACTACTAGGATTACAACTAAATCTTGAGAGTTTTCACATTGAAAAATGCTATGTGAGGTCTTGTACAATACATTAGTGTCGTGCCCCATTTTGAAAAGGGAGAAAAATAAATAAGAGGAAAAAAGTGGTTTTAAATGGCTTTTAGAAAACGATTTTAACCTTTTGAAAACAAAATAAGGAAAAGGCAGGGACTTTAGAAAATTGCTATAGTTTTGGCCAAAAACAAAGTTTGAAAAATGGTTTTCATAAAAAGAAAGGTGTTGCTATCTTGGTATTGAGTTTTGGCGTACTAAGTCACCAAAAATATTTTATTATAAATGATAAGAAAATCAAGAATAATTTCTATAGAAAATGTTTTTTAGCAAAATGTAATAAAAACGAGAAAATCCTTTTTAAACAACTCCATGTTTTTAAAAACAAGAGAAAAATGAGTTTGGTCATTACAGTTAAAGAAAGGGAAGGCAAAGGCTTACACCTAAGGCACCCTTTCAACTTAGCCGATGCTAGTTGCAAGGTTTAGTAAACAATTTCCTAATATAACCTTAAAACTTATCACATTTAGATGTAAGTATATGAATGCAAACCTAGACCTAAAAGAGCTATCCAAAAAGTGTAACATTCTGCATCTCGGCTGGCCCAATAACTTTTGAGCTTTAAACCACAGGCTCAAAATACTTAAGCCAAGTTATTTAGTAGTCCAAACGCAGGACATTATATATTGATCACTTTTTTTTTCTCCCACCAATGTGGGACATGAGGTCTCACATTCACCCCTCCTTTTTAGGCCTTTGCATCCTCGCAAGGCCCAATTCATATCCAGACTATCCACTCGGTTGTGTCGGATTTTAGAAGTGGCTCGTACGGGCTCTAGAGGTGGCTCCCACCCTTAAGTCGACATAGCATTTAGCCCCGCACAACACTTAGTCCTTCACTTCCTTGCATAGTCGCTGCCCAAATACCATAGGCCCAATCTCAACCGTGCAGAGACCACGCGAGGTTCATTCTGATACCATTTGTAACATCCTGCGTCTGGGCTGGCCTAATAACTTTTGAGCTTTAAAACACAGGCTCAAAATGATTAAGCCAAGTTATTTAGTAGCCCAAACGTAGGACATTATATACTGATCACTTTTTCTTTCTCCCACCGATGTGGGACTTGGGGTCTCACAAAAAGGGACAAAATATTCGTTCGAAGCTAAATTGAAATTATCATATTAATTTTGAAACCCAAAAAGAAACATCAAAATTAGCTGTAGTGTGACTTATATTGATTTGAAATTAGCCCTCCTCAAATTGTACCTCAATCATAAAACCTCAAAATCAATTTTGAAATCAAATTTTCTTCAAAAAATTTCCTCTAGTTTTCATTTCTGACAAGGGCCCCAAGTGATAATGGTATGATCCCACCTACAAAAGAGAAAAAACAATGGCAATTGCAAAAGTGATGTCACCACTTGGCGGTCCCTTGACTCTTCTAGCACATATAAACATGAGTATTGCCATCTTGAATCTCTGACACGGTCACTTGCTTTACCTTTTGCCAGTCCCCAATTCAATGAATTCTAATTCATAGTTTAGATCAAACCCCCGAAATAGGCTTTCAATTTATGTATTGCCTCTAACTTCCGATAAACTTAGGATTGCCGTTGCTTTTATTTAAAAAAATTCAGTAAAATTAACCATCATTATTCATTTTTGTACAAAAATATTTCACATGCAGTAATTAAAAGAACTTTTGTACAGCAAACAACACAAAACACGCAATGACTAAAATAGTAAAATATAGTCAAATCTAACATTTTTCAGAATTGATTTTGAAGTGATGGCTTAAAAGATGCCTGTCGATCCTAGGATGTCATTACCATTTGAACTCTGAGATTACTACAAAAATGATCAATACAGATGAGAAACCTCAAGCAACCATAGTCAACAACTTCCAAATGAATCCAATGTCAACATAATGACTTTTCACTTGTGAGCCTTCAACTGTCATACTTTCCCAGCCATGGTGCACTTCCAAATTATCAACCTCAGAGGAAGAATAAACTGCAGCATCCAAATGTGAGATAACCTTTCCTTTTTCGTTAGAACAAATTAATATTTGAAGAATATTTGGCATCAGTAAGGCAATCTTCCCTTGATGAATTCGGATGGATACATTGACACCATAAGCCTCCTTTGATTTGCAAATTTTCTTTTCAAAAAGCATCACAAAATATAGACGGGAGTTGGTAACATTCTCGACTTTTGTAATGGGGCCTAGTAAGGTACTAGAGATGTTATGGCTGGAAAATAAAATTCATAAACGGGTTTGATTAAGTTGACTTAAGCCACCTTTCCAACATTTTATCCCAGTTTTGCCAGTTTTCTTTTGGGCTCTCTTACAAAATCCATCCCAACTTTACTACTTGCTTTTGGGGCTCTTTATTCATTTTCTAAACAACATTTACCTTAGTTTTGTTGCTTCTTTTGGGCATTATTTTTTGTATGATTTTTATTTTGATTTTATTTTGCTCTTTTTTAAAAAAAACTAACAAAATAAATAAAATTTGCCCAAATGTGGGATAAAATCACAACAAAAAAATTGCCCAAGGATGGGATAAATTCATTACAAAAGTTGCCTTAGTGTGAGGTGCGACTTTCAAGCGGGTTGTCAAATGAAAGACATATATTTTGAAGGCTCAAATGGAAAAACTAGGGGGAGAAAAAATTTTAAGAGAAAAGAAAGAAGGCCCGCCTTTGATCCATCCTTTTTTGCAACAAATTTTAAAAGAAAATTTACTAAATCAAGATGAAAAAACTCTTTTATGGTATCTGAATTAATCATTTAAGGAAATATCCAACCATCCATTTCTACTATAGCATGGTAATGTTTCTCCTCTTTTAATGTTCCAATTGATCCAAATTTTATCTAGATGTCATTAATCTGCAAAAAATCACAAAACTTGTGTGTCAATTTGCTCAAAATTAGTTCTACCTCAAAATTCTAAATTTCGAGGGATAAACCATAATCAAATGAAGTTAACTTCCTACTAAAACAAACATTCTAAAATGCATAATTTTAACACTAGTCAGTTCTCTACACTTGAATCATTGCTTGTCCTTGAACAATTGAAAAATGCAGCTAACGATTCAAGCATTGAAATTACAAATGCGTATTCTAAAATGTATTTTTCAAGACCAAGTAAATAACTACTATGCAATTTGTTGTCTTGTCTTTAATTCTCATAATTTCAAGTAAAGGAGAAGAATTATATCGCAATTAAGCCATTTCAACTTAATTTCTTTGCCTCACTGAATTTCACAAGTAAATGAATAATATGATCAATCAAAAAGCATCACATGTCTATGATCAATTTCATTTTTGCTCGAGGAAATTGTATTTTATTTTTTTGAACACAAGGCAACCCTAAATTTATAGAAAGAGTACAGTTATTGGCATCCAAATTATTCGTGTTCTTATTACATCAAAAATGCACAATTATCTGACGATGAGATACAATTTCATCCATCACACTAGTCATCCTTGTCAAACTCATTATCTGGACCCTCAACACTATCAATTCTAAAAAAACTAATTTTTCATGGTTTTTTGAATAGCATTCGGGTTTTCATGGCCAGGTAGATATCGAGTGTGTGGCATTTTACTGGAATAGAACTATGCTTAAAAATAATTAAAGATAAAAACCAAATATGCATCAGATGTCTTTCCTAATTTGTTGCCTCCATTAGAACACCTGTAAAAATTTTTAAAAAAATCACAATTAGTATCAGCAAAAACAAAAACAGGTGCATGTCCTAAGGGGATCCCTTATTGTGCAAAGGGTAGGCCTAGTATGGGATGCAATCCTTTAGAGCGAGACTCGCCTTTTAACTGAAGAATAGTCAAATCCACTGAGAAGAAACACCTCCATTTTGCTTGTACTACCTTACCTAGGGTCTCACTCGCCAGGATGGTATTGAAAATATAAACATGCATGTTTTTTTAGGGTTATGCACCCAAGACAATAAAGAACGGCTTTCTTGTAATGGGATTCTCGAAATGGCAGTCCCTCTAGGGTTTATGTCTGATGCCAGTTTATTAAAGTAGGATAAAATATGCAAAAACACAAAAATTTGAAAATGTCCTAAATTTTTAATAATGATACAGTATTTCTTTGAAAAAGATGGATCATGCACTGTTTCATGCCCCATTTTTTGAAAGACGAAAAAAGAAAGTGAAAAGGAGTGTAGTTTTTGCCAAAAATGATTTTTAGAAAAATGATTTTTATTTTTGAAAAACAAAAAAAAGGACCGGAAATGGGACTTTGAAAAATGCGACGGTTTGGGCCCAAAAATAGAGTCTAAAAAGGGTTTTATAAAAAGGGAGTCGTAGCTTGGTTTTGAGTTTTGGTATACCAAGTCATCAAAAAAATGTTTTTTAATGGAAAAGAGTGAGAAAAACCTTTTTTAAATGACTCCAAGTCTTTGAAAACAAGAGAAAAAGGTTCGGGAGTTACAGTTGAAGAAAGGGAAGGCAAAGGTTTGCGCCTAAGGCACCGTTTCAACCTAGCCAAAACTAGTTGCGAGGTTTAAATTCAAATAAATAAACAAGCACAAAAATAGATAAATATTCAAACATAAAAGGAAATTAAAACAACAGATAAAAAAAAAAGAAAATCACATAGGAGCACATAAGGAGAATTAAGGAATAATAAAATACCTCTCAGTTGAAGATTCAATATGAATTGTTAATAAAATGAACAAACATGTCAAAGGTACCACTATTTAAATAATAAAGCATAAAAAGTAAATTCCAACCATTTGTGAGGTAAAAATGTAAATGAAGCACTATTCTAGGGAGAAAAATGCAAATTCCAGCAAAATAAGGGAGAAAAAAGAAAAATTCCAGCAAGCTTAGGGAGTAAAATGCAAACTATAGCAAGCCTAGGGGGTAAAATTAAACTATAGGAAGCCTAGGGGAAAAATGTAGTTTCAGCAAAGCTTAAAGGACTAATTTGCAAATTCCAGCAATATTCAAGTGCTGAAATGCAAATTCTAGTTACTTGGGGGGTAGAAACATAAATTTCAGCAATGTTCTTGGGCCAAAATATAAATTACAGCAATTATGGGGAGCCAAAAAATAAAAATTACAGAAAGTTTGGTGCAAAAATATAATTTCCAGCAAACATAAGGACCCAAAATTATAATTTCCAGCAATTCATAAGGGCAAAAATGTAATTCTAGCAAATGTGAAGGACCGAATTACAATTTTCAACAATGCATAGGGACTAAATGAAAACTTCAGCATCTAGGGAGGGATCAAAATCAAATTTTGAGCAATATTTCGGGACCAAAAATGAATTTCTAGCAACTTAAAGGAACTAAATGAAAATTCCAACAACGAGGGAGGGGTCAAAATTAAATTTCCAGCAATATTTAAGAACCAAAAATGAATTTCCAGCAACTTAAAAGGACTTGAAAAAAATTTTCAGCAAGTAAGAGGGGTGAAACAGTAAATTCCAGCAAGCATGGGAGCACAAAATGAAAATTATAGGACCTAATTGAAAGGACATAAAATCTAGGTGGTCAATTCTATAATTATTAAGGACTCAATTGCACATACAAGACAAAATCTTTGGGGGCAATATGAATAATACTAAAAATATAAGGACTGGACATAAATATTACTCTATGATAAAAAAAGGAAAATGCCAAATTAAAACTAAATTAATTAACTAAACTAACTTTGTTAACTGAACTAATTACTCAACCAAAACTAAATTAAACTACACGAATCAATAACCAAGTAAATAGATAAACTAACAAAACTAGTAAACTAAAAGGAACTAATACATAAATAAATAAACTGACTAAACTAGTAAACATAAACTAATTAAATAGAATCAAGACTTTTGACCCATTACCCAATACATCTGCCTTCAACCAAGACCCCACCCGAAATCAACTTCCTCAAAGTCTTCACTCCCAGAAAACAAATTCTCCCCTCAAAATCGTCATTCTTAACTCAATGGAAACCCAAACTCCTAAACCTGTAAATCCCAAAAATGCCAAGACCAAACAATCAGAGACCCAAATTGCGGATCTATTCCCAAATACCCAGCCGGACCCTCGAACCTCTTTTCCTTGATTTAAATTTCAAACCCAAAAAATAAACCTTTGAATTCCAAATCCAGCAGCAATTCATTACCAATTGATAGCATTGTATACAAAATTGACATGAATTGAAAGAGAAACACAAAACTCTACCTAGATTGGGAGGAGAAGCTACAGCGGTGCAAGTTGATTGTCAGAGATGGGTTCTGTAACAACCCTAGAAGTACATAGAATTTATTTAGATTTATGTTAGACATGTTAGAAAAAAAAAGAAGAGGAAAACCGAAATTTGCTCAATGAATAAACAATAGTATGCTTTCTTTTATGTTATAGCATGTTGTACATTTTCCTTTAAGGGTTGTACCATAGAGCTCTTGCAAATTAATGATGAGATAAGTATAAAAATCTCCTCTAATCCTAGTTAGCCAAGTTAGTAACTATGTGCCAAAAAGTCAAACCTTATGTCAACTTTTGTCTTGCTATGATTGGTTGTTTTTTTCCCATTTCTCTCTTTATTTCTTTTCCATTTTCTTGGCCTATTTCTTTCTTTTTTCTTCAAGTTGGCCGGCCACCCTTTCCCTCTTTCTTCTCTCTTTTGCTTTCATTTTATTGAAGCTTTTCCCTTCATTTTGGTCATCTCCTTCCATTGAAAGTGAGCTTATCTTCTCACTAAGCAAAGTTCTAGACTTACTTGAGGTATTTACCATGAACTTTTGTTATTTTTCCAAGTTTATAAGTAGTAGTTGTGTAAGTTTATAATCAGGTTCTTATTGTTAAGCATGAATAATTAGGCCATGATTATGTAGTTTTATTCCATGTTATGATGTTTATTGGCTTGAATGACTTGTAGTTAGTGTTTAAATCTTGAAATAACAAGTATTAATTATTGATTGGTTGAAGAACCTTGGTATGGTTCAAGTGATTTGATGGAAAATTTGAGTGAAATTGGGTTGATTAAGACATAGAAGTTATAGAACTAGTTGAAGTTGGGTTGGTTGGTTGATTTTCTTGCAGGTAAAAATTTTGGGTTAGTCCGATTTTAAAGAAGATGCTGCCGAAATTTCGGTACAATTTAAAGAGCAAAAAAATTTGATAGACGAGATTTAACCTAGGATATGCAAAAATTTAGGGAATTGGATGTGCAAAAAATTTCAAGAGAATGATCTAGTAGCGAATTAATTTTCCTAGAACAAGAAAACCCTAAATCTAAAACCCTAAACCCTAGGTTCAAAACCCTAAACCCTAAAACCTAAACCCTAGAAATAATTGGGTTATTTCTTGAATTTTTCTTACTAATTTACTTAGAGTTTTAATCAGATTTTCACTAGGTTATTTCTTTTGAATTCCAGGATCTGAGAGTGAATCATGTCCGTATTACAAGATTTTCTCCTAGTTACTTCAGGTGAGTGTTTCTATGTGTGCATGATGCATGAAATGTTATGTTATACTTGTAAATGTTATTTAATGCAATGTGTTACTTGAGGAAAGATGTGTACTTTATCTCATCTATTCCGCAATGTGTTACATGCTTTCATTATCCAATGTGTTATTTGTACTTGAGGCTTCCGTGACTAACTTCACCGTTACTTCACGGTTAGTCAATCTGATCGTGATTAGGAGGGTATAAGGTGCTGGGTGTTTTAGGGCGTGTTGTTCTTTCCTATCTAGTTTGAATTCCTCAAAGAGGCCAACTTTAGATTGAACTTTCTTGGTTGTTGGCTCTCCAAGGTTGAGATTACTCCCTCGATGTGGTAACTTCTATGGAGGGTATAAGGTGAATGGTGGTTAGGGTACTTGCTTATTAATACTAATATGATCATTGGCAAGGACTTGAGTTATTATCTCGGTCCCAACGCCTTTTTACATGCTCAGTACTTGCCACTTCTGCAGTTGAGCTCGCTCCCGTAGTCGTGCCTGTATTCGCCTTTGACTACTTGTTATTTAACTTGTTTATACATTGTTTATTGGAATCATTAATTATTATTATTTCATATTTTAATGGTTCACTAGTATGGTTGTTTGACTTGAGCACTCACTGGGCTATTATAGCTCATCCCTTTTATTTGTTTTCTTTAACCAAGCTTCCCGTACTGCTAAAGCTGGAAAGAAGATTTTTGGATATGTTAGATGTTTTTTTTTTATATATTTTGATAGCCAAATTGTTTAGGCTATTAATGTAAATACTATATATATTTTGGGATGTAAAACCTCTTAGTGGTACTTGTACTCTCAAGTTGAATTACATGAATGTATTTTTATTTTGGGTTAAGTATGTTTGGATGATTTGAGTGAGTGCGTGATTTGAGTCCTGGCGAGACCTAGGCAGGCAGTCCGCTAAGCCCTTTGGTGCACCTCTGGGTAAGGTGGGGCTGTCATAGGTTCTCTTTTATTTTATTTTATTTTTTAAGTTTATAGGCTGATTTGTGAAGTAATTGTGGGTGTGATAGTGGTTGCTGGTGGTGAATTGAATTTTGGTGGTGGTGACTGAGATTAGGGTGAGGGAGAATTGTGTGAGTTATGTGAAGTTGATGGCTGGTGAATTGAGTGTGGGCTGTTGTTTGTGCAGGTGGTAGAGTGAAGTGTGCAAATGTTTGTGATGCAGGTTGAAAGTTGAAAGAGTGTGTGTGCGCTACTGTGCAGATGAAGTGTAGTGTGTGCAGATGAAAGCGATGGTGAGTGAATGAAATTGTGGGTTGTGTGCGTGTTGTGAGTGGAGTCTATGAGATGAGTGAAACGTGAGGAAAAATGGAAGCTTGTAGTGAAGAAGAAGAGAAAGATTCAGTCCAATCCAATTGTGATCATCGTGAATCCTCAAAAATTAGTAGAAATTCCTTCAAATATGATGAAGTGATAGGAAGTGGGGATAGTGATGATGATGGCATTTTTTGGCTTATTGGCAACGCTTGGGGAGCTGCTGTTATGGCTTTGATTTTGTTGCTGCATCCAACAATTGAGCAGCAATTTTTTTTTCTTTTTTTTGGAAAAAATCCAAATAAATAAATAATAAAAAACATCAAAAAATAATAACAATAAGTAAACATTTACAGAAAATCTATGAAGGTTTAAGATGCATATAGAAAATCTTTTATACAAAAAAGTTCTAACCATAAGGGCACATTCGGAAACGCGCCATATATGACAAAAATTATGAAAAATATAAAAATACTAAATGACTTTTAAAAATCATGAAACTTTTACAAAAAATCTATAAATATAAAAAATAAACATATAAAAATTTTCACATAAAAACTCTAATAAAAAATGCATTGAAAAATGTGTCATTAACTTAAAAATATCAAAATTTTAAATAATTACTAAATGACTTTGAAAAATTATTAAAATTAGAAAAATCATAAAAAATATAAAACGTATGAATTTTGATATTAAAATAAAATAAAAAGTATCTTAATGTTAAAATTATCATTTTGCCCCTAATATGACTAATTAATCATAATTTATACAAAAACTGCGATTAACCCCCTGAAAAATAAAAGGAAACCCCTAAATGAAGTAAAACACGCATTTTTTTTAATAAAAGGTGTGTCAAAATTTGATATCTACACACTGTACAATTATTGGCTCCAAATTTATTTAATTGAAAAATTGAGCCTTCATGAGGCTACAGGATATAACATTGAAATAGGACCAAAAATTACCACACTATCTAGGAAAAATGAGTCAAAAAACAATGCATGATGCTTCATGATAGTAGGATGCAAATGCTGGAACTGTAACTTGTTTTAAAACACTTTTTGCGCAGTGTGGGAAGGAAGGGTGGAGGATAAGACAAAAATGACGCATAATTTCTTTGAAAAAGGATAAACGCGAACTGTACAAAGTTTGACCACTTGGGTACATTTATTTACTTCGAAAAAAATTGGTTTAGACAAAGCTAATAAGTACAACATGGATGGATAAATTTTGAAAAAAAAAAAGTCTAGAGTTACACCTCTTGTTCAAGGATATATATATATATATATATATATATATATATAAAGTTAAAGATCGGACTTTCGAGATTTACAAAAAAATTACAATTATTGGACTTGTAGGTATTTTTATTTGCAACAAAAAGTGAAATTTGTAAATATCCCATATCTATCTGTCCTGAAGAAATTAACTGTGAGATAAAAATCTAAACGTGTAGTTTGTTTGTTACTGTTTTTTAGGAACACAATTTTTAGAAACTTCATACACGTTTTCTAACGACCTTTTATCTCACATATGCATTTACCAAGAAGAATCTTTAAAACAACTATAGTAATATTTTTTAAAAAATAACCCAAAAAAATCCTTCCAAACACAGTTGGATTCCTATGAAAGCACTAAGTCAGGGCTCTTTATTCTATGGCTTATTAATGCGAACAAAAAAAAAAAGAAACAACGTTAGTTCATTTAATCAAATAGCATATAACACATTGGAGCAACAATTGATATACAAAGATAAAAGAATATGAAAGGTAGTATACTCTCTCCTCTCGTGTCTTGTGCACCTAATGAGATAATGCTAACTCTATCCTAGGTTATTTTGCATTGATGTATTAGGTTAGACTCACTAATGCATATAGACTCAATAAAACTGTCAATTCCCAAGCCTTCAGACCGGAGAGTAAAGGTCATCAATCCTAAAACCCTTGGTCAATGGCTCAAGTGATCCCCTGGACATTGTTACATGCAAGTCGAGCCACGACTACATGTCCAATCAGATCGATTATTGAAGTCCCCAAACCTTTAGAATTAGGGACCTAAGCTAAGAGTTTGAGTGATCTCTTAGACATTGTTATGTACCCGTCGTCCAACGATCACATGTCTAAGTAGATCAATCCTAATTCTAATAGGAATGGGTGGGTGATGACCACCAAAAAGAGAAAAAGGGTAAAAAAAAGCCTTTGCAACATGAAGTGCTCCTGCAAGAGGAGGGAATAATAATATCAATACGCGAAAGGCTCTAAGGGTGACTAAGCCCTTCCCCAAATGCAAGCACCATACGAATAGACAACACAAACAAATAAATAAACCATATATCATACACATAGAAGCAAGAGATGAAGGCGCATATGTGAAATGCAAAGAAAATCCTAAAAAAGAAAAATGCAATACTAAAATCCAAATGCGATAAAATGAAAGTGTTAGAAAAGGAAAAGGTGACTAAATCTAGTGCTCGGACTCACTAGTAATCCCTAGTGGAGTCGCCAAAATCTGTCACGCCCCATTTTGAAAAGGGAGAAAAATAAATAAGAGGAAAAAAGTGGTTTTCAAAAAATGGCTTTGAGAAAACAATTTTAACCTTTTGAAACAAAACGAGAAAAAGGCTGGGACTTTTGAAAATTGTGGCAGTTTTGGCCAAAAACAAAGTTTGAAAAAGGGGTTTTTATAAAAAGAAAGGAGTCGCAACTTGGTATTGAGTTTTGGTATACCAAGTCACCAAAAATATTTTATTATGAAGGATAAGAAAATCAAGAATGATTTCTTTGGAAAATATTTTTGAGCAAAATGTAAGAAAAATGAGAAAATCCTTTTTAGACAAATCTAGGTCTTTGAAAACAAGAGAAAAATGAGTTCGGAGTCACAGTTGAAGAAAGGGAAGGTAAAGGCTTAAGCTTAAGGCACCCTTTCAACCTAGTTGAGGCTAGTTGCGTGGTTCAGAAGAAATTTTCCTAATATGATCTTAGAACTTATCACATTTGGATGTAAATATACGGATGCATACCAAGACCTAAAAGAGATATCGAAATGGACAAACTATCCCTTCGAAGCTACATTGAAATTATCGCATTACGAAATCCAAAAAGAAACCTCGAAGGAGTCCCGAGTAATGCAAGATGAGACTCAAAAAATAAAAATAGAGTTTATATCGGTATAAGTGATCAAGGAAAGGGAATGCAACATAACAGGTATGGGGAAAGAAGACTCGTGACAACATATTCCTCCTTATAGAGGGATAAATAGCGTGCTAAGGTTACGAAAACCATATTCGCTATTTCCAGGTTCTAAGGGTCAATTTTTCTAATATAAGCAAGCAAATAACCCATCCATCCTAAAATGCTCTATGGAATGCAATCTAAATGTCACGCTTCACATGTATAGGGATAAAGGATAATATATTAGGGGTGTAATCAAACAAAATGGAGAAAAAATCCTAAATATATAAAGATGCATGAAAATGTGATGAAGAACACATAAATGAGACTAATATGTGAGGGGCCCAAGGTCTAGGATTGGACTAGCTCATTTTCTATAAATTCCTCACTAGCGTCAGACTAGTGAGGAAAAAAGGAGAGCCACAACTAGTGTTGGATTATTATGGTAACATCACAAATCAGCATAAATTAAAGCATAATAAAATTAAATAAACACATAAAGCACATAACCCATAAGCATAATATTCTAGATGTAAAATCCTGAAGAAAGTGAGTAAAACACATAAGCACATAGACTCATAGTGTGCAAAAGCCCTAGTTATTACACTAGGGAAGCCTAATTACAATCTAAAAGGGGTAAAGATAAGAAAAATAACTTGTCTAACCTATTACATTTCCCATCTAAAATACAAAAAGTTTTTGTTAAATAAATAAAAAATATAACCCATCTATTACATTAGCTATCTAAATACAAATTTTGTTAAATAAAATATTACCTATCTATTACATTTCTCTGAATAGTTAAAATTAAATTCAAGTAAATAACATAACATAAATAAATGCTCACACATAAATAAAATAATAAAAACATAAAAGATACATAAAATACACAAAGGAAAAACAAATAGGAGCACATAAAGAGAAATCAAAAGGATAATAGAGAAACCTCCTACTCAAAGACTCGGTATAAATTGGTAATAAAATGAACAAACATGTCAAAGATACCACTATTTAAATAATAAAGCAATAAAAGTAAATCCCAACCATTTGTGAGGTAAAAAATGTAAATGGAGCAATTTTCTAGGGAGAAAATGCAAATTCCAGCAAGTTAAGGGACAAAAACACAAATTCCAGCAAGCCTAGTGATTAAAAATGCAAACTACAGCAAGCCTAGGGGTAAACATGTAAATTCTTCCAACATTCAAGGGAAACAAAATATAATTTCAGCAAGCATAAGAGAGGAAAATTGCAATTTCCAGCAACATTTGAGGGTAAAAATGTAATTTCAGCAAGCTTAGTGGGCAAAAATGTAATTTCCAGCAACATTTGAGGGTAAAAATATAATTTCAGCAAGCTTGGGGGCAAAAATGCAATTTCCAGCGACATTGGAGGGTAAAAATGTAATTCCGACAAGCTTAGGGGCCCAAGAATGTAATTTCTAGCAACGTTTGAGGGTAAAAATGTAATTTCAAAAATGTTCGGGGCCAAATTGAAATTATTTAAAAGCAAGGGACCAAAATACAATTAAATAGGCCCTATTTGAAAAGATAATAAAATTATGTGGGTCAATCTATGAAAATCAAAAACTTAAATGCAAAAATTCAAAATGTGTGGGGCCACAATAATATTAATGAAAGTTCAAAGTTTACAAAATAAATACATATTATCATTAAAATAAATTACAAAATAAACAGATACAAAACTACGTAGTTTTGGGTGAAACTACTCCAAAACGACATAGTTCCACTTAAAGTCTTTCTATTTTTTTTTTTTTAAGGTTGTCTTCAACCTTTTGAATGTGTTGGCCGACTATGGCAAATTTGGCCAGCCAATGATCAGTCGTTGACTGGCCAGAAATTTTTTGATTCTCCAAATGATCCCAACCTTTCATCCCTCACTCCTTTTTCGCGTCTAATCCATTTTCAGCCTCGATTTTGCCAAAAGTGACCAGAAATAGGTCAAATGACAAAAAAATAGCTAGGTGGATTTATCACTACATCACTTAAAAACAAGCATAAAATACCATTAAGTTTATATGGATAAACTCCTAAGAACCTCTAGAACATGAATATGTCAAGAAAAATAGCACTAAAAACATAAAACATGAAATATATTTAAAGACCCATTTCGTGTTTTTTTTTTGAGCATTTATTCGAACATGTGGTGAGCAAGAATATACAACACGAGTCTCAGTCCAAAACTATATAGACTTAATCCCAAAATTTTAATCACAACAAGGTTTAACCTAGAACTTCCATAACCGGTTCATAAACATGAAGAAATGAAAAGAAAATGACACAAATAAAAGGAAACATACCTTTATTTTGGTGAGGATGAAGTTAAGAAGTAAAACCCTCATCTCTCAACAATGACCACAAGCAATTTCCTCTTTGCTTTGCATTAGTGTATTTTCTGGTGTGTGTTAGTATGTTTTTTATGCTCTGTGTGTGCATGTGGTGTGTGAACATGTGGATGTGCATGGGTTGTGATTGTGTACGTGTGTTACGTGTGAAGTGGTGTGAGTGACATTGTGTTTTGTGTTTGTGTAGTGTGTGCAAAACTTAGTGAGTCTGAGTGTAGTGTGTGAGTGTCAATGGTGAGTGAATTGTGCTTGGCCAAGAGAGTGAGAGTGTGTGAAGTGAAGAAGAAAAATGCAAGTGAATTGTGTATAGTAAAGGGAGAGGCCGAAAGGAGAGAGTTGGGAGAATTTCTGTTTGTGCAATCTTTTGTGAGGATGGTGATGATGAAGAATGAAGGAAAGTCAACAAAAATCTCCTAAAAATTTGGTATAGTGATTGCTTTAGGTTGATGATGGAGTGATTGTTGATGATGACCACGGCTGGTGGAGTTGTTTAGTGATATGGCTGTTTAGCAGCCTTGTTTTTTGGTTGCTTTGTGCAGTAGTTGCTATTGTAGCAGCAGTTGTATTGTTTTTTTTTTAACAAATAAATAGTAAATAGTATTGAAAAATCATGAAAGTTTTTATAGAAAATCTATAAAATCATAAGATGCATATATTCAAAAATTTGACACGAAAATTCTAACAATACTGGCACATTTGAATATGCACCATATGTGACAAAAATTATAAAAAATACAAAAATACTAAATGACCTTTAAAAAATCACAAAAATTTACACAAAATACATTATCACAGAAAACGCATATACTAAAATTTTCACTTGAAAATTTTATCATTAACACATTCTTGGAAAACAGTCCTTAATATACAGAAATACAAAAATTAAATATAACCTCTAAAAATCACAAAATTAATATAGAAAATCTATAAGTATATACAATGCACATATAAATTTTTTCACACAAAATTTCTAAAAATAGGGTGCATTGGAAATGTGCCATTGACTTAAAAAAACCAAGAATCTAAATAAATATTAAATGACTCCGAAAAATCATTAAAATAAAAAAATGATAAAAATGTAAAATATGAATTTAGAAATTAAAATAAAATAAAAAGACATCTACAAGCTAAAATTTTCATTTTGCTCCTGATATGACTAATTAGTCATACTATACACAAAAATTATAATTGATCCCTCAAAAGTAAAGGTACTCCTGAATGAAATAAAAACCCTTTTTTTAGGGTGTCTTAAAACTTGGTGTCTACAATAATATTTATTACACTTTCAATGGCACTTGCATATTCTAATTGTGCAACTACTCAGACATTATTTTCTACCAACTTGACACTAGGATCGTATGGAATACTTGCTTCTTTTATATTTAGGTAATTAAATTTACCCCAATATCTTTTCGACGTAATGAGATTGTTGATTCAATACAAATCCTAAGGAATTCCTTTCCACCTTTATTCCCAAAATTATATCAACTTCATTCAAGTCTTTCATTTGCAAGATTGAAGTTAAATACCTTTTCATATCTTCAATTCCATAGGAGTTAGTACTAAAAATCAATAAATCATCCACATAGAAACATATTATTACTCAATCCTCAGTAAATTTTGAATACAAGCATTTATCATCATTATTAAGCTTGAATTCATTTGATAGAATCATAGAATCAAACTTCTCATGCCATTGCTTAGGGGCTTTTTTTAGGCCACATAACAATTTAACTAACTTGCAAACTCTATTTTCATTTCCAGGAAGTATAAAACCCTCAGGTTGTTCGATATCCACTTCCTCCTTTAGATCACCATTTAAAAATGCAGTTTTAACATTTATTTGGTACTCATGTAAATTGCATATGAATTTTGAGTTTATAAACACATAAGGGAAATCTGATTTTTGCTTCTTCATGCTATTTTGGAGCGGCCTCGAGCTTTAGAGTAGAAGTAAGGGCATTGGTGTTTGGCTTGCGAATGTGTAAAGAAAAGGGAATCTTAAATGTACATGTTCAGCTGGATTCTAAAGTTTTGTTTGACATTCTTGATCAGAATACAAATTTTCCATGGTTGGTCTCACGGGAAATTGAAGATTTGAAGTCTTTTGGTTTTATGCCTGTAAAGCATTGTTATCGTGAAGGTAATAAATTTGCGGACAGTCCTGCTAACCTAGGATGCATGAATTGTTGTCGTACTGAGCACTTCTTCAGTGCTTCTGATCTTCCAAAAGTCATGTTAGGAGAGTTCCGCATGGACAAGCTCGGTTTGCCTTCTTCGAGGAAAACTTCTGTTTTTATGTGATTGTGTACTCGGGATTAGTAGTTCTTCAGAATTGCTAGATTCGGCCTTCATTGTATAGATAATGCAAAGTGTTAAAATTTTATTAATTTTCTTTTGATTGTAGAGGAATAGTATTCTTAATGTCCATTTGAATTTTTCATTTGCGTTGAAGGCAAGGTTATTATTCCCCCTTCATTTTATTTTTGAATAGCTAATAAAATAACGAGTGACACCTCCCCGTGTACGGAGTTAGCCAAAAAAAAAAAAAAAAAAGTTTACAAACACACAAGTTATTAAAATTTTCCCAAAGTTCATGGAATATTTGAATTAGTGAATTAGACCTAGAGGAATATCAATAGGAAAAAAATAGCCTTTAAGATAGTAGGATTTAGAAAAAAAAAAAAATAGAGGCTGAAGGAACTAGGAAACTAAGAACAAAGAAAATATTCTTAGTGTCATGCTAAAAATACGGAATAGGCATTTTTTTGAATTGTGTTCACAACCAAACACAATCGTATAGCGTCTAATTCTTTGACATAAATGCTATGTAGAATATGAAAACAATAACACAATATTATTAAAATATTAACAATGGCAGTCTAGAATTTTTTAAAGAGTTTTTCTATTCTTTCCTAAGGGTACAAAATAAAATAGAAAAAATGTTTTCTGTGATACCCCTGTCCCATATCAAAAAAGCTAAATGACACAGACTAATGTATAGTCACTCTGGAGCAAGTTTTAATTCTCTAAAATTGCCACCTACAACTGGATTATAGACATTCTCTGAAAAATCTAAGGGGTGTTTAGTTTAGAGAAATCAAGAAAATCAGGGAGGGGAATGGATGCCATTAGTGACACCTATTGTGCATGTTCAGAAAACAACAATCACTGTAATTCAATTAGAATGAAAGTGATTAAATTGGGTCTCTATGACTTCTCCCTAAATACTATTTTATTAAACTGATTAGTTTTTTTGGAAAAGGATACTCATTCTATTACAAAATCAAATACGTTGGTAAAAAATTATCAAAATTTAAACTTATTGTAGGTTAAGGATATTCATAACGATATTAATTGTAAAATTTGAATCAACCGTGTCCTTACCTTTCCGTCGAATAAATGACAAGGAAATTTTCATCCTATCCTACGATAGCACCAAATACACGCATCCTTATTAAAAATTATATGGTTAATTACACTTAACCCCTTGAAACCTACCTTGTAACTCACTTTTTCCCCTTCAACTCAGTTAAAAGCTACTTACACCCTCAAAAGATTTTGTCAATATTTTCAAATATAAAATTGTGAAATGAATGTTTTCTGGGCACGTATAACCATAATAAATTTATATGATTTGTTAATTTTAATAATTCGTGAGCATATGAATAATTTTGGCAACAATTTTGTTACTTTATTTCATTATATAGAAAAAGTGTGAGTTTTGTAACTATTTTTCTTCCTTCTAATACTTCAACAACCAAACAAAATATATAAAAAAATTAATTAAATGCTAATATTTATACGAATATAATAGAGCAAGGAAAACAAGTCTCTAAATCTTAAATTTCTAAATCACATGATATGCTTGTAGAAACTTATGGAATTTAACCAAAAATATTAAAATATGTAATAAATGCAAAAGTATATTCAACTTACTAAAGTAAAAATACTATTTACTTATTTAAAATAATTGTTTCTACTAATCAATATTCAATTGACTACCAAATATTGTGTTATGTTTGAAAAGCATCAATATATGTATGAAAGTGCATGTGTTACATACATACATACGTATATCCATATGTGTGTGCACGTCTCTCTTTGTGTGTGTGTGTGTGTGTATGTATATGTACTACATATGTGTGTGTGTGCATAAACAGAACTAAAAACTATAAAAATGATTTTCATTCATTTTTTAGTTTAATTCGTTTAGCTTGTGAATAATCAAAATAAGATGAAAAGCAATTGCAAATTTTTCTTATTGTTTCTATTGCATATGCCAAAAATCAATAAACAATATATAAGTTGATTTAGAAAAATGTAATATTTATGAGTTACTTTTGTAGTCACATATTAACAATTATAATAAATATAGAAGGTCATTTTGAATAACAAGAAAATAACTTTATTAAGAAAATAACATTATTTAAAACTCAAAAGAACAGTATTTTCGTCTAAAGAAGCTCCAATCATCCTATTTTATTATTATATATTTGTGAAATCTTTTGATGTGAGTAAAGTGCTCATCAATTTAATTCAAGGGGATAAAGTGAAACTAATAGGTAAGTTCCGGGCGAAGTAGAATTAGTCCAAAATTTTATTCCTAAAAAATGACAATTTAAAGACGAAAAGAGTACACTGTTAAATCTGTCATAATAATTACGCCTTATTCTTCTCTATTTTAATTATTAAATCAATATTTGTCTTTCTTTAAGTTCCTCACTTTGCTCACGTTGCATGTATAAGTAGGAACCATAAAAAGTTCAGATAATAATATGGTGATAACTTTTTGTTACTATAACTTCTAATAAAAATAGTAAGTTTTCCTATAAAATAGTAATTTCAACAATAATATGCCAATTTTCTTTAAAATCTTACTATTTCTTTGTGACTCTTGATCACCAGAACTTTTTCTAAAAATTGGATTCACCATGGAACGTTAATTCACCATACAAGATCATCAAAATTCACCAGACAAGATCATCGTAGCCATACGCATTGTTACCTCTATTTGTCGAACGTTGTAGTTCAATATTTAAGATTCTTATTTTCTCAATAAGCCTTCCTATTCAATTTCCGCGTTTATATTAAGTAGTTTTTTGGAGATAGTCTGCAATAAATTAGCAGGCATACGACTAGCAAATATAGGACGGCGAATTTAATTCTCTAGTACCGAAAATAAATTAGCCATTTAGAATTGTTCGCTAACTTTATCTATATAAACAAACATGCAAAGCAATTCCTATTGCACAATGTGATGCAAATTTGTAACCATGGCGAGCCATAAGGCATTGCTATGGCTTTTGCAGCACTCTTCTGCATGCTATCTTACTCTTCCAGTGCCAATTCCATTTGTCGCCACTGTTGCCCCCCTAATTGTCCCCTAATTGTCCATCCTATTGTATCCAGCCAAAACGACATCACTGCGGAAGCCCACCACCGCCACCACCTATGAAGAGCCCACCTCCACCGCCACCGCCTAAGAAGAGCCCGCCTCCACCGCCACCGCCTAAGAAGATCTCGCCACCACCGCCACCTCCTTCAACTAAGAAGCCTCCACGCCCACCAAAATGGCTTCATTTCTAAAAGGACGAGTCAATTGAACATCTCATAAGCTCTCTTAATAATACACGGGCACAGTTGCTTCGAAGATCAATAATCATTAGCATACTAACGAATAAATCCTGGATGACATAAAGCTTTGAAGCCGGATATTGCACCATCTACTTTATATCTGTATTTCGACTCTTGTTGGCGCGATTCACCAGGATCCTGTACTTTCTTTGTGTACCTAGAACTTGGTATTTTGTTATTGCCACAGACACTTGTTCTTTACAAGAATATATTTGCTTAATTCTGAATGATCTCATCCAATATATTGCTATGGTCTTTATATCTAGTTCAAACAATGATACGCGAATCTTGCATTAGAACCTAAGTGATTATTCTTGATTTGATAAGGAGCAACAGAAAAACTAAATAGTTAAACTCAATTTGGAAAATCACAAACCAACAACAAAATTTAAGTCAAGTAAAATTTATAAAACGCGGCAAATGAAGTTTGTAAAAACCATAAGATATTGATGAAGGCCTATAAATCGTAGTCATAAAATAGTACACTACGATGCTCATTACGTGCCTCGTGATATGAATCACATTTACGTTATTTTGATACGTATCTTAATTGTGTATTCCACTTGATTAACTATCTTACTTTGCCGTTGTGTATCATAAACAATACAGTACGATGTCAAGGATATGTTCACATCATACGGTATAGAAATACTATGAAGTCAAGCTTTCGTGATTATTTTACTTTGCAAGTCAGAAATATTTTAACCACGCATTTGCAACTTCTGAATTTCTTTTAATTAATATCACAATATATTCACCTAATGGAATTGTCAACTTGAATACAGTAATCAATTAAAGAGAGTTAACGAAGCTAATCCATAAAGCTTCTTGAATGGGCAAATTTCTCTAATTATTGCTTTTTCAAAAAAAGTCCGCAATTTGGGGTCCTTTTTTTTTTTGCCTTCCACATATATAGTCGCCGCACACCATGTGTGCGGTGACTACGAAAATTTTTCTTTTTTTATTTTTTGTGTCAGAATTGTGTCAGTTTTTTTTTTTTTTTGTTTTTTTGATCAAACATCGCCGCACAAAGGGTGTGCGGCGACACAAATGCAAAATTTTTTTTTTTAACTTTTGGGAAGGGTTGATTTGCAATTTGGTTATTTTCATGAGAGTCACCGCACAGAGAGTGTGCGGTGACTCTCACAAACAATTAGCCCCCAAATTTTAAAAAAAATATATATTTTTTATATTTGGGGGCTAAGTTGCAATTTAATTATTTTTCTGATAGTCACCGCACAAATGGTGTGCAGTGACTCTCAAAAAAATAACTAAATTGCAACTTAGCCCCCAAATATAAAAAAAAAAAATTAACATTTTGAGGTAAAAAAATTTGTTCTACTAATTAATTGTACTAATGAATTGCATTGAATGATCATTACTAGCAACATTCTTTTCCTAATTAATTACTTGAATCTTTTTTTTTTACCTTCAAAAGTTATAAAAAAAAAATTTTACATTTGGGTGCTATATCTAATTGCGAATTTTTTTATCTCCAAATGTTAAAAACAAAAATTAACTCTTGGAGGTTAAAAAAAATTTTACATTTGGGTGCTATATCTAATTACGAATTTTTTACCTCCAAATGTAATATATATATATATTTTAACTCTTGGAGGTAAAAAAAAATTTGTTCTCCTAATTATTACATTGAATGATACTTAATTGCAACATTATTATCCTAATTAATTACTTGAATCAATTTTTTTCTTAAAAGTGAATTTTTTTTTTTTTTTTACATTTGGGGCCTAAATGGCAATTAGTAAGTTTTTGTGAGAGTCACCGCACACCCTATGTGTGGTGACTCTCACAAAAATAATTTAATTGCCATTATGCCCCCACATATACTTCACATGCAAGGATGTATGCATGCACGTGAATGTCGGGCTGTTCATGCAGTTCAAGAGTTGACTTCATTAAATTCATTGCTTCAAATCGGGAAGAGTAATCCAAGTTTGCTATGTGCTTTTGCTTAGCTGGCCTTTTTATTAGTTTATTGTTGGTAATATTGCCTAGCTAGCCTGGCCACGTCAGAGAAGGTTAGAAAAACACTTTCTCGTGTGAATCAATAATTTGTCAATTAACTGGTTAGTTTCTAATTAGTAAGTTTTTGTGAGAGTCACCGCACAGCCTCTGTGCGGTGACTCTCACAAAAACTTCCTAATTGCCATTTAGGCCTCCAAATGTTAAAAAAAAAAATTCACTTTTAGAGGTTAAGAAAAAAATTGTGATTCAATGCAATAATTAGGAGAACAAATTTTTTTTAACCTCCAAGAGTTAATTTTTTTTTTTAACATTTGGAGATAAAAAAATTCGCAATTAGATATAGCACCCAAATGTAATTTTTTTTTTTTAACTTTTGAAGGTAAAAAAAAAAAAGATTCAAGTAATTAATTAGAAAAAGAATGTTGCTAGTAATGATCATTCAATGCAATTAATTAGTATATCAAATTTTTTTTTACCTCAAAATGTTAAATTTTTTTTTTTATATTTGGGGGCTAAATTGCAATTTGGTTGTTTTTTTTTTAGAGTCACCGCACACCCTTTGTGCGGTGACTCTCAGAAAAACAATTAAATTGTAATTTAGCCCCCAAATATAAAAAAAATATATTTTTTTTAAATTTGGGGGGCTAATTGTTTGTGAGAGTCACCGCACACTGTCTGTGCGGTGACTCTCATGAAAATAGCCAAATTGCAAATCAGCTCCTCTCAAAAGTTAAAAAAAAATAAATAAATTCTGCATTTGTGTCGCCGCACACTCTTTGTGCGGCGACGTTTGACAAAAAAAAAAACTGACACAACTCTGACACAGAAATAAAAAAAGAAAAATTTTTGCAGTCACCGCACACATGGTGTGCGGCGACTATATATGTGGAAGGCAAAAAAAAATGACCACAAATTGAAGACTTTTCTTTAAAAAAAGCAATAATCAGAGAAATTTGCCTCTTGAATGGAATATGTTATTTTATTGAATTTGGATAACAAATGAAAAGTTTGATTATCATTTTCTAATTTTTCTATTTGGTTAGAATATTGTTGTTTTGCTGTGATTTGAATAGTTTTATGCGTTGCATAAAAGGAGTTAACCGTTAACAAATTATTTTTCTCTTTCATTGACTTTTTATAAGATATTTTTAAGAAAAATGTGTGTATGATATAGTTTAGAGCAGCACAAAAAATGTCTTTGTTTTTGTGGTTGTTAATTTTTTTATGCATAAAGCTAGTTTTATATTTATTCAAAAATTTGTAAATGTATTTGACTATACATATACAATATGCATGTTGTGAATTTATTTAGTCTACACTTGATTAGTATTCTGATTCAGTAACTTTGCTACCGGAAATATAGAGGTTTTTTCTCTCTGAAGCTCTCTGACTGCTAACAAACTTGATTTTTGAATTTCAAACTTTCTTCAGGCGGCCATGGCTGCCCTCTGGCCGCCTAAGAAGCAAGGTGCGACGTAGCAAGGTGTGACGCAGCAAGGGGGGCAATCTCCCATGGCAAAGAAGTCCTTCACACAGTTATTTGGACAACTTGATCAAATGATTCTAGTGGAACTCAAGAACCCTGCAACTTACAACTGGAGGGCTACGATTTTCTTTGCAAAATCTGATATTAAGAAGGTGGCTGCTCCATTCAAATTTGCTATCATTGGTAAGTTCTCATATGGCCATCCCAAATTGGTGGAAGTCAGAAAATTCCTTAACGCTTTGGATTTGAAGAGTGAGGTGAACTTTGGACATTTAGATGCTCGTCATGTACTGATCAGATGCTCATCGAAGGCGCACTTTCTCTGGTTGTGGACAAGGGGTTCGTGGCATATTGGACAGTTCCCTATGCGTACTTTTCGTTGGACTCTAAGATTTTCATGTGAATAAGGAATCTCCTTTGGTTCCTATTTGGTTTTCACTACCATTTTTGCCTATTCTTTTTTTTAATAAACACTGATTATTCTCCATCGTTAATGTTGTTGGCAGACCTTTGTTCACGGATTCAGCCATAGCATCTCTTGTTAGATCAAGTGTTGCTCGTGTCTGCATTGAGGTGGACCTAATGAAGGAAATTCCTGACCATGTGTGGATTGGAATTGAAGGAGAGTGATGTGATCCAAGGAGCGCATACAGTTGTTGGACTTGGACTTATACTTGGTGGACTTGAAGAGGCCATTTATATAGATCAAGAAGAGCTTATGCATGTGATAATCAAGGATGGAACATTTGAACATGGTGGTTGGATTGTCCAGTTATATGAGTTTGAGCTTATTTGCAAGCTTGAAATTCACTTTGTTTATATGAGCACATTGGGCCAAGAAGTGAAGTATTGGTTGTGGATCAAATTTATCTACAAAGAAGGCCCAAAAGAAATTGCTAAATTGTCCAAAAACAATCTCATAAGGGGCTAGTTACTTAGACTTCCTTGGAGGGCCCTTGAAATTCCTAAATGGAGACCCAATGGAGCTTAATGAAGGATGTCCAACCCATAAAATATTTTTGAACGAATTTTTATAGTTTTTATGTTTTTAGTTAGTTTAACTTATTAGAATTCTTCTATATTTGTGTTTTTAGCTAAGTATTAGTGTTAGCTTAGGTATAGACTTAGTAGTTGCTTAATTCTTCAATTCTAGAATGTTCTATGTAAGCCTTATTTTAGGCCTCTTATTAGTTACGAATTTTGAACAAGAATTATTCAGAAAAATTGTGTGTTTTCTCTATTGTGAGAATTTTCTTGGTTCTTTGTTGATTAAGAACTATTCTTGGTCTTATCAAGCTTGCTTGTGGCGACCACCAACTTCGCTTAGAGTTTTTCTTGAGTTTTTGATCAAGTCTTGAGAGCTAATTAGGTTAGACGATTGAACTCGCTCAACTTGATCTAGTTTAGTTTTTCCATAGGAGTGCTCATCTTCAAGCGAAGATTCAAGACAAAACAACTCCACGTCAAGGGTTCCTTGGTTCACGAATCAAACGAGGTCTTGAGTTCAACGAGTTGCATACCTGAAATCTAAGACTTTCTTGGCAACGCAACTGTGTGCACATCAAGTGGTATCAGAGCCATCTTCTTGGATTTTTTTTGGTTTTTCCAATCCAATTTTTCCTTTGAAAAATTTGGATATATCCCTTTTTTCTTTTTTGTTGTTTATCAAAGAGCTTCAAGCCTGGTTAAGCAACTTGTGCTTTATTTATTTTTCTTTCTTTAGTCATTGTCAAAGAGCTTCAAGCCTGGACAACAAGTTGTTTTCTTGTGTCTTGTTACTTTCGTTTCTTGAAAAAAAAAATTCTGCTATATTTTTCTGGTTATTTTCCTTGTGAAAATTGTGCCCTAGGTTCTTTAGAGTTGTTCTTGGTTGCTTCTTAATCAAGAATTTTAGGTATTGTGTGGTATTTTGTGATTCTTGACTGTTTTTGGTGTTTTCTTGATTTTCTTGTGTTAAAAACTCTCAAGTAAAGAAGATTCTTGAACTTAAGACATTCACAAATCAACTTTCTTGAAGTTTTGAGTCATTCTTGTATTGTTCTTGAAGGAAAAAAAAAAGGCAGAAAAATCGTTTAAAAAAAAAAGAAAAAAAAAGGCAAATTGTGTGCTAAAAAGAAAAAGCCAAAAGCACAAAGAAAAAGGTGGAAAAAGAGAATAAAAAAGGAGTGCACAACAAGGTAAAAACCGTGCACAAACATTTATTCAAAGTTTTTTGAAGTTTCTTGGTGTTCTTGATACAAATCTTGAAGTTCTTGCACTTACTTGTCAAGTTCTCGAAGTTCTTCAAGCTATCCAAAATTGTTTCTTGAGTTCTTGAATTTCTGTAATTTTTTTTGTTCAATTTCTTGAGGTTCTTGAACAAGTTCTTGAGTTTTCTTGAAGTTCTGGATAGGTTTCTTGAAATTCTTGATAAGTATCTTGAAGTTCTTGATAAGTTTCTTGCACTTCTTGGTTTGTAAGTTGAGTTCTTGAAGTTTGTGAGTTGCTGGAACTTTTCTGGACTGATTTCTTGAAGTGTTTGGCTGATTTCTTGAACTTTTCTGGTTAAATCTTGAAGATCTTGAAGCCAAAAAGTGTTGGTCAAAGGGTCTTGTTCATCAACTAGGGTTTGTTAGGGTTTTCCTTCATAAATTGTTGCTGAATTTGTGGCCTTTTGCTGGACGAATTTCTGCTGCGATTTTCCAGAAATTTTTGGTGATAAAAGGGGTTAAAAGGGTGTTAGTTTCATTTATATAGAAGTTATTTGGCTTTGGGAAACCAATTGGGAAAGGGAAAGTAGTTACAAAGGGGATTTGGAAACTAATTCTACAAAAACAAGTAGTTTCCTTTTTCTTCTTGGCAAGTGGTGATTCTTGTTTCCTTTTTCTTCATTTAGAATGTGTTTTCCAGCTGGTTAAGGTGTCTTGGCCGTGTTTTCTTGTTTCCAAATTGGTTGTGCTTGGTTTTAGTCGCTATTAGTTCAAGAATTCATTTTGGAAAGTGAATTTGATTGTTGGAGTTTTACTTTTTGCATAAGAATATTATTATTTTTCAAGAGAACATTAAAAATCAAGAATTTTTACACGTTTATACCACACATTAGGGTGTCTAATTTTGTGTCAATTCTTGATTCTTATCTATTTTTTATTTATTCTCTTGATCATAAACACTCTAAGCTAATTTTTCTTGGCCTCTACATTTACTCTTTACAAGTTGAGGTTGCTATAGGTCCTTGGTGGGATTGATTGAGCTGGTTCTTCATCAAAGAGCCTACAAGAAGATTCTTTGAGTGGAAAAAGGCTTAGTGGTGAGCTCATTTGAGGGTAAAAGCCAATCTACTTGAGGGAATCGAGTGCCAAACACTAAGGGAGTGTTTCTCATATTATTGTCTATTTTCTTTGTTATTTTTAACTATTTTTCTTGCAGGTTTTTAAGGCATAATGGCAACTCCACAAGAGGCGAATAATGATCTTAAATTTCTTAGGGAAGCCATTGTTGGTGATTTTGAGAAAAAGATGCCTATTATGAGAGATGACATCTATGAGGAGATGCCTCCATTGGAAGGAGGAAGTAATGATGAGGAAGCTCCTTGGGGAGGTGACCATGGAGAGGTTTTATTGACTAGAAGAGCACTTAGTGTTGCACCTATGGAGGATGAGAAGAACATTCAAAGAGATCATATCTTCCACACTAGGTGTACCGTGCAAAACAAGGTATATAGCATGATTATTGATAGTGGTTCATGTACTAATGTTGCTTCTACTTTGTTTGTAGATAAATTAGGACTTGAAACAAAGAGACATCCTAAGCCATATACATTGCATTGGTTAGCTGAAACTGGAGACATGAAGGTGACAAAGCAAGTGTTGGTGCCATTCTCCATCAACAAGTACAAGGATGAAGTATGGTGTGATGTGGTTCCTATGCAAGCATGCCATATTCTTCTTCGGCGTCCATGGCAATTCGATAGGAGGGTGACCTATGATGGCTTTAAAAATAGGTACTCTTTCATGTGGAATGGATGAAAGGTGATTTTGGGTTCTATTGCACCATCTGAAGCACATGCTGACCAAGTGAGGATTGCAAAAGACTTCAAAGCAAGGGAGGAACAAAACCAACTAGCAAGTGGCGTATGCATCAATGAAGAAGCAAAATCACAAACTAACCTTGAAGGGGTACAAAGTGGCATAACTAAGGAGAAAGCAATAGCCATTCAAGATAATGAGAAGAGAGAAAAGAGCAAGAGTGTTATGCTTCTAACTCTTATGTCCATGTACTCTAAAGAAGAAATGTATTTTGCTAACTCTCTTAACTATTCTTTTCCTAGTGTTTTTGTGGTGTTATTGCAGGCTAATGCTCAAGGAAAAATGTCACATACTTGTTGTCTTAATGTTCAGATTCCTTCAATGAGCAAAAAGCATCAAATCGTGGAGAAGGAATTACAACATTGTTCAAGCGCAAGTTCAAATAGTTTGATGAATCCAACTGATTTGTGGCATAAGTTTTTAAATTTTAATAGCTTTAAATTGCATCTTAATTCTATCTTATGTGTTTATTCTATTAGGGTAGGTAGTTATGTTTTGTATCTAAGTTGTTTTACTTCATCTAGTGCAATCTGTCTTAGAAGTTCTCCTATGTTTTTGCATCAATGTTTGGACGAATTTTAACATGTTTTATGTGATTTTGCATGCTATAATACTTGTATTGGGGATCTTGTATTTGTTTATACATGCTGCCCTATACGTTTTGCTAATTTAGTTTTTGATAATTTTCAGATTCTTGAGTCTATATTGCATCATGTAAGTCATTTTGTTGTTCTAGTTAGTGGTAATGTTTATGTTTTGTGTTGTCCTTATACATGAATTATAGGGAATCATATAAATGATTTTCAATGTGTTTATCTTAAGTGTTTTACCTCTAAAATTCGTTTTTGTCATAAGTTAGTTCATTTTAAATGTTCTGGTGTTGTAGTTTGTGACAATATACATGTGTTTTTGTTACATCATTTGAATTATTCAAGTGAGTTGAATGATAATATTTTCCATGTTCTAGGGTTTATTTTGCATAGTTCATTCAGAATTATTGCATGTTATCTACATGATTCACGTTTTCTACACTTACTTGTAGTTAGTAGTTTCTACTTAGATTCCTGTCATACATCTTTATTTGATCATGATTTTTATCTTGTTAGTGAGTGTTATTTTGACTATATTCTTAGATATATAGGTGCTGAACCTCATGTTTTTCTTGTTAATAGCCTTCATGTGTTCATTCTTTTGCATGTTTTTAAGGATAATATTCATCTAGACATGTTTGTTGCTCTTAAACTTCAATTTATCTTTGCATCTTTTGTGTGTGTTTTTGAGTTTTATTTTATTTCATATTGCAAGAGTAATGAGTCTTTATCTAGTTGTGTTTATTCTTCTAATATGCCATCCAATTTTTGTGTGCTTAATATTCTTGATGGTTATACTTGCTTATTTATCATTCCCCTAGTTACTTATGATCTTTTATATGATGTAGAAGATTCGAGGATGAATCTTTTCGAGGAAGGAGGGATTGATGTAATCTAAGGAGCGCATACATTTGTTGGACTTGGACTTATACTTGGTGGAGTTGAAGAGGCCATTTATATGGATCAAGAAGAGCTTATGCATGTGATAATCAAGGATGGAACATTTGAACGTGGTGGCTGGATTGTCAAGTTACATAAGTTTGAGCTTATTTGTAAGTTTGAAATTCACTTTGTTTATATGAGCACATTGGGCTAAGGAGTGAAGTATTGGTTGTGAATCAAATTCATCTACAAAGAAGGTCAAAAAAAAATTGCTAAGTTGTCCAAAAACAATCTTATAAGAGGCTGGTTATTAGGACTTACTTGGAGGGCCCTTGAAATTCCTATATGGAGGCCCGATGGAACTTAATGAAGGATGTCCAACCCATAAAATATTTTTAGACGAATTTTTATAGTTTTTATGTTTTTAGTTAGTTTAACTTATTAGAATTCTTCTGTATTTGTATTTTTAGCTAAGTGTTAGTGTTAGCTTAGGTTTAGACTTAGTAGTTGTTTAATTCTTCAATTCTAGAATGTTCTCTATGTAAGCCTATTTTTAGGCCTCTCATTAGTTACGAATTTTGAACAAGAATTATTCAGAAAAATTGTGTGTTTTCTCTATTGTGAAAATTTTCTTGGTTCTTTGTCGATTAAGAACTACTTTTGGTCTTATCAAACTTGCTTGTGGCAACCACCAACTTCGCTTAGAGTTTTTCTTGAGTTTTTGATCAAGTTTTTAGAGCTAATTAGGTTAGACGATTGAACTCGCTCAACTTGGTCTAGTCTAGTTGTTCCATAGGCGTGCTCATCTTCAAGAGAAGATTCAATGCAAAACAACTCCACGTCAAGGGTTCCTTGGTTCACGAATCAAACGAGGTTTTGAGTTCAACGAGTTGTATACCTGAAATCCAAAACTTTCTTGGCAACGCAACCGTGCGTACATCAGAGAGAATGATGGATTTTGGCAAAACATTACCCTAGAAAACCTGTCCTCTTACTGTACTTTGTGTTAGAAGGTGGGTCATTCTTCTGTTGAATGTGGAAAGGATAATGAAATAGAGAGAGAGAAGGTCGTGAATCCATCTGGTTCCCTTCGTCAAAATGTGGCAACACAAAAATATATGTTCCTATGCAGTCAGTGGGTAATGGTGTAAAACTTGCTGTGGAGCCTGACAAGATAGTGATAAATGTTGCTAGAGGTGTTTCAAATGATCAGATTGGTTGTGCTGTTGTTGATGACATGGTTGATTAAGGTGCTACTGTCATGCCCCGTGCCCGAGACGTGACACCCACCATACCCTAAACTAAGTTAGGACACAAAGCTAGACCAAGACAAATTATCTTCTAATCACAATATAAAGCTCAATGAATGCTAAAGATGCCCAAGGAAACACATTTCATTCATAACCAAAAGATATACAATATCCATTACAATTCTTTTCCCCTAAAATAAAATTAGTTGGGAGAAACATGTATAACCTAATCTATACAAAAAGTATGGCTATACATCAATGCTATAAAAAATAACCTCATTTGTGTCTACCCTAACTATGACTATGAGGTCCAAAAGTCTCCTCAATTACCTTCTACAAAGTCATCACCTGTGAGGGATACAATCACTCAGTAAGTAGCAAAAGTTCTCTTTGGAGCTTTAGTTTGTTATTCATATATACAAGTAGTTTCCAAATCAAAACAAAGTCATCGTCATTTATCATATGTGGTCAAGTTATAAACTATACAAATTCAAAACATCACATAATGCGATTCAAAGTAAGAGAGCTCCAGCAGTTAGTGGACACATGACCCTAGAATTCCAGTTGTTAACTATAACTCGGTTAACGTGGTCCAAAACCAACTATCACCCGGTTGGTCCGGTTCAAGACTAACTATCACCCGGTTAGTACAGTTCAAATATTTAACTACAAACACCAAAATTAAAGAACTAGTCCCATCACAAATCCATTTCACATACAAGAGCTCAAACATGTGTTCATTCAAATGATTATTTAGACCACATATACTCATTTCATAGCAAAACCAATGTAACCAAATGTAAGTCCATTTATATGGAGAAAATATCATTCAAATCATTTATCATCATCAAAGTGCATTTCCAAAAGCAAAGAGAATCAATTACTACTTACCTCACTCCATGACTAGTTCAAATAATCGGAATAGTGATAGACGCCTTCATCACTTATAAAGTACAAATAAGACTCGTATCACATATTAATTCTATCAAGAATTCATAATGAAGGCTTAAACCTAACTTAACACGCAAAACGAGAAAAAGAGACAAAACTGCCTTGACTCGCAGCATGGCTCACTCCGCGGCTCAGCTACAGTACCCAGCCGCGGTATCAGTCGCGGGGCAGTTGATGCCGCGGCTCGGGTCAGAGCCACAAGGGGTTCCATCCGCGATGTCATCTGCAACGCAACTAGCACCGCGGATGACCCTAGAGAGGCAACCCAGACGAGCCGCGGCTTCATCCGCACCGAGGATGGCACAGCAGATGAGCCCAGGCACGAACTCTACGATTCTACAATACTGAAAACCAAATCCAAGACTTCTCAACTCAATCCCACAGCATTCAAATAGTAATAGAACTTCAAAATTGCATAATATGTCGAAGGAACTCTACATTAACACAACATGCAACATATATTATGAATCATACTCAATGATCACACAATATCTCTAAGATTCCATACCCATTATTCATCAATGCCAAGAAATTCTCTTATTCACTCACTCACACCCACACCTTGACATGCATAAACAATGAGAGCATAAGCATCCTAGATCCTTCCTAATCAATCACGCCATTAACCTAATCTAGACATGAGCACTAAAGCAAAAGAATTGGCTTAAGGGAAATTTACCTTGGTTATAAGCTTCAATATAGCACTCCCTACTTGCCTCCCCTTGTAGACCAAGCCCTTCAACACTTCCTTCTAGCAAGAGTAGAAAATCAAATCTTTAGAGAGAGAGATGGAAGAGAGCTAAGTGGAAGGGAGGAAGAGAAAACAAAGTGTAGAAGAGAAGGAGAGCCCTAGCAATTTGGGGAAAAACCAAATTTACTAAAATTGCTTGTAGGTCCCTCATCTTTCACAACTCACAAAACACACCAAGGGAGCCTTTGACTAAAAAGTCCCCCCCCCTCAAGGTCCATATTATCACAACTATTGAGAAAGGGAATGCCAAGGGTCCAAACAAGGGGGTAGGTGATTAGGTGGAATTATCAGCAGGGCTGTCTAGTGGTAAAGAATGTTTGTTTGAACAGGCACAAAATTTGGGTCCAAGTGTAGGGCTTGGAGATAAGGTGGTATCACCAATGGTGATGTCTAGTGATGTTGCAGATGGGAAGCTTGTTCCTTTCCAAGTTGAAGAACGTCCAGTTGTGGATGATCAGTTTGGGATACTTGCGCAAGATACAGGTGTAGCTTTGGTTGCGTGTGAACAAGTGTTGGTGACTGGTCGGTAGCTTGGAGAGGTAGACGTTCATCTATCTGTTAGCCTGGTAAACGATATTCAACATGTTGGTCTGGTAAACAATCATCTGTCTGTTGGTAAACTTTCTGTTCGTCTAGCTGCTTTGGATGATCAGATCATGGTTGCTCATGGGGGTTTGGAGGGAGGTGATGTTTTGAAATCAACTCTTGGGATTTTGGAGTCATCTATTCACCAGTTTGTGGAACCAAAATGAGGTACTAAGGCCATTCGAGCTAAATTTCCATCTGACAAGGAATTAGGCTCATGGTTAAACCTTCTCAATATTCATTCCAGTTGTTATCTGATGATTAATTTATTATTTTGGAATGTTTGAGGGTTTGCTAAGCCTTCTCATTTTAGGAGAATGAAGAAATTAATTCCTTTACATAAAATTCAGTTCGTTGTTTTGTGTGAAAAAAAAGTGGATATTGGTAGATTGAATGAGTTTCGTTGTAAGCTTGCTTTTGAATATGCTTTAACTAATTCCGAGGGATATTTATGGTTGTATTTTAATCATCCTTTTAGTTGCTCAGTTGCTGGAAATAGTGCTCAGCATGTTTTCGTTGTCATTTGTCATGGTGATTTAGCATCTTTAGTTTTGGCTTTTTTTGTTCATGCTAAATGCACGGCTTCTAAAAGAGAATCGTTGTGGGTTGATTTACTTGTTGATAGGGGTTTGTGTGATGCTCCATAGATGGTGTTAGGGGATTTTAATGTTATTTTAAATGCTGAGGAGAAACGGGGTGGCCGACCTTTTAGAATGTCTAATGCAATGGAGTTGGTGAATTTTTTGTCTATTTCTAGTTTGGTTACAGGTTTTATAGGGTCACCTTACACATGATGCAATAATAGGGAGGGTGGCGCAAGGATCTGGAAGAGACTTGACAGGCTCTTGATTAGTAATGATTGGATGGAGCACGGTTTAGTTACCTCGATGGTTCATTTAGCAAGGCATTCATGTAACCACTCGCCATTATTGATGAGCTCTAGGACAAAATTAGATAATAAGGTGAGGCCATTTAGATTCCTTAATATTTGGACTAAACATGACAAATTTTTATAGGTTGTTAAGGGATCTTGGGATGAGGTATGCCAAGGAAGCCCTATGTTAATTCTGAATTTAAAGTTGAAAACGGCTAAGGAAGGCCTTGAGAGAGTAGAATAAGGAGAGCTTCGGGAATGTCTTTCAGAAAGGTAAATTGGCAGAACATAAATTGAAGGAAGTTGAGCAGCAGATTGAACAAGAGTGCTCAGATGTGGCAATATCTAGGTTATTGAGTGCTCAAAATAATCTTCAGAATCAACTCGCCATTGAGGAGAGACTGTGGAAACAAAAATCCCATATAAAATGGTTGAAGGCTGGAGATCATAATACTCGATATTTTCACTCAACTGTCAAGCAATATAGAATTCAAGCTACTATTCACTGCATTAAGGATGAGTCAAATCAGTGGATTGCTTCAGGGGAATTAATTGGTGAGGAGGCAGTTAATTATTTTACATAGTTGTTCATGACTGAGAATCTTTCTAACAATTTTGACATGTTAAAGGTTGTCCCAAAGATCATCATGAATGTTGAGAATTCCATGTTGGAGGCTTTTCCTTCTAAGGAAGAGGTGAATAAAACGATTGTAGCCATGGATGGTGAGAGTACTTTGGGCCCTGATAGGTACACTGGTGATTTTTTCAAGGCCACTTGGGGGATCATTGGTGATGATATGTATGAAGCTATTATGAGTTTCTTTGCCAGTGCAGAACTTCGTAGGAGTATCAGTTCGACTTTGATTGTACTTTTGTCTAAAGTTTTGTTTTCACAAGGGTTTTTAGATTTTCATCCAATTAGTTTGTGCAATTTTATTAACAAATTTTTTTCAAGCATTCTGTCTGATCAGTAGTCTACTCTGCTGCCAAAGATCATTTCTCCTCAGCAAAGCGATTTTGTCAAGGGACATCTAATTTCTGACAATGTTTTGTTTGCTCAGGAGTTGGTGGCGAATCTTGGGAAGAAGAATTATGGTGGGAATGTTGAGTTGAAATTAGATATGGCGAAAGCATATGATAGGGTATCTTGGATGTTTTTAACAAAGATGTTGAGATCTTTTGGATTTGGAGAGAGATGGATTGACATAGTCTGGAGAATTATTTCTAATATTTGGTTCTCTATTATTATTAATGGGGCTCTAGTTGGTTTCTTTCATTCCTCACATGGGCTACGTCAAGGTGATCTACTGTCTACTCTTTTTATTATTGGCCCAAAAGTGTTGTCACGTTCTTTGAACAATTTGGTTGAGTATAAGGGGTTTAGAGGGTATAGAGCCCAAAGGAGTTGCTCTCAGATTACACACTTGGCATATGTAGATGACATTTTGGTGTTCTCCGGTGCATCAAATAGATCATTGAGTTTGGTCATGCAGTGCTTGCAGGAGTATGAAAAGGTGTCAGGACAGCTTATTAATAAAAATAAAAGCTGTTTTAGTTCATCACAAGCTTCCAATGCATAGAAAACAATAGGTGATGCGGATTATTGGTTTTTTACAGAAATCTTTTCCTATCAGATATTTGGGATGTCCTTTTTGTATGTGGGTCATAGGAAAACTAAATATTTTTCTGAGCTATCTCATGCTATGATCTCCAAATTTCATCTTGGAAAAATAAATTTTTATTTATGGTGGGTAGAATGATTTTGATCAAGAATGTGTTGGCTTCTATCCCTATTCATTTGTTAGCAACTACTTGTCCTCCTAAAGGAGTTGTGCATATGATTGAGAAGTGTTTTGCTAAATTTCTCTGGGCAGGTTCTACAGAGCATTCTCACCACTATTGAATAAAATGGAAGGATCTTTGTTTTCCAATGGAAGAAGGTGGAGTTGGAATTAGGGCTTTATCAGATGTGCATTTGGCTTTTTCAATCAAGTTGTGGTGGCAATTTAGATCCCAAAATTCATTGTGAGCTGATTTTATGAGATTGAAGTATTATGCTAAGCCTTCAATTTTTTCTACTATTATGTGGAAGAGGATGCTACAGGTGAGGAGTTTAGCTTGGGCATATATATATGTATTGGGTTCTCATGGAAGGGAAGTGCAGTTTTGGTGTGATAATTGGCTTGGGTCTGGCCCCTTATGCTGGAGAACAAATACTAATACTGCTCATACGATGATGGATTTTTGTAATTGAGGGCAAGTGGAACTATGGGATGTTGATAGAATGGCTGCCGATGGATATTGTTCAGTTTGCTACTCCTATGTCTTCATCCCCAGACTTAAGTGTTTGGTCTCTTACCACTAAAGGTAATTTTTCTGTGGCTTCTGCTTTCTAGTTGGTTAGAATGGTTAAATATAGATCATGAATTTTTGATAGAATTTGTCATCCTCATATCCATTTAAAGATTTCCTTTATTATGTTATGGCTGGTTCTTCAAAAGGTACCTTTGTAGGATATTTTGTGGAGGATGGGTTTTTCTGACCCGTCAAAAAGTTTTTGTTATGTTAATGCAAATTTTGAATCTATTAATCATTTATTTTTGGACAGGGATAGGGCTTCAAGAATTTGGAAATGGTTTGGAAGTACCTTTGATGTTGCAAATAGTCACATATCAATTAGGTCTTGCTTGGCTACTCGGTGGTTTAAAGCACCTCAATACAAATACTTGGATTTTGTTTTATATGTGATGCCTCTAGTTATTTGTTGGCATATTTGGAAGGCCTGGAATTTGACTTGTTTTGCAGGTTTACAGATGAAGTGGAAGAACATATGTGTTTCTATTATGCGGGATATCAAAGCAATATTTAGCCTACATTTTTTGAAGTTTGTGCCGGTTCGATTGGAGTGGAATTCATTTTTGTAGGCTATTGTGCATGTGTGTAAGGGAAAGATTGGCGAATGGATTTCTTGGGTGAAGCCAACACAAGGCAATTTTCTTTTAAACACAGATGGATGTTCTAAACGAAATCCTAGTCTGAGTGGTGGTGGAGGGATTTTATGTGATTATCAAGGGAATTTGATGCTGGCATTTTCTTGTTTCTTTGGACGCTGTACGAGTGTTCAAGCAAAAGTAAAGGCATTATTATATGCTTTACAATTTTGTGAACAGCAAGGGCATGTTAATATAGAGGTTCAAGTGGACTCTAAGATTTTGGTAGACATTTTGGCAAGAGGTGCATATCAGCCTTAGTTTATAACATTAGAAATTCAACAGTTGAAAGCCCTGAGTATGAATTCCATTTTACATTGTTTTAGATAGGCAAATAGAGTAGCTGATATTATGCTTGCTAACATTGATTGTGATACTCAATGTACTTCCTTATATTTCTCAGCTGATGACTTGTCTAGATTAGTTTCTGGTGAATTTAAGATGGACAGACTAGGTGTGCATAGCTTTAGAAAGAAATAATTTACCTTTGTAATTTTGGAGATAAGTTTCATGTCCCTCTCATTGTACTATTTTATTTTTCATTATTAATAAAACTTGGAGTTGGCATCCCTCCCCTGTGTATGGGGTTTGCATTAAAAAAAAAAAGATTCAGTAACTATGCTACTAATCTGAATCTTTTGGAAATCCTTAATTAGTCTTTCTAATTTTCTACATTTTCTTATATTTATTCACAAAATCAAATTTAATTTAGTGGATAAGAATTTGGTGTTTTGTTAGTGTTTTTGGGTTACAATTTCAAAATAGACTTGTTTTGTTATGAAATATATAAATACAGGAGGTGTAAGTATAATTTTCAAAACTTAAGGGGATGTGAGTGTAATTATGACAAACCTTAAGGGAGGTATATATACATATATATAGTTATATATACATATATACATGTATACATATGTATGTATATACATGTATATATATGTATATATGTACATATATATATGTATACATATATATATATGTATACATATGATGTATTTATGACACCATCCGGTTGGATCCTGAATCAACTCCCGGTCGAACCCATTAACCCTCTGATCCCTCAGCTCAACCGAGTTGATATCTGATCTCAGTTTAAAAACAGGTGGTAAATAGCACATTACAGAACTGAATCAGCAAACTGATTAGATTCAGTCAAACAAGTAAAGTCATCTAAGTGGAAACACTTGCAGAAAAAGGTTTCATTCAATGCTGAGTTTCCAGTTTTCTCATGTTTGGGACATTCCTCCCAAGTAGCCCAATAGTCTCATACTTTTGCTTGATAATCCCTATTCCTTTTCTAGCCAAAGATGATAAACCACAGCTCCCAACAATATATATCTTAACTTAGTTGCAACACGATTCCTTTTACAGACTCTTAACAAGCCATATTTTCTCATCTGACCAGAAATAACATTTCTTGAACCACATGGTCCTTGCCTGTGTTGTGGACAAAAGATAACAAGATTAGGCAAATTTTTTTTTTTTTGAAAAAAACAACTTTTGATTCCACTGCAGCTAATCACAAGGGAATCATTAATAAGTAGCCGTTATCCGCTTCTATCTTTATTATTTATCTACTCCTACACATCATCCGTAAGAAAAAAGTGCTTTTGGAAAGATATTGTTGATTAAATCTTCAAAATCTGCATTTCTTCTGCTTGCAATAGGCTATTTCCATTGCCTATTACAAATTATAGATGTGACCTTTGCTTGCGCAACGCTAGCAAATTGTCTTACTATATTCTCACCATAATATTTTATCAGAGGCCCTTTAAAGTGCCAGTTATCTAATCATAAAATTGTCTTTTCTGCATTTCCTACTAACGGTATCTGGCCCCATGCTAGCTCTCTTAAATTCAAGATTTTCCTCCAGCACCAAGAGTAATCATGAGATAATGCTACAGACCACAAGGACTCGTTCTTTAGTTTAATAATATGTACCCAAGCATACCAAACCATATGGAGTCTTACTCAAGCTGGAGTGCTTCAATCCAAATTTCCAAGTTTGGCAGATTCGATCCTTATTCTTCTGTAGGTTTACGCTTTTTTTTTCAAGCTAACTTTTACTCTATGTCTTGCATTATCAGTTTCTTTTTGCAGGAAAGCCATTAGCACGCTTTCAATTCGATGAATAACAGATTTTGGTAAAACAAATACACTACTCCAGTACACCGACAAGTTTATTAGAGTAGATTTTATCAATGACAACGTTAACCCCATATGACAGCAATCTTGCTCTCCATCTTTGATTTTACTCTGGATTATTTCAATAGTTGCTCCACAGCTAAAAGCTGAGAGTTTGGTACTTACCAGTGGTACTCCAAGATATTTAACAAGAACTGTACCCTTCTTCAACTTCATTTTGTTGCATCCATAGCCATATCGTCATTCACTCTGTCACGGCCCAAACCCAATGGTCCAGGACATGGTATTGCTATATACTTATGAGGCATTCTCAAAAATATGTTAGACTAGCCAAAAGTATTTAATAAAAAAATAATTCTGACTCAGCATTTACTAAATTAAAACCTGAATATCCAAGGTATCAAAATTCCACCAATCTCAAATATTGATAAGAAAACATTTAACCAAAATAAATGTCAAACCTACAATTCATAACTAAAGATTATAATTATAAACTCTTAGTGCAGCTCTCTGTCTCCCAAAAAAAAAAAAAAATCCATTATAGCAAAGCTAATAAGTTCAATAAGTAAACTTTGCCATTCTAGAAGAACAAGTACATTTAAAAACGATAATTCCAAAAACATCCCTTATTTCTCTAAACTTTCAATAAACCAATAAATAACAAAATCGCATTTTAATGGTTTGGTTCTCATTGGCTATTGCACATTTCACATTTGACACTCCAATATCAATAGCTTAGCTAGGTTCAAACGTAGGTACCATCTTGTGGCACGCGATTAATAAATAATCAATAAAGATCCCAAAACATTTTCACAATGAACATATTTCCAAAATCCATTAGTATAAAACAATAACATCCATACTTGTCCCAATTTCCTTAAACAATAATTTCAACAAAACAATTTCATTACTTAATAAAACCATACATTTTAGCAAACCAAATCAAAGTCAAAACATTTACAAAAATAACTAGAATGGTTCAACTACTTTTCTTAACAAAATCAAATGCTTCTGTCAACCCACTAGTTGAATGATCACACCATCCCCTAAAATATAATTATGCACCAAATTAGTGGAGAACCATCAAAATCAAATCATGCATGTACTACCTACCAATTATCTAGTACTCACAACCTTGGTGAAGCCCTCCTATAGACTTAAAACAATTAAAACCTTCTTTGTGTATTTTCATAGAATTTTTCATAAGCAAATAATACTTGATAATAAAGAACTCTTAGGTGCTATCATCATTTAAATACACCTTCCACATAAAAATATTCCTTACAGAATAAGAAAATTTGAAAAACTGATTTGATGCTATGATGCCAAGTGTAGAGTTCTTAACTCCAAAAGCAGTGAATTTTTCCTTTATTTTCTCAAACAATTTTAACAACAAAAAATTCATGATCACAAAATAAAAGTTACAATTTTGAAAAATCATAAATAATATAGAGAAAGTTTTTCCAAAAATTGGTAGCTAAATGCCAAAGGGATGAACTACAATCTCCATTTCAAAAGCTATTTGGGGGTGGGCATTGCCTAGCATTGCTCATCATCTTCTACCCAAAAATTCAAAAATTTCCTCTACATTCCTTCTGACTAGCCATTTTCTAACCCTTAATTCTCCCTCTACAGTGGTCAGATTAACCTCAAACCACTTCCACACACTTCGCTTCTCATATTGGAATCTGCCTAGGAGAAGGAGTTGTCAACTACTTCTCCTTCTTCTTCAGACCCTAAAACAAGTTAAAATATATAACTCACATTATTAACTATTCAGACTTGTACTAATGGGCTTACAAGAATAATCTTAACCCAATATAATGTAGTAATGGGCTTACAAGAATAATCTTAACCCAATATAATAACCCTTAACAGCCCAAGAAAATTGAAACCTCATTTATTTATTTTGGGTTGGATTAGTTATTACATCCTCCTCTTCTATGAAAAATCTAGTCTAAACTTTGCACACCATGGGTTTGGAATAAGTTCGAATGCTTCTCTTTCATCTTCTATTCTAACTCCCATGTTGTTTCTCTTTCTGAATGATTACTCCATTGCACTTTCACATAGTCCATTGTATAATGTTTTACTCTCTTCTTGCGGTCACTATCTTGCTAGAACGTTCTTCATATATGAGATTCTCTTTAAATTGTAGTGGTGGTAAATCAATACATGATTGAGATCTGAAATATATTTCCTCAGCATGGACAAGTGGAAAACATTATGGACACCTTACAAGGTATAACAAGCTCATAGGCGACTTCACCAACCTTATCCAGAATCTCAAATGGCCTCACAAACCAAGGACTTACTTTCCTTGAATTCCAAATCTCATCACCCTTTTGTGGATGAAATCTCAAAGACAGTCTCTTGTTCGAAACCATAATGGTCATCTTGTATTGTCAAAATAAGCTTTCCTACCTACTTTGAGTTGTGCAATGATACATTTCTTAATCAATCGAACTTTATCCACTATTTTTTGTATCAACTCAGGACCCAAAAGTCTTCTTTCACCCACATCAGCCCAACATGTTAGTGACCTACATCTCCTACAATACAAAGCTTCATATGGTGCCATTTGTTAGTAGCTCGGTAACTATTGTTATAAGTAAACTCAACCAAAGGTAGATGTTCATCCCAAGCACCTTCAAAATTAAGAGCACAAGATTGAAGCATGACTTCCAAAATCAAAATGGTCCATTCTGATTGTTCACTTGATTGAGGGTAGAAAGCAGTGCTAAAGGTTAGCATAGTTTCAAGTGCCTCATGTACATTTCTCCCAAATTGTACTACAAATCTAGAATCTTAGCCTAAGAAAATGGATATAGGAATTCTATGCAAACTCACAATCTCTTGGATGTAAAGCATTGCCAACCTTTCTAAGAAGTATCTTACCTTGATAGCTAAGGAATGGGCTGATTTTATCAACCTATTAACAAGAACCCAAACTGAATCATGATCCCTTAATGTTTTCAGTATGGCAGAAACAAAATCCATGATTATGTGTTCCAACTTCCATTCCGAAATTGGAAGAGAATGTAATAGTCCTGCTGGTCTCTGGTGCTTCACTTTCACTTGTTGGAAATTTAAATATCGAGAAAGAAAAGTAGCAATGTCCTTTTTCATATTGTTTCACCAATAAATTTCCTTCAAATCTCTATACATCTTTGTTCCATTAGGATGTATAGTATAACTAGAGTCGTAAGCCTTTTTTTAAAATTTCCTTCTTCAAATCAAGGTTTGTAGGTATACACAATCTATACAAAACACTCAAGAATCCATCATCCTGTACTTTGAAATAAGAAAATAAACCTATCTCCATTCCAGCCCGAATTTTCTGTGAACATCTTCTAGCCGTGCTGCTTTAATCCTCTTAATTAATGAATGTTGCACACTCGAACTAGACAAACCAATTTCAACACCATGCAGCTTTATCCTCAATTTCAACTTTTTCATGTTTTCAAATAAATGTTTCTGAGAAATAATCAAGGTAGCTATACTCCCATGTCTTTTTCTACCAAGTGCACTTCATTCACTTTTCTAGGGTGATAATTAATGGTTTAGTCATAATCTTTCAACAACTCCAACCATCTCTATTGCCTCATATTTAGTTGCTTTTAAATGAGAATACATTTCAGTCATTTGTGATCTATAAATATATTACACTTTTCTCCATATAAGTAATATTTCCAAATTTAATGCAAACATTACTATTGCCAATGCCAAGTCATAAGTAGGGTTGTACTATTTATAAGGCTTTAATTGTCCAGGTGCATAAGCCACTACTTTATCATGTTGCATCAAAACATAACCCAAACCATTTTTAGAAGCATCACTATCTATGCAAAATCCACCATTATTTTTAGAAATGGTTAAAATAGGTGCTAACACCAAACACTTTTTAATTCTCGAAAGCTATGCTCACACTTCTCATTCCATTCAAATTTTACTCTTTTTTCTGCAAATTTGATCAAAGAAACAACAATACGAGAAAAAGCATCTACAAATCTTCAACAATATACTGCCAATCTAAGAAAGCTATGAACCTCATTAAAACTAGTAGGTGGAAACCTTTTCTGGTCTATTGACATCCTTTCTTTGTATACCGCGTGTCCCAACTTTTTCCAACAAAACTTATAGTTTTCAACTTCGTATAATTTCTTTTCTTTTAGAATCTATAATACCTTTCTCAGATGCTCTTCATGCTCTATCTAACTTTTTGAGTATACAAGCTATCATCTATAAAAATCATCACAAATTTGTCCAAATATGGTTTGAAACTTTATTCATTAGGTCCTTGGAAGTAATAGGTATATTAGTCAACTCAAAAGGTATTACTAGAAATTTGTAATGCCCATACCGAGTGTGCAAAGCTAACTTTGATATGTTATCACCCTTGATCTTTGATCGTAACCAAATCTAAGATCAATCTTAAAGAAAACTTGGGCACCTTCCAACTGGTCAAATAAATCATCAATCCTGGGCAATGGATATCTGTTGTGCATAGTCACTTTGTTCAACTCCCTGCGATCTATGCAAAGTGTCGTTTTTTCATGTTTCTTCTTAACAAATAAAATAGATGTTATTCCACGAAGACACACTAGTACAGATCTCAGTTGAGGCTATTCTATATGGAGTTTTAAAAATTTGACTAATACAAGGCACTAAGACAACAGTGAACTTTACTTCCCATTTTGGTGGCAGACCTGGTAAGTCATTAGGAAATATGTCCAGGAATTCTTAACTAATGGAGTCATCTATTTGTAATTCTCCAAATTGTGTATTCCTCACTGTAGCCAAATAACCTATACAACTGATTCCTGACAACTTCTTAGCATGCAATTTAGAGGTAATCCATGGGGGTGATCTAACAAAATACTCAAAAAACTGAACTCTTGTTCACTCGGAGACAATCCAAATTAGCATGATACTTGGTAAGCCAACCCATACCTAATAAAACATCAAAATCATGCATATCCCAAGCCACTAATTCAATAAGAAATTTTGTATTCTCTATCTTAATAACATAACACTTGCATACTTTATCAGTTTACCAAGTCAATACCAATAGGAGTTCTAACAAACAATTCATGATCCAAAAGTTGAGATTGCATACGAAGTTTTAAGGCAAAAGTAGGAGAAACAAAAGAACTGTGACTCTAGTATCAAAAAGAGTGTAATCATACTTTAAGGCAACAGGGATTGTACCTATCATCATAGTACTAGAGCCTCAGCATGTAAAAACTCTACTTTGAGCTTTAGGTTTCTGTCCCCACCTTTGCTTGAAACTCTAATAGAAGCCTTCTCATATGCAACTATTTGAGATGGTTGTACATCTCATTTCCATCAAAGACATTCAATAGCCTTGTGACCTTTTTGGCCACAGTTGAAGCAAACTCTTAGAAGATACTTAGTCCTTGGATAATCAACAACTTGATATCCAATCTACCTACATGCCAAAATCAGCTCCAATCAACCATTTCCAATCTCTAGGATCATGTCATCCATGACATCTCCTACATATTGGTTATATCTCAAAACATTGCTTATAAAAAGAATTGTCTCCTTTCTATCTCTTCTTATCACGGTAGCTAGCTTCTTCTTTAATTTGATTGAGCTCTTGTTGTGATAGTTTAATATTGTTCACCGTAGCAAAATAGCTAGTTAACTCAAAGTCTCATCTCATGTTGGAATTGAGGGTCTAATCCGATAAGAAATCATTGGGCCCATGCTTCTTTGTCCTTTTGGATAGCTTCAAGAACAAATTTCACTAATCGATTATGCTCTTTCTTTTATTCATATACATTTGTGTTTCCTTTATTAAGTGTGAAGCAGTCACTTTGTATTGTCTCCTCAAATTATTAGCAACATACTTCTTATAGAAGAATTCCTTAAGTGATTCGAAGTTATTAGGTGGCGTCACTCCTCTGATTCCTACCATTTACTAGCAGCTCATTGCAACATGTAAGTAGCATAAGGCACTTTTCTCTTGTCGCTTATGTTATATCCCGCAAAAAAAAAAAAAAAAAAAAAAAAGCATTTTCAATTTGCGTAATTCAATTCTTTGCCTCAAGTGGATTAGTGGAACAACTACCAACATACATAGTCAGCTTTACAAATTCTACAAACCCAATTCCAAGTGCAAGCCTTGAGCCACAATTATGTTGTATCCGCTATTGTTGTCTTTTCAGTACACATACTGTTGTCTCCATGAAATCCATGATCTTTGCTTGATCTTGTTGTTCACCATAACCTTCATTCAGGGGAACATTTCTAAGGCTTCTCATTCCAAGCAATATCAGAGATTTTTTTTTTTTTTTTTTTTGCGTTTATGGCATACTAAAATGAAGAAATATGCAATTAGTCTCAAAGTCAAAATACAAAACACTATTCATGCATGAGGAATCAATGATGATAATCTTGCATAAACCCCACTATTCTATTAAATTTATAACTTAAACTCCAAAATATAATACAACTTAATTGTCATGCCCCAAACCTAATTGTCAAGGATGTTGCAATGCCATATACTTATAAGGCATTCTCATAAATATGTTAGTCTAGCCAAAAATAACTCATAACCGAAATAACCCTATATCACCACTTTATTAAACTACAACCCAAATATCCAAGGTATTAAAGTCCATCAATCTCAAATATTAATAAGAAAATGTTTAACAAAATATAAATGTTAAACCTACAATCCACAATGTATAAGTTAGCTCTCCCTCAAACGACATCCCAAGCCTTACTTTATACTTTGGAAAAAAAAAATCCACAATATTGAGCTAATAACCACAATAAGCAAACCTAGTAATTCTAGTGAAACAAGCACATTTAAGAACAATAATTTTAAATATATTCCACATTTCTTAAGACGTTCAATAAACCAATAGATCACAAAAACACATTTTTATATATTGGCTCTCACTGGCCAGTACACATTTCACATTTCACATTTCACACCGCAATATTAATATCTAGCCCAAGTACTAGCAATAGGTACCGTCATTATAACTCCTGAGATATGGAATTAATAAGTAACCAACAAAGAACCCAAAACATTTATACAGCAAACATATTTCCAAAATCCATAACTATAAAACAATAACATTCGTGCTTGTTCCAATTTTTTTAAACAATAATTTCAACAAAAAAATTTCATTACATAGTAAAACCATACATTTCAATAAACCAAATTTCAAGCCAAAACATTTAGGAAACTAACTAGAATCATTCAGTGTCTTACTTTGACAATTCCAAATACTCCTCTCAATCCACTTGAACAAAAACCACACACAATCTCCTAAAATACAATTATGCACTGAGTTAGTGGGAAACCATCAAAATCGAATCATGCATATATTACCTACCAATTATCCAGCAGTCACAACCTTGGGGAGACCCTCCTATAGACTTAAAACAATTAAAAACTTCTTTGTGTATTTTCATATAATTTTTTATAAGCAAATAACAATTGGAACTAAAGAACTCTCAAGTGCTATTATCATTTAAATATACCTCCCACATAATAATATCTCTTATAAAAGAAGAAAATTTTACAAAACCAATTTGGTGCTAAAATGCCAATTATAGAGTTTTCACTTCCCAAAATAGTGAATTTTTTCGTTATTTTCTCAAACAATTTTAATAACAAATAATTCGGAATCACAATGTAAAATTTGCAATTTCAAAAATCATAAATAATATGTACAAAAATCCCAAAAATGGGGATTGGCTATGGTACGAAGCTAGCGAAGCTTTGTACCATGCCAAGATCCAATCATACAAAGACAAGTAGGAGAGATAAAGATGTGGGCCTTTATGTATTGTATTCATCTACAGAGCCAAATGTTGCACTTAATTTCAAAGTGGTCCCCGATTGGTGAGAAATGAAAACAACCAAATTGCAAAGTGGCCCACGGTTAGTAGGTGGGAAATGAAATGCAAGTTTTCAAAAATTAGAAAAAGAGTAGGTGTTGGTGTTGGAAGACTTACCAAAATTGGTGTGCTAGTTAATGAGTCAAGAAATCCTCAATTGAAGACATAATTCACGTACAAACACATTTCAGAACGGAGAGCTTCATCCTTTTTTTTTTTTTTGGGCTTTGTCAAAGGAACACAAGGTAGAGGTAATTATGTCACGCCCCGTGCCCGAGACGTGGCACCCGCCATGCCCTAGGTTAAGCTAGGACACAAGGCTAAACCAAAACAATTATCGTTTAATCATAACATAAGGCTCCAAAATATCAGGATGCCCAAAAGAATCTATTTCATTCATCATCAAAAGATATACAACATTCATTACAATTCTCTTCCCCAATAACAAAATAGTTGGGAAGGTATGTATAACCTAATCCATACAAAAATATGGCTATACATCAATGCTATCCAAAAATAACCTCATTCATGTCTACCCTAGCTAAGACTATGAGGCCCAAAAATCATTCCAGTCCCCCTCCACAAATTCATCACCTGCAGGGTTAAACAAAAGGGGTGAGTGATACAATCACCCAGTAAGTAGTAAAGGGTCTCTTTGGAGCTTAAGTTTGTTATCCATACATAGGTACATTTCCAAATAAAAATCAAAGTCATAGTCACCATAATATGTGGTCAAGTCAGAAATCGTACATATTCAACATCACATAATGCAGTTCAAGAAAAAGAGAAGAGAGCTCAAGTAGTTAGTGGACACATGACCTTGGAATTCTAGTTGTTAACTATAACCCGGTTAACGCGGTTCAAAACCAACTATCACCCGGTTGGTGCGGTTCAAGACTAACTATAACCCGATTAGTACGGTTCAAAATAATTTGCTACCATTACCAATTTAGGGAACTAGTCCCGTCATATAACCATTTCACATACAAGAGCTCGATCATATATATATATACTCAAAAGATTCATGAGACCACATGAACTTGTGTAATAGAAAATCCAATGTAATCAAACATAAGCCCATTTATATAAAGAAAGTATTATCCAAGTCATTTATCATCATCAAAAGCATTTCCAAAGTAAAGAGAATCAAATACTACTTACCTCACTCCAAAGACTAATTAAGGTAGTCCGAGTAGGGATAATCACCTTTGTCGCCTATAACACACAATAAACACCCAATTATACTCTAATTCTATCAAAAGAATACAACCAAACTCAAAACTATACTCATCACACAAAAGAAACCAAAAACCCTGAAGCACAGAGCTGATCCGCAGGTGAGATCACCTGATCCGCGCCCGCGGATCAAAACAAGACTGCCCGCGGCTGGCTCCTTTCTGCCTGCGGCTCGCGGGCAGAGAGTTGACACGACCACAAAACTCTCTAGCCGCGACCGCGGCTCAAGAACCCTCACCCACGGCTCAATTCCAGAGAGTTGATGCGGGTTGAGATTTCCTGAGCCGTGGCCACGGCTGGGCTTAGCCCACCCACGGCTCACTTGCGACTTTCTGCAAATACCACCTCCCTTCACTCAAACTCACTTCCAACACCAACCCAACTCAAAATGCAGCTAATATAGGCTCAAAATAGCAGGAATAAGTCATACAAAACACAGATTGCTAACAGAATCAAGACATTAACAATCCTCACTCAAAATTCCTCAAATCCCTAACTCATTCACCTCACACATTTATCCCATAAGTCATGCATTTGCACTACTACTACAAATCATCTATTCCAAGAACAACATAGTCTAAGAGCATCAAACAAAGCCATAATTTCGAATTCTCAAGCAAAATAATCAAAGCTTGGAAGAACTAACAAAAGGAGTTGGAAAAGATTTACCTTGAGGGGAATTTTGGGGAAAAGCTTCAAAATGTCTCCTACTAGCTTCCCTTGGAGATGAAAGCCCTTCAACTTCTCCTTCAATGGATTGAGAAAATGGGAAGCAAATTTAGAGAAATTCTTTCAAAAGGGAAGAGGAAGAATGAAGGAAAATGAAGAAGGGATTTTAGTCTTTAGGGCAAAAATTGAGTTTCAAGAATTACAACTAAGGACACTACTTCTTACAAAACACACAATGGCCCAAGAAGGTTTAATTTCATAAGGGTCCATAAGGGCCTTAATATCACAAATTAATTTTTTACCTTTTGTATAATAAGTATTTCATTCAAGAAAAAAATGATATTGAACATGCTGATTAGTGTATAGAAAGTAATATATTATTTTTTTTCATTTTTTGTTATTAAGAATATATGATGTTTTATTTTTAATTTCTTGAAAAATATTATTTCTTTCTAGGTTAAATTTATGTGTTTATTTTGTTCACGTTAATTTTTAATTTGTTGAGAAATATTAATTTTTTTATTTTTTTATGTTATTTTTTAAATTATTGAAAATGCATGTTATTATTTGGTAGGTGATTCCCAAATTTTTGGCACATACTGAAATTTCTCCATTTTTACATAAGAGATGTAATGTGCTTCTAAGTCAAAAATCTTAAAGTTGAGACTTAGATTTGCTGATTGTTTCACTTTGGACAAAGACAAATTTGCACAAAATTTGCACACAGAAACAATCGGCATTTTGTAAACAGTCACTAAACAATCTGCATTTTCATCCATTTGCATTTTGATTTTAGTATACACTTGATTCTATCTTAATTCCAATTCTAATAAACAATCAAACCCAACCTAATGCCAAATTCATGGTGGTACTGTGCCATAGTTGATGTGACAATGACAAACTAAAAATTTTGGTCACTTGAACTTTCAAACATTACTTCCTCCGACCTAGTTATAGAGTATAATGAATTGAAAATGCATGTTGTTAATTTCTTGAAAAATATTATTTGTTTAGTGATGTTTCTGTTATAATATCTTGAAAAATATTATTTGTTTTTTTTTGTTTATGTTCTTTTCTAAATTATTGAAAAGCATGTTATTAATTTCTTGGAAAATTTAAGGCTGGCATCCCTCCCTCATGTATGGGGTTTTGCCTTAAAAAAATAATTTCTTGGAAAATATTATTTGTTTAGGTGATGTTTATGTTATAATATCTTGAAAAATATTATTTTGTTTATGTTCTTTTTTAAATTATTGAAAATGCATGTTATTATTTGGTATGTGGGAAATGAATTGAAAATGCATGCTATTAACTTCTGGGAAAATATTATATTTGTTTATTTTGTTTGTTTGTTTATTTTGTTTATGTTATAGAAAAATTTAATTTTTTGAGAACTTGATTGGCATTCTTGTTTTAAAGCCACTACATGATTATATTAGGTAAAAAGTGTTCCCCAAATGTAGTATTACTATTTTTATTATTTTAGCTGCATATTAATTCACTATTGACATAGGAAATGGAGGCCGATGATCCAAATGGGAAAAAACTAGCGGAGTATAATGAGCAAGACTTTTGTGAATGGGATAGAGGGTATATATGAACATCATTAGACCACTACAGCAAAAGGGAAGACTTGTCCGTTAGAGGTGAACAAGAAGGCTACGATGGAGATGAGCAAGGCCATCACGTAGACATAAATCATGAAGCCCTGAACGACAATGACGTGATGTTTATGAAATTTGATAGTGTAGAAAAGGCAAAGGTTTTTTACACTATGTTTGCCAAGGCTACCGGATTTAGTGTTCGCAAAGTCAAAAATTCTATGACTCGTCTCATTTGTCTAAGCTAATTTCAGTAGATTTCATGTACTACCATGTGTGTTTTAATCCAGTCATCTAGCTAAAAGTTTGAGGAATGTTTTATTTAAATGGGAAAGAAGAAGATTAAAGACTTGATTTAAATTTTACATGTATGTTCAAAACATAAAAGAGAATTACCATAACCCTAGTTGATATTATTATTTGTATAGATATGTTCAAATTAGAGATTAGAACACTTTTGCTTTTGCCTGTTAATTTAAACCGGATTAAGCTAATCTGTTTCAAAGGTTTCTAGTCAAAACTCTTAATCAACATTGCTTTTGTTACGCCCAAATGAACTTAAGAGGGAGTGCATTTGGTTGTTCAAGTACAACTAATTTAGCACAATTTTCACCTAATTTATAATAAAAAATTTTTTGCCTAACTGATCACGCACTTAGCAATGCACAAAGATAATGATAAAGTAAATAGAGAGTGTAAGTAAGCAGTAACAAGAATAATATATAAAAAGAAGAGACCAAGAGACATAACTAATTTTATAGTGGTTTGGTGTCAAACTTAAAACCCACATCCAGTCCCAAGTTCTTCAAACATAGAGTTCAAATCCACTATTGTGCTTCTCCACAAGTTGGAGAAGCAAACCAATATGTACAATGATGGATCACCTTTGGCACCAACTACCCTAGCTCTAGTTGAGCCAATGACTCTCTCTTTGCTCACATTAAGCCCACAAGTTGAGTCAAAGACTTTTATAATTAGCCAATTAACCATCTCAACTATTACACTTAAATGCTATTACCCTAACTTTGAAGAATGTAATCTAACCCAACTTAATTATCTCATAAAGAATTACAATTCTACCAAAAGGAGAATATTTTCTCATTAAAATGACTCGTAATCAATGTAGGAAATAAATTACATTCAATTCTACAATTGAAGACTTATATAGAGATGAGAAATAGACTAGAAAGACTCTCCAATGGTCATTTGAAAAAGAAAAGATTGTAAGCAAATTCATCATCCAAACGTCTACATTGCGTCTGCACTACATCCACGTCCTCATCCACATCATCGTCCACATCGTGTCCACATGTATTCTAACCGTTTTATTTTCTGGACTATCTAGACATGAGGACTAATGCGGACATCCGCATCATAATTTTCTTACAGTTTATTCCCCTTTTTTAAATCTTGTTTTGTTCAATCACTCTCACAACAAAAATAGCTCAAATGGATTGTTAGGTTGCTTTATCATAGTGAATTATACGCTGCCCTAAGAGTGTGCACAAGAAAATTTACAAAATAATAATTATAAAGCTCATTAATCTCTCCTGATGTGGCATCGAAACATGTTAAAAAAAAAACTCATCATTTCACATATTTCTCACTTTTTTGGCATCATTATAACTTGATGTGTGAGTTATAGTTTATTATGATGTGGCTTCCCCTAATTCATTTTTTATTCAATCAATTGAGCCAAATCATCCAAGGAAATAACACTCAAACAGTGAAATATCCAATTAAAGCTATACAACACATTTTTTAAAAATTAAAAATACGTTTTAAAATCCTTTAGATTGATGAATTTATCTGAACAAGTACTTTTGAAATAAATAAAGGTTGAAAACTTACAACTAAATCCACGCAAATCTTTTTCAACGATTTCAAAACATGAATTTGAGATCATTTCAAATTTTAACACAGAGAGATTGTTCAATACATGTCTCTTGATGATACTATTACTTAAGAAAGTGCTTTTGAGACAAACAAAGAATAGAAACACTTTAGTTTCATAAAATAAATTACCATACATAAGCGATAAAAAAATTTTAAATTAGAAACCATATTTGCCATGTTGACGTGCAACACAAGTTCATACTTTAAGAAACTCTTTCAAAGCAAATACATTTAATGAACCTATGAAGAAAAACATTTTTAAGGTACGAAATTCATAGTCAAGAATCATTCATTCAAACCATTATAACAAAACACGTGTATGCTTAACACATAATAACTAATATTTTAAGAGATTTCAAGACAAATAACCAACTAAGATAATATGATTTTACCCCAAAGACTAATGCCATCTATGCACCACTTTGACCCTTTGTGGTGATCTTCAAACCTAGCTACAAAATTAAGAGATAGTTTTTGTATTCTTTATTGGGTCCAAGATTGTTAGTATTTTCTTGCAACAGTCACATGGCTTTCATGCTTAAGTTGATATTTCTTTTTACATAGCATTCTCTTTGCATATGTCTATGTTAACAACAAAAATAACAAACAATATTTGGATTTTTAACAAATGAGGATTTAGCAAAACAAGGGCCATTTTTCCTAGAAGTTTTGTAACTTTTGTTTACGAAGTTGTTCCTCACATTTTTCTTTTCAAAAACTTTTTATTTTTCACTTTTAAGAAATTTTATAAGATAATCTATTTTTTGTCTCAACAAAATCTGCATCTTTTTTATCTTTTCATAAAACCTTTTTTTTTCAACTTTATTTTCGAATCATCCCTTTTGGAATCAAGCTCAAGTCAAGTTTTGAAAATATCATTTTTTTTCCTTTTTCAATCTTTCATTTTCTTGAAAAGGTTTAGATTTCTCTTTTATCAAATAATTTATTTTGATTCTCAATACCTTATTTTTAGCATAAGAATCTTTCAAACTAGTATGCAACTTTATGACAAATGCTTCAATGTCATCATCTATTCACTATCACATTCATCTTGAGACGAGTAGCTAGATGTTGCCTCATTATCACCAATGGCAATTAAGGTCTTTTGGGTCACATTTCAAGATCCTCTTCAACTTCACCATTTGAATTGTAATCATCCCAAGTAATTTGGAGGTTGTTGAAGGCTTGTCATCTATCTTCCTATTTTTGTTCTTCTACATCATCATGGCCTTTATGCAATTCCTTCAATTTTGTCCTATATGTCTTTTGCCAACCTACATCCATTTAGTACTCCTGAAAATTCATTAATATTGAAAGTCTTATATAATACATTCATGGTTTTGGCATGCAATGAAAGATTTATTCTATCCTGATCACTCAATTCATTCCTAGTCTTTTGTCAAATTCTGCCTATTGCTTGTCTAGAATGATGGCTTCATAGGGGCCTTCGCTAATAGTGTACCATAATTCAACATCTAAAGATTACAAAAACACTTTCATTCCCATCCCTCCAACTATTATAATTTAGATCCTTAAGAATATATAGGAGGTCTAGTGATAGATTGACCCTTTAAAAATAGTACATTGTTGGTTGCCATCTTTTATTTTAGCTAGTTAAGCTAGGGAAATAAAGATCTTGCTCTAATACAAACTGTTAGTCCCAAATGCAACATAATGAGGAGGTGAGGGGTGAATTGGGTTGTTCAAGTATGAAATTTTTAGTGCATGGGCTAAAATCAAGTCAGTTTTTGGGATTTATATGTTACTATTATTTTATGTTATACTAATATATGTGGCATTTTCCTTATCATTTAATACATGTTATTTATATTACTTGTTTAGTTGATAAAGTGCATAGAATGTTAACTGTGTATAAGAGATTGTAAGAGTTACAATGATAATACTCTTAATACACATAAGTTATATTCTTAAACATCCCTATTTGTCATATTAATGAGATTGGACATCATTAATATGAGAAGACTAGCACATACTTTGCCTCTACTTATGATAAGTAGTAGTTGATCTCATCAACTATGGTGTGTGACACCTAAGTTGGTATGTGGATGCTTGTTAGAGAACAAATTCATTGGATTGATCCACCAAGAGTTACCATTCATATTGCTAATGAATCGTACTCTTAATGGCAATGGTGTAAGTGATCCTTAGACTTGAAATTTTTATGGTATCTTGAGTGTGGATTGCTATGCTTTGACTCTATTGCTCGGTGCTGGTAAAAGAGTATCCCATACGATAGAGATTGGGCATAGTATGAAGCATGAAAGGATAATGAGTAATCAATATAGGATTCATCATTCCTTATTTTAGGAGAGTATATCCCGGATGGGCCACTTGTTGAAATATAACTTAAAGAATCTTTTGCGCGAAAAAAATTATCAATTAGTAATTTAAAGAGTGCGCACTACACTCTTGGACTAATTGGGATATAGTGTGGTGAAAGGATATTAATTACACGGTAACATTGTCATTGATAGGTGTAGTCTACTAGATAACTTCCCTATTCACTTGGGTGATCATGATGCATTGTTAGATGTCACTCATGATCTATAAGTGCAAATTGATTAATTGTTAAATTAATGATAAATTGAAATGTTTAATTTATCTAGCTCTTAATTAATTAATTAATAAGTTATAATTTGTACTTATTGCCAACGTGAATGGAACCTAATGGGTGACATACAATAAAAACATGGTCTTTGGATTAAATTGTTATTAAGATAAGTATAAGATACTTATAGGATTAATTTATGTGATAAAATAACTTAAAGGACTTATTTATAAATATCTAAGTATTGCTGGAAATTAGTTTCCTAAAAGGATTGAAGGAGCTATTTGGTTTCCTTTTCGAATAGGTTTCCTAAAGGAATAGCATTTGCTTAAGGTAAGTTACCTAAACCTTCTTAGTTTCCAATTGCTCTTATTTCCTAAAAGACAAGGATACTATATCTATAAATAAGTCCATGCCTTGACTCTTGAAAGATTGATGAAACACAACACAAATTTAGAGAGAGAAAAATTGAGAGCTAAGGGGTGATTTTCTTCCCAAGAAAAACACCACATTTTCTTCTCCTTAATTGTTAGGGTTTGTCTTCTTCCTCTTCTTGTTCTTGTGTTCATGTGGATACTATTAGAGGCTCAATACTTGGAGGGCTTTTCATGGTAGATCAATACCTACATCGAATAGGATTGTGCCTTTTGAAGCATAGAAATCTTCTGTGCTTGAGGTATTTATGCTAAACCCCCTTGTAATAGTATAGATTATATCAAAGAGATCCATGGCTAAAGTAATAAATTTTTAAATTTTTCGCTGCATTACTTTCCTTATTACCTTACAGAAATTAATTTAGTATAATTTTCACCCAATTTGACACTAAATGAATTTTTCATAAATGATCACATACTTAACAATGCACCAAGATAATGATCAATGAAACAGATAGCATAAATAAGCAATATTGAGAATAATAAGTAAAAAGAAGAGAGTAAAAGACACAACCAATTTATAGTGATTCGGTATCAAATTTGGCACCTACGTTTACTCCCAAGTTAAACTTGAAATTCAAATTCACTATTGTGCTTCTTTACAAGTTGGTGAAACAAACCAATATGTACAAGAAGGGATTACCCTTTGCACAAACTCCCCTAGCTCTAGGTGTGCCAAAGACCTTCTCTTCACCCACACTAAGCCCTCACAAGTTGAGCCAAAGAATTTTACAATTAGCTAATTAACTGTGTCACTGCTACACTTGAATGTTACCACCATAACTTTGAATAACACATTCTAACCCTACTTAATTACCTCACAAAGGACTACAAGTCTACCAAAGGTGAGTATTTTCTCACTAAAATCACTCTAAATAATTGTATCAATGTAGTTAAAAAATTACATTCAATTATACACTTGAAGATACTTATGTAGGGGATGAGAAATATGCTAGAAAGGCTCTCCAATGGTCATTTGGAAAAGACTGCAAAAACTAGCCGTTGCTCAGCAAATGCATTATCTGGACATCTGCACTGCATCCACATTTATTCTAACCATTTCATTTCTACACTATCCAAGCATATGGACTCAACTAAGACCATATGCAAGTTCATATGCAAGTTTGCATCCCAATTTTTTGGCAATTTATTATACTTTTTTATTCTTTTTTTTTTTTTTGCTCGATTACTTTTACTATAAAAATAACTTAAATGGACCTTTAATTTGCATCATTATTTGTTTATAATATTCAAAACTAAATAATTTAGGACCATAAGGTTTCAACTTGTTTACTTAATCAAGTCAACAATTTGTTTGTTCGGTATACGATTTTTGGTAAAACTCAATTACATGCAGCATTTCATGTAATATATTAGTACTCCTAGAAGTCTGTTTCTAAAAGTAGTTTGTACCTCGTCCAAATTGCCACGCTGGAGCTCGTGCTCCAAGTAACAGCAAATTCTTGGTTTATATTTTCTCTTTTCTTTTTTTTTTTAAGCCAAACTCAGCAAACAACAATGCAAAAATTAACTCCTACATAATTTTTTTTCCATGTAAGTAGCTTATTTCATTGATAGTCAATCATTTTACACAAGCAAAAGCAAATTTAAGTGCAAAACAACACATTACAAAACCAAGACAACAAATTGTATGCAGTCAGACAAACCACTGAAGTCATCTAAGTAGAAACCACTTGTCGAGGAAGCTCCAATTCAATGCTGAGTTTCCACTTTTCTCTAGTGTTTGGGACATTCCTCCTAGTAGCCAAATAGTCTCCCACCACCTTATACATTTACTTGATAATATCATCAGCAGCCATACAATACAATCTGACCGAAGCTGCGCCATACGCTGCACCGTGGCCACCATCAGAAAGTCTGAACATGTTTTTAATTTCGTGTTTAGCTTTAATTACAAGTTGTAATCTTTATGATAGTTATCTAATTGTGATATATTACTAGTAATAGTATTTTGGTAAGTTTCTAGATTATTCTTTGTAAGCTTATATAAGGCAAACTTTTGTATCATTTTTATATATATGATAAGTTTGATGAATCAATAAAATTGTCAATTTTCTCTCTCCTAGAGTTTTGCCTTGGTTCTTGAATTAAAACTAATTCCTGGACTTATTAGAGTGATTCTATGGGGACCAAATCAATCGCTTTGAGTTTCTTAGACAGGTTTGAATTATGTTCTTTAGAGTCGTCAACTAGGAATCTGTTCACAAGTTGAATAGGGATTTAGATTGCTCCTAAAGAGTTGAATTCCATGAAGTTGAGTGAATTTCGAAGAAAATCAATCTCCACGTTTAGGTTTCTTTGATTTATGCATCAAAGTGGGTTTAAGATTTAATGAAGTTATTCTTAGTTTAGATAATTTGGTCCAATTTAGAGAGAGAATTTGGATTAAATTGTCACCTAATTTGTCAAGACGATCATTGGAAGATATTCCTGTCACATATTGTCACATATGAAAAAGGCCACCCTCGATCGTATCAAAATGAAACCAAGGTACCTTAGCGTTCTCTGGTCTTAGCAACTTCACAACTGATTGAATAATAAACGCTATAGCTTTATCTGGTAAACGTCTCTCTTCTCCTCCAGTCACTTCCCCTAGTCTTGGCATATTGTTCATTAAATTCTTCACATCTACGTTTTCGCGCCCCATTACAAACTATAGATGCAATCTTTGCCCGCACATTACTAGCAAATTATATTAGTATATTATGACATTGGATTAATTACGAAACACTTCCCTAAGGTATCGCTTTTGATCACATTTTCTCCTATCATTTTAATATGCCTACGTAATCCCCCTACGGTTTTAAAGAATGTTCAAAATGGACAGAACAAAGGCTCCGTGATGTCAAGTGAGTTATATATGCTGTGCACCAAGGCTCCATCCATTTTTTGTATTTTATAAAATCATAAGGGAGTTATGTGATCATATTAAAGCGATAAAAGGGACTACGTGGTTGAAAGAGATACCACAAGGAGGTCTTTTATAATTTACCTCCTCATTTTTTTGGTATATATAGAAAGAAATTAGTAGTTGAGGTTCAGATGTGATGGAGCCTTGATTCTATTTATTTTTTACATTCCATAAGAACACTACTGGGAGGAGGCGAGAGAGGGGGTTATGTGGTCATATTAAAACAACAGGGAGTTATGTGATCGAAAACGATGCCACACAAGAGTGTTTCTTAATTTACCCTAGAGTATTTTATCAAAGGCCATTTAGGATATCATAGAAAAGTATTTTCTCCATGTCCTACTAACTGAGAATATCTGTTCTCATGCTAGCTATCTCAATTTCAGTATTTTCCTCCAACATCAAGAGTAATCAAGACGGAAATCTACAGACCAAAGGACTTGTTCTTTAGTTTAACAATATGTACCCAAGCAATCTTTATTGAGTCTTGCTTGAGCAGGAGTCCTTTATCCCATATTTCCAAGTTGACAGAGTCAATCCTCCTTCTTCCATAAGGGTTCGTTTGGTTCACGGATAGGATGAGATAGGATAACTCATCCCCGGATTATAAATCCTGAGATGAGTTATCCCCGGATTCACAATCCTACCTATCTTGTGTTTGGTTGGTAAGAGATTTGATGGGTTGAATCCTAGGGTGAGTCATCTTGTGTTTGGTGGAAGAATGGATTATCATTTTATTGACTAAAATAACCCTATATTTGTGTGATTGTTTTTATTTGATAATTCAACATATATTTAAATAATAATTAAATAATATATCATAATATGTTAAAATATAAAAATGGAGATTAGATTGAAAAATATTAAGGCCTAGAACATATATATTAACTATTAATAATTTGAACAATAATCATAACATAAAAATTAGCCATTAATAATTTGAAAAATAATCATCATTGATATGTGTGTGCGTGTGTGCTATAATGCATTCTTGGCATCCTATGTGATTATTATGCCAATTATTTTCGTATCTGGTCAGCCAATCAGTGATAGATGAGAGGAAGATAATAGAAGAATCTGAATAGAACAAATTGAGAATTGAGAAAAATAAACCCATTTGCAAATAACAACTTCAAAATTAATTTTTGCCATTTACAAATAACAAAATCTAGATTAATTTTTAGTTTGATAAATTAAAAAACTTCAAAAAAAAATGATCCTGAAGCTTTAAGATCACAATAAATCACACAATAGAAGCCCAACATTCATAAGGAAAAAAATATTTAAATATTATTTAACACCACACATAATGATCAACACGAAATAATGTGCATATCAAAATCCATAATCATCCAAAAACAGCTTCATGTCATAGCATGAAGTTGATTATTAACAGTTGTCATAATCGAAATAGATAGAAAAAGTTCATAAATACTTTTATTTATTAATAACTAAACGAACCAAATCACATGGTCACATCGAGTATCATCTGTACCATATCACATAGATAGTAATTACCTGAAAAATGACATCTTAATCAATTTTTTTTTAAAAAACCATTTCATGTTACTTTGTATGTCAAACATACCAATGGGAACCTTTAAGCCATCCGCTCTACTGATTGCATCTCTAAGAACTCTTCCATCTATAGCAGATCCTTCCCACCCGGGTAAAACATATACGAATTTCATATTTCTGTCACAAACTCCCAAGACATTTGTTGCTACCTCTCCTTTTCTTGTTCTATATCTTGGCTTATCAATTTCTGACACCTTTATTTTAATATATGTTCCTTCTAAAGCGCCTAAGCATCCCTTGTTCGAATGAAAGACCACACAATATTAGATGTAAACAAAACACTTTTTTTCACCAAAATGTGAATAAATATTTTTGATAGGTACCTTAAACCACCTTCATCTTGGATCATTGCAATCTTGAGGAACTAGTTGGGCTAACAAGGAGTTGGGAATGTAATCTCAAAAGTGCTTGTAGGCCAGCATGAAAGTATCGACTAACTGTTTGCCCAAATCTCATAAAACAAAATTTGACAGTACAGATTTTGTGATGATGTGCCAAAATATTTACAAACATTGCAACTTTTTCTTCAACCCTAACATGTCTAGAGTCAACTAACCCTCCATGTACTCGCAGCAAGTAACAAAGTCTTGCAAATGTATTCCTTTTCATTCTCAAGTTATCTACACACCATGTATCACTAAAATTGATCAGTCTATCAAGATGTTTAATTTGATCCTCTATTCTCTCACTCATGCTATAACTTGCTATGCTTCTTTTACGTGAATAATTTAGATGATGATAATATGCGACTAATATCATAGTGATAACATATATAGATTGCATAATAATTTCTTCCAACTCCACAAGCACATCAGTTTTTGTTCTCATAGAATCCATTACGTGATATGATCACTGAAATAAAATAGAAAAAGTAATTAAAAATACATATATAATTATTATATCAAATACGATATTGTTACTACTCACAAAATGTTTTAATTAATTAATTAATTAGTTGTCATAAATGATACTTGGTAGTATATCGTGATAACCAAATAATGTGAATTTAGTTAAGCTAAATGCAAGCTTATCTAAATTCACATTATTTGGTTGAAAATATGAGGGATCTATTGCTCTATATCTTTTAATTATCAAGGACTGAATTACTTCGTTTTAAATTTTAAAGGCTCAAATTAAATTTGAGAATATGTCCAGACTATTGGGCAATTGGCTCTAAGTTGAATACAAAATAAAATCTTAGATAGATTTTTGCAGTTTAGGAGATACTCAAATGGTCTGCTTTTCTAAATGACATTTTCCAATAAAGAAGATGCATACAATAATGGTCTTGTGGTTCAAACTTTTTTAGTATAAGAAAAAAATAAATACTCTAATTACTCACCTTGAGTACAAACTTTTTTTCACTGATTTCTGTTTGAAGTTTTAAATATTTTAGTTATTCATGTTCCATATCAAGTTGTTCTTGCCGCTAACTTAGTTATTTACTCAAAACAAATTGGTCATTTAGCAATACAAAATTATTACAGGCTTAAGACCTTAATTAAAGTGCCTACACACAAGATAAATATTATGAAAAGTACACTACAATCACAGTTTATATAATGGATTAATAACTGAATGATTGCAGTTAAAAAAAAAAAGGGGAAACAACAAATTTTATTCATAGAACATATACTTTCGCTACTGCAAATCTATTGTTGCACATGAACCTTTACATGACAAAAACATGGTTCTTATGCCATACAATCTTAAAAAAATTTCTGATATATTTTCCTATACACATATTTTATTGACATAGAAATTAACAAAAACCATATGAATTACGCTTCTTTCTTTGAGGATGTAATATATTCGGATGAGTATATCAACATTAAAATGGTTTGATTAGATAATGCTATTTGTAGTCCATTGAAATTCTAGTACATAGTAAACTTGCCAACGTGATGCGTCTGATTAAGAGGAATGCTCGGATTATGAAGCACACTTCTTTATTTAATTTGAATCACTTGATTACAAATGGCTCCTGGAAATTGACTTATGAAAGTACCTGAAATTGACTTATGAAAGTACCTAAAACCAAACATACACTATTCACTATTAAGGACATAAACATTCTTACAAGAAAGATATTAGCCAAACCATTCATGTCCCACTAACAAAAACTATTGGTGAATGTTGAAATAACTTAAGTTGTTTAAGTTGGGGTGACTAGCTCACTTGGGCTTGGGAATAATTATATATTGCTTAGAAATTACTTAATTCCAAGTCTTTAAAAAAATAGTATTTCTTGGCAAAGTCCAAACTACAAAAAGCATCAGATTTGTACCAGCTGACTCTTGAAACTCTTTCAAACTACATAGAGCATCAGACTAAGGACACTTACATTATTTACATCTTTAATGTGGACCTGTCTATACATTCAACCGAAGCTTCTAATCTATGCAATAGCAGCATTCCTTCCTCCGCAAAAACATAATCACCAACACACAAACCACATCTTCTCAACTAAGCAAAAATACTTGATGGCATATGCTAATTGAGCAAATCTTATTTAATTACAAAGTTCCAGTTGATGATAATATATAACTAGAAAAAGAGCACTGACAAAACTTAACCAATTCCGTGCTATAAAACACAAGCACATCCTAGTCAGCATGGATCTAATTACAAAGACGTGAAGTCTAAGCTCTCTATTTCGCAATACCCATTAAAAGTTTCCAAGATTACAGAAGAAGTTTTATAGACTACAATTTAGGATGATTTTTACTGTAAATCCTCAAATTTGGATTCCAAAAAAGTCACACAACTATGATCATCCTCATCTTCAACAAGAAAAGAAACAAATCATACAAATCAACTCCATTATTTGCCAATTCAGAAACTTAGTCAAGATCCCCTATTTGCAAAATAATTCATGTATAGTACAGTGAATTATCTAATGTATTCTATAAGCAAAATTAATAAAACTACTCAAAACAATGAGAAAACCCTTGCATATTCCAGCACATCAATTCTCAATACGTAAACATATAAGTAAACCTTCAATCAATTTGTAAAAAAAAAAAAAAAACGTATAGATGTAAGTAAACCTTCAATCAAACTAATGGTCGATGTCATTAGTTTCTTTTCCAATTGATTGAGATAAAAAAACATAATTTCACGACAACAATATTAGTTAAAAAATTGTTCAATGAAAAAGAATAAAAATCAAACCTTTACGGGAGAGGAGTCTTGGAGATGATTTGAGAAGACACCAAAACAATTGGAGAGTCCAACAAAAATTTTATCCTGCATATGTTGAAACAAATATTTTGGAGGATTTGAGAAGACGTCAAGGGGAGTTTTATTAAGATGGCTGATTTATTTTGATTGGGTTAGGGTTAATTTTGTCTAATTTTTTTTTAATCCCACACACGCTTCATCTCTGGATAAGTAATACCAACCCCCCATAGGATTATTTTATCCCATGAATGAGGGATTATGTTAATTAAGTAGGATTACTCATACTACTTAAAAATCCAACCAAACATGGGATGATGTGGGATTAGTTATCCAATTCCATGTCATCTCATGAACCAAACATACCCTAAGTTTACAAATTTCTCAGCTAATTTTTATCCAATGTCTTGCATTATCGGTTCCTTTCCTCAGAAAAGCTGTTAGTATGCTTTCACTTTTGTGAAAAATAGATTTTGTTAAAACAAATGCACTACTCCAGTTCAGTTGAAAGTTGATTAGAGTGGACTCCACCAACTAAGAGTATTAGAATTGTGTACCGCAAATTTTAGTGTTACTTGAATTTTGTTTCCCAACATTTGGAGTTATGTATCGGCGAACTTTCCGTTTGGCATATTCAATCCTCCTTCTTCCATAACTCATTTCTCACCTAAATTTTACTCAATGTCTTGCTTTATTAGTTCCTTTCTGCAGAAAAGTAATTCGCATGCTTTCAATTCTGTGAGTAATAGATTTTGTTCAAACAAATATACTACTCTAACAAAGTTGCAAGTTGACTAGTGTAGACTTCACTAACTACAACTGTTAGAATTATGTGCTTCAAATTCTAGTGTTATTTGAATTTCACTTCCCTTTTTTATTTTGGTCATGTATTTCACATTTAAAGTTTGAAGGCTTTTTACCCAACTTACTTATGGAAAGTAGTATGTTGAAGCTCAATTCCAGTAAATGGCCTAAACTAGTTTGCCACCAGCTTGACACGTCGTGGTGCATGTGTGTGACATCCAAAATTTTCCCTTTCTTACTTAAATTCTGCCTTACTTTTTATAGAATTTCTTTCCTTTTTAATTTATATTACCTATTCATTCTTGGTTTCTATAATCGACTTAATCGCCCTTTCTTATTAAGTTAGTTTACAATTCTATGAATAAGGGAGTAGGGGGAATCTCTTTACACAAGCAATTATTTCTCAATTATTTGTTTCCTTCTTGCCATACTGTGGTAATAAGTAATTTCTAGAGAAACTCAAAACTTTGTCTAGCAAGCAGATGTGACTAAGAAAACCCAAATTTTTGCTAAGCAATGGTTTAATGTCCGTAAATTGTTTCTCTCTTCATGAGAGCTTTTTCTCTCTTCATGAGAGTTCTTTTCCTCTGAGATAGGGGCTGTATGACACTTCAATCTTAAACCATAAAAGACTTCCGACTGGTATCATCATATTTGCCTGTTAACGTTTTATTTATGCTTTGTTCCTTAGATTAAAAAAGCATTTTTTCTTTCATGAAGTCAAATACTGGGGTATTAGGTATCATTTAGTGCATAACTATAAGTTTGATAGTAGTCTTTTTCCTGCTTGTAATTACTTTGTTGGTTTCATTGTTCTAACTTCTGCTTAATCTTGGAAAGAGTCTCTTTATCTAATCTTTTGGACAGGTTGAAAGAGAACAAGCATTTGATCGGATTGTCCTGTGAATACTAACACTCTCAAATACATATGGCTGATGAACTAGTAGAGGTTCTGCAAAAATTTGTTTTGTCCAGTAAAGAAAAAGAGGAAGTGGATCTTAGTGTGGATGATGCAGAGGATGGAAGAGTGGAGTGCAGAATGAGCCTATTTGGGAAGATTATTGGGGAGAAAGTGATCAATGTTGCTGGGGTGAAAAGTTTTGTCAACCATGTCTGGGCCTATCCGAAAGGACTGACAGTGGTGGAAATAGGTGTAAATCAGTTCCAATTCACCTTTGAAGATCAGCAGACAATGCTGGGAATTCTGAAAGGAAGGCCTTACATCATTGATAATCAACTTCTGAACTTGAGAGAATGGGCAGAGAACATGGATAAAGACTCAGAAGCATTTTCAAAAGCATACATGTGGGTGCAAGCATGGAATTTACCGATTCATTGGATCACAAAGGAAATAGGAAGAAAAGTGGGATCAACAATAGGGAAGGTGGAGGATGTTCTGATCCCCATAGGAGGGAATAAACATGGTAAACACTTAAAGTTTAAAGTTGAAGTTAATATCCAACAGCCTCTCCTTAGGGGTACGATGGTGAAAATGGGTGAAATTAGCAGATGGGTGGAATTCAAGTATGAGAAATGTCCAGATTTCTGTTATTCATGTGGAATTATTGGTCATAATGAAAGGAATTGCAGCAAGAAGAATGATCAGGGAGACCAAGCAATAAGAGTCAATATGGAATTTGGCTCAAAGCTACAGGTAGTTCAACTGTTTTTTTGAGGAACAAAGAGGTTAACCCAACAACAACAAAAGTGATGAAAGAACAACAGGGCAAGACTGCAGATATCCTTCAGGTTGTGGACAATAATGGTGGATCGACCGGAAAAGGTGTTCGGAACAGCATACAAAGTGAAGCAGATGAGAGTAGGAAAAGTCAGCTGATTGATGTGATCGTGGACAGAAGGCAGGTGGAGAAAAATAATCCCGCCAATTCAGGTAAATCAAATGAAGGGGATGTAGCGGGAAATAGTGATGACAAAGAGACAAATCACAAAAATGAAATGGAAAGTAAAAATAAAAAACATGAGTCTGGATCAGAAAAAGAATCATCCCTTAGAATGGAGATAGACAGAATTGAGCTGGGCCATGATGGACCAATGCTTAAATCAGATGTAGGTATGAACTTTGACCCAAGTCTAAAAGAGCTAAATAGTCTGGAGGAAAAGAGGCAGGGTCAAGAAAATGGGAAAAATAAGGGCCAAGCCCAGAAAACTAAAAAAGGGATCCAGAGATACAGAACGAGGAAAGAGGCTGGAAATTCAAGTGCTGGCAAAAGTAGAGAAGACAGCAGAGTTCCTTTAGCTCTAGGTTGACATGAATATTGATACAGATAAAGGAGGGAGTAAGAGGAAATTTGGGCTGAGAGACGAGGAAAATGATCTGATGGAAATGGATGAACAGGAAAGTAAGAAAAGAAAAAGTGATTTAGACAGCAAGGAAATGCAAAACACAGGGGGAGTGGAGACCAACCCAATTTGGTACTCCAAAGAATAAATGAAGATCATGGCGTGGAATTACCAAGGTGCAGGGAGCTCCTTAGGTAATTCCCAGTCTGAAGGAGGTAATGAAACTCCTCTCCCCAAATCTTTTGTTTTTATGTGAAACAAAAAATAAAAAAATGTTTTTAGAAAAAATAAAAAAAAGATAAAGTTTGATAATGTGTTTACAGTTGAACCCCAAGGTATGGCTGGAGGGTTGGCAGTGTTTTGGCATAATGATTTAGTTATAGATAAGATTTTGTTCACCAAGTTTACAATAGAAGTGAAGATACAGGAGGATAATAGGAAAAAAAGCTTGGTGGTGTGTGTGTGTTTATGCTAGTACGGATCCAAAGGAAAGAGCAAAACAATGGAAATTATAACTGAAAGGAAGCTCTTATGGGGAACCAATTATGTTTTGATAGGGGATTTTAACGACATAATTTCTAATGATGAAAAATGGGGAGGCAAACTGAGAAGTATTGGATCTTTCAAAAGGTTTAAAAATTTTATCGAAGGAACGAGCTAATTGATATTGGATATGAAGGGAATTCCGTGGACATTGGTGTAGTTCATGGAATCAGGGAGGACAAGTAAAGGACCGGTTAGATAGAGCTTTGGTTAGTACTGAATGGAATTTGGATAACATGAATGCAAGATTGAAGCACTTGGAAACATTTGCCTCTGATCATTGTATGCTTTTATTAGAAGATAATCCAACTGTCGAAAGAGGAAAAAGAAGATTCATTTTTTATGGTAGGATGGTTGGAACATTCAGAAATAGAACAGGTGGTGGAAGATGCTTGGAAGAGAGAAGTCATTGGAACTAAAGGTATTGTCATCTCAAGAAAGATTAAGGCTTGTAGAGGTGCTGCTAACTGGATGGAGTAGGAAGTTGAGGCTAAACAGTAAAAAAGAAATTGATAGACTTCAAGAAGAACTGAAGGAACTGAAGAACTGTGATAGACTAGATAAGAATACGGAAGTTGCTAAGCTGAAGAGTCGGTTAGGAAAGGAATACCAAAGAGAGGAAACTTATTGGGCACAGAAAGCTAGACTCAAATGACTTAGGGAGGGAGACAGAAATTCAGCCTATTTTCATGCATGTGTGTCTAACAGAAGGAGGAAAAATAGAATTTCAACAATTCAAAAGGCACAAGGAGGATGGTGTAAGGACAATGATGAAATTGGGGAGGAAGTTGCGAAATTCTATAGGCAGCTCTTTACCAGCTCGCAACCAAATGGTTTTGATGAAGTGTTAAGTGGAATTCACAGGAAAATCACTGATCAAATGAATATGCATCTCACTCAACCAGTCCAAGAGAAGGAGATTAAAGATGCACTTTTCTCGATGGCTCCCAACAAAGCTCCGGGCCCGGATGGTATGTCCCCTCTTTTCTTTCAAAAATTCTGGAATATAATTCATACTGATCTGTTTTGTGCATCCAAAATTTTTTTGTCACTGGTCACATACCTAAAGCCTTCAATGAAACTCTAATCACTCTTATACCAAAAATTGATACACCACAAACTCTTGCACATTTTAGGCCTATCAGTTTATGTAATGTGGTGTATAAAATCATTTCCAAGGTATTAGTGAATAGATTAAAACCTCTTCTAGGTTTGTGTATCAGCCAACCCCAAACCGCTTTTGTCCCCGGTCGTCAAATTGTTGACAATATCATTATAGCTCATGAATGTGTTCCATTGGCTAAACAACAAGAGATACGGGAAGGAAGCTTTTATGGCTCTAAAGATTGACTTGTCTAAAGCTTATGACAGAGTGGAATGGAATTTCTTGTATGCGATTATGGATAAGTTGGGTTTTTGTCAAGAATGGATTAGATGGGTTCATGGATGTCTAGCATCTATGTCTTTTGCTTTCAATATAAATGGAGAGAAATTAGGATATGTGTGCCCCTCTAGAGGTATTAGGCAAGGGGATCCTCTATCCCCTTACCTGTTTTTGTTTTGTACGGAGGGGTTATCCAGTTTATTAAAAAAAGCCATGAGTGAAAGGAAAATGTCTGGAATTAAAATCTCAAGAAAGGGACCTGCTGTCTCACATTTATTTTTTGCTGACGATTCTCTCTTATTTTGTCGAGCAAATGCAGATGAAGCTAGGGAATTAAAGAGAATCTTACAAGTGTATGGAAGAGCTTCGGGTCAGGAAATCAACATTGACAAATCAGCAATCTTTCTAAGCAAAAATGCCACCATTCTGATAACTGAAGAAGTACTCCAACAGTTGGGGAACATACAAGTAGTCAAATACAGCAAGTACCTAGGGGTTACCATTGGGTATTGGAAGGTCCAAAGCATCCACTCTGAGATTCTTAAAAGAAAGACTGCTGAAAGACTGACGGGATGGCAAGAGAAGCTTCTAAATGCTGCAGGAAAAGAGGTACTTCTGAAATCTGTTGCTTTAGCTCTACCTTCATATGCTATGACTGTTTTCAAGCTAGCCATTGGTTTGTGCAAGGAGCTTAACAGACTCATTGCTAATTTCTGGTGGGGAAAGGATAAAAATGGGAGTAAGATTCATTTGAAGAAGTGGTGTGACATCTCAGAGGTAAAAGGAAGAGGAGGATTGGGTTTTCGGGATATTCAATGCTTTAACATTGCCCTATTAGCTAAACAGGTTTGGAGAATTCTTACTAATCCAAACCTTTTAGTTAGTAAGGTAATTAAAGGCAAGTATTTCCCTCAATCAACTATCTTGGAAGCTAAGCCAAAGAAAGGAGCTTCTTGGATTTGGCAAAGCTTACAAAGTGCTATAGAGATGCTAGAAAGTGGGGTTAGAAAGCAAGTAGGAGATGGTAGGGCCATAGATATTTGGAAGGACAGGTGGGTGAAGAAAGAGTAAAACAGGCAGAATAATATCACCCAAACCGCAGCAATGCAATTGGAGTAAAGTAGCAGACATCATGGATGGGCAACACTGGAACTATGAAAAGATTGCAGCAACTTTTGTGCAGGAAGAAGCAGAAAAAATCATGGCAATTCCTCTCAGCCTTTTTCCAAATAAAGATAGATTGGTATGGGAGGCATCGCAGCACTGGGCAATACACTGTCAAGTCCGGATATGTCAAAGCAAAAGAGTGGATGAAGGAGAAAGAAAAACAAGAACGGCAAGAGGACAGACACAAGCAGAGATGTTCAGAACTCTAACATATGGAAACAGGTTTGGGATCTCAATGTGAAACATAAAATCAAACATTTTTTGTGGAAGTGCCTCCATAATATTCTGCCTACCAGTGAGAATATTTTTAGAAGAATAGGAAAAGGGGACCCATGGTGCAAGAGATGTGGCGATTGTGTAGAAACCATTGAACATTTGTTGTTTCAATGCAAGGCTAACTACATGATTTGGGAGACCTTTCCAATCAAATGGGATGGTATTAAACAACAAAATGCACATTTCTGGGAATGGTGGGAATTTCTGCAGCAGGCAAGACAAAGGGAAAGAGGGAAAGAACATGTGGAAGCCACAGCTAATCTATTATGGCAAGTGTGGAAGCATAGAAACAACTGATACTTCAACAACTCCAAACAGGAAGGTCATACTGTAGTTACTAATGCAATGGAAGAATGGTTGGAGTACAAAGAAGCTGTCACAAATTCAGCAGGTCTGCAATCAGACACTGATTTGGAGGAGAAAAATAGATTTGCTGTTAACATGGAACTACACAGGCAACACTCAGTTGTGATATACACAGATGCTGCTTTTGACAGGGGAAAAAGAAAGTTTGGACTAGGAATTACAGCCAAAAAATCTTCTGGTGAATTACTGGAAACATGGGCTATTCCTTGTTCAGCAACTGAAAATTCAGCAATTCTGGAAGCAGTGGCAATTAAGGCATCCTTACTGAAAGCTTTAGATGCAAACTGGACATCCCTAATTATTATTTCAGATTCTAAAGAGATTGTTAGAAGATTAAATCAAAAGTGTGAAGATTTTACTGATCTAGGATGTAATAATTAGGGATATTCAGGTACTTAGAAAGTCTTTTTGGAAGTGTTCTTTCTCTTTCTCAAAGAGGGAAGGAAATACCTGTAGTCACGGTTTGGCTAAACTAGCCACAAACTTGTGTAGAGAAGTTAGGTGGAACATTTGTTTCCTAGTGTGGGTCATCAAGACCGCACTTGCTGATTTTCTGGCAGTTGCCAGTAGCTAGACAATGATGTGTATATTAACTTCTTACCGATATATATGAATCGAACTTCTGACAAAAAAAAAAAAAAAGCAAATGTGACTAAGACAGCTGTTTTATCCTCGAAGGTCACCACCTGTCAATCCATACCATACCATGGACACAATTGTGGGAGGAAAATTACTTTTATTGGTAGTAGGATATTCTGCGGCTCAACTTTTTCTCTTCCTATGATATCTTTTCCATTCTCTTTGTAATTAGTCGATTAGAGTACTTTATACATAACAATCTTGAATGTGATCAATATTTTGATTATAGTCATTTCTATGCCTAATTGCAGAATTCTTGATATCTAGTGTGCAATTTTTTGTAGGAAAAATTGTAAAAGTTGATCAAATTCCAGGTAATTGTGATCTTGCAAGGAACTATGATGAAGACAATCAAACCCATCGGAGTCATATTATCTACCAATTGTTTGACTCCCTATTGATCATTTCCGTCTTATGAATTTGCTAGATAAATCTAAGCAGCACTTCAGAGGAAGTACGAAAACGTAGATGCTGGAAGAATGAATTACGTCATTGGCAAATTCTTGGACTTCAAGATGATCAATGGCAAGCCAGTCATAAGTGGATTCATACGTATTGGAATCATATTTTTGCTATAACTTCAGAAGGCATGATGATTGATGAGGTTTTTTCAAGCAGCTGCACTGATTGAGAAACTTCTTCCATTATGAAAGGACTATAGAAACACACTGAAACATGAAAAAGCAATTCTGGAATTATATTAGGTGATATCTCACATCTAGATTGAGCAGAACAATCACATGAAGTGTACTAAACAGATTTGGTAAATGAAAAAGTACCAAATTGATTTGGCATATGAATTTGCTACTGAGGCAAATCTGGTAAATAACAACTTGTTGATATATTTTAGAAATTTAAACGCAAGAAAAGTGGCAAGAACTTCAAAGAAGGGAATCAGAATGAAGGCAACTACAATGGTAAGTTCAAAATTTTAAAAAAGTATATAAGAAATATAAAGGCTCTTGTTTTATTTATGGTAAAGTAGGTAACAAAGCTTCCTGGTGTAAATTCGCTAGACAAGAGTAACATGCATCATTTTTCCAAAAAAAAAAAAAAAAAAGAGTAACATGCATCAAAGCCTTAGGTGAATTTAGCATAAAACAATGAGGTTATTGTTTGTTGTTTTCTCATAAGTAAATTTGGCATACAATATGACTGAGTGGGTTAGGGATACTGGAGTAACAATACACATCACTACTAACAAAGAACACTTCCTTAAATATGAAGGAGTAAATAAGAAAGAACAAGTCATCCTATGAGATAAGTCAACTTTGACTGAGAATGGAAAATTTTTGGTAAAAGTTCTTGTTGTGAGAGTTTATTTGTACTAGATGCTACTTGCAGTAACATGAATAAAGTTTGTCCTTCATTTGCTCATATTGTGGATTCTGTAGATCTGTGACATGCAAGATTAAGTCGATTAAAAAGATGCGATAATTGAATTTGATTTCTAATCGTGTTATTTTGAATGCTTAAAATGTGAATTTAAGTTGAAGCAAAATATCTTTAAAAACCCTTTAAATTTATTGAAAGAACCTCTAATATTTTATAATTAATTCATATTGTTGTTGGTTATTTTAAGAATAGTATGAGTAGTGGGGTTAAGAATATTATATTATGCCTTTATTAATGCTTACTCTATGTATACAAGATTTTACCTCTTAAGTCATAAAGCTAAGGCTGAAGTAATGCTTATCAAATATAAAAATGAGATTGAAAATCATTTTGAAAAGAAAATTAAAAGACTTAGGTCTAGGAGAAGAGGGGAATATAATTCAGACTTACTTTGGTCTAGGAGAAGAAGGGGATATAATTCAGACTTACTTAGAGAGTCTGTGGACAAAGTGGCACAATATATTAGATACCTCCTTGATGTTCACCTCAATTTAACAGTGTTGCTGAAAGGAAAAATGAAACCTTAAAAGATATGATGCATGCAATGCTCATAAATTCTGGATTATGCCTTTATTAATGCTTACTCTATGTACACAAGATTTTAACTCTTAAGTCATAAAGATAAGGCTGAAGTAATGCTTATCAACCATAAAAATGAGATTGAAGATCAATTTGAAAAGAAAATTAAAAGACTTAGGTCTAGGAGAAGAGGGGAATATAATTCTGACTTACTTAGGTCTAGGAGAAGAGGGGGATATGATTCAGACTTACTTAGAGAGTCTATGGACAAAGTGGCACAATATATTAGATTACTCCTTGATGTTCACCTCAATTTAATAGTGTCGCTGAAAGATAAAATAGAACCTTAAAAGATATGATGCATGCAATGCTCATAAATTTTGGGTTATCTAGTGATATACGGGGGAAGCTATCTGTCTGCACATTATATTCTTAATAGAATTCTACATAAAAAAAAAAGCACTAAAAACTCCTTATGAATATCAAAAGAAAATGGCCCTAAAAGTGTGGGGGTGTTAGGCTAAGATGGTTGTGTTGGATTTTAAAAAGAGTAAAATTAGACCTAAAACAATTGATAATGTCTTGATTGTTATTTTCTAAATAACACAGCTTATGGATTGTTAATATTGGAGTTATACCACAATGAAAAACAAAGATGTGGAACTCTTTGAGAATATTTCATTATGTATAACAAATTGTGTCTAATTCTGTCCAAAGGATTGATAAATCCCAAGATGGAGAAGAGCAAGATAATCCAGATTTAACATGGAGTAAAAGAGGTCGAATTAAATTTAGTTTTTGACCAAATTTTATGACAACCTTTACAACTCAAGAAGATCTTAAAACTTATGCAGAGGCGATAAAATCAATGGATGCGACTTTTTTGGAAAGATGCAATCAACTCTGAAGTTGAATCTATGATGTCTCATCATACATGGGTGTCGATAGATTTGCCTGGAGGTTGTCGGATGGTTCAATTAACAATTTTAAGACAATATTGATGGCTAAGAGGAATAAACAAAAAGAAGGAATAGGCTATTTTAAAATATATTCTCCTATTGCAAGGATCACAAACATAAGGGTGTTAGTTCCTATATCTCGTATACATACAAATTAATTGTACACCAAATGGACATTAAAATTGTGATTTCTTAATCGTGAATTAAATAAAAAAGTTATATGCAAGAACCTGTGGGATTTGTAGTTAAAGGATAAGAACTTAAGATGTGCAAATAAATTAGATCCTTGTATGGGTTAAAATAAGCACCTTAACAATGGATGTGCAATTAGATCCTTATACGAATTTAAATAGGCACCTCAACAATGGAATGAAAAATTCAATAAGGCTCTTTTATCAAATGGTTTCAAAGTGAATCAATATGATAAATGTGTCTATCACAAATTTAATGAAACTATTGGTGTCTTAATTTGCCTTTGTATTAATGATATGCTTATTTATGGGATTGATGAAAATATTGTCAAATAAACTAAATATTTCTTAATGACAAATTTTGATATGAAAGACATGGGTGAATTAGATTAATTCTAGGCATAAAGTGACCAAAATTGATAATTGTTTCATTCTTTCTCAGTCTCATTATATTGAGAAAATTTTGGAGTAATTTAATCATTTTGATATGGAACATGTTAAAACCCCTTATGGTTCTATTGTGGCTTTAAAAAAAAATGAAGGAGAATGTTGCCACAATTTAATTATGCTAAAATGATTAGAAGTGTGATGTATCTAATGAACTATACTTGTCCTGATATTGCATATGCTATGAGTAGTTTGAGAAATACATATAGGGATCATCGGATTGCATTATTTAGATTGCTTATATAACTTAAATGTGCAATTAATTTGGGACCTTATTTTATTGGTTATCATTCTGTGTTAGAGGCTTATTGTGATACTAATTGGATATCTAATAATGATAAAGTTAACTCTACCGGTGGATATATGTTTACTCTTGTTAGTAGAGCTCTATATTCTAAATCATCTAAGTAAACTCTTAATGCTAAATCCACAATGGAATTTGAGCTTTGCATTGGAGTTGGCATGTTCAAAAGCTGAATGGCACCATAATTTATAATCTAATGTCCCACTTTGGAAAAGCCTGTATTTTCTATTTCTTTGTTTTGTGATTCACAGACAATAATTGCTAATGATGGGAATTAAATGTGATGGCAATTAAACCTACACTTGTGGGGATCCCATGTAGTAGTTTCAATAGGTAATAATAAATCATAATGATATTTTATTAGCCCTATCCCAATTTTGTCCCTCTATATGATGTTGGTGGGTAGATAGTGTTTACTATCTCATATTGTATTAGAGTTGGATCCATGACTCTTAATGAGTTTATATCATTTACAGGTAGTGTGTGTGTGTGTGTGATAGTATATACTTATGAATTTACATATATAGGCGTGAATCGGAGCCACTTCTGTTGAGAGTTTGGGTATCTCTCTAAAGCGCTCATGAAAATTAGGTAGGTGCATGGTCGGATGAACTCTAAACCGAAAGCTTATGTGGATCAAAGTCTAATTTGTATTCAATAGTGAAAATTTATATATCAAGGGAAAGAGATTCAAAATGGTAGGCCATTTGCTTCCCTTATTCTTCACTTTTGAGCAAACTAAGTGATTATTCAAGTCAAAAGACATTGAACATTATGTATTAGATTTCTACACTTAATACCATGTCAAAAATTTAAGTCAAATGGAGGATTGTCAGAATTATATATCTTAAATTTTAGCGTCATATGAATTTCATTTCCCTCCATTATTTTGATCATATATCCCAGATTAGAATTGTGAAGGCATTGTGTCTGACTTATTATGTGAAGGGCAACTATAGTAAGTAGCCTAGACCATACTGGGTAGTGACAATGGCCTCAAATCCACAACACAAGTATGCGGGGTGTAATATGGTACATACATGTGACATCTAGATTTTTCCTTTTGCTACTTGAATTCTACCTTATCTTTTCTACAGAGTTTGCTTCCTTTTTAACTTTCATTCCTAAATAAGTTGGTTTACTATCATAAACAAGGAGGTTGGGTAAATCTCTTTACACAAGTAATTATTTCTCCATTTCTTGATTTTTCTTATTATTCTGTGGTACTGAATAATCTCTGGAGAAGCTCAATACCTTATCTTGTGAGTGCACACAACCTTGGGTGCTGTTGTATTCTAGAGGGAGAATGTCTGTAAAGTCATACTATGCTATGAACATGATCTTGTTTGGACTAAATTACTTTGAAGTGTTATAGGGTATCCTGCGCCTCGATTTTTTGTCTTCCTGTAATAACTTTTCCTGTTCTCTTTGAAGTAATTAGTCAGAGTACTTTATTTGTAATAACAATCTTCACTATATGATTACTTAGGATTTTATCAATTAATGCTCCACAAGCAAAAACTGATTAATAAGTAATAATTTTATTTATTTTAACATAGTGTTTTATATATGTTTTTAGTGTGTTTTTAGTATATTTTTAGTACTTTTGATATTAAAATGGCCCAATTTCATTATTTTCCATCAAATTAAAAATTGCTCAAAACTTAGGGTTTTAGTCTGGAAATTAGGGTTTTGAGAAAAAATTATTATTTTGAGCAAATTAATGCCCAAGTTTATTTGATTTTATAGGAAAATGATGATTAAACACAATTTGGATCAATTAAGTTCAAGGACTATCAAAATCAAAGATGATTCAAGTTGTGTTATTTTTATTATTTAAGCTTGGAATTTCCAGAAAATATTTTCTTCATCAAATTCTACCAAGTCAAATATGTATCACTTATGAAAAAAATATCTCAAGGGCATTATAGGAATAATCAAAAGTTAAAAGGGCATAATTGGAAACAAAGAGCGATCCGTGGGTGGCATCCACAGATCAACACCAACTTGCAGATATCAACTTACTTCAATTTGCAGCTTATTCATACATCAAATGTCCAACTACATCTGCACTACCTTAGAAAAATATTTCAAAATTCAAGACAAGATTTTCCAAGATTTAGGATCAACTTTTATCATATCATCTTTAACATGGAAAGGGACTTAAGTTAGGGTTTTTCCTATAAATACATGCTTATGTAGTTCGTTGAAGATATGCTTGGTTTAAGTTTAGTTTATGCTTGAACTATAGTTTGGTAAGAGGAGCACTTCTTGTAAATATTTAGATTAGTTTTCTTTCTTAGTTTTGTAGTAGGCAAAGTCATAGTCTTGTAGCAAGAATTTGAAGGAACTTCAATTATTTTCAAGATGTTTGATGGATTGATGGAAGAAGACTTGGAGCCATAATTGAGCATTTCTTACCTTATTCTTTCTAGTTTCATTCATGCATGCTTGTTTACATTCATTTATGTGCTTAAGTTTACCATAAATATGTTGAACTAAGTTGAACTGACTAGGTTTAAGATGAAGCTTTAATATGTTTTCAATTAGTTTATGGCTCAATTTACTTTTGTTTATTCATTTACTTGGTCTTTACACTTGTTGATTAGGTACCAACTACGAGTCATCTTAGTTGTTATTTGACAAAGAGATTTGCACTTAACAATAGAAAGAGTAAATTAAACTTATGTTGAATCTCACAAGAGTAGCGATTCACATAGGCCGATTAAGGTTTAAAGCTACAATTCATGAGTTCAATGAACTAATGCATGCAAGACTTTACCATGAGAGTAGAAAAACTCGTGTAATTAGTGGTCTTTCATTCATAAAGAGAACTAGTTAGAGTACAAATGGAATTGAATCCTAAACATGAAAAAAATCATTGTAACCATTAGCTAAACATTCATATTTTGTGGATTCTTAAGCCTAGTCAACTTTGTTTAACTAATTTCTTCATTGTTCGCTTACTTGTGTTTAATTTTCCTACCATTTCATCATCTTCACGGTTTGATTGTTTAGATAGTAAAGCAAGTTAGTATCCTTGATAGTTGCTAATTCTTGTTTCCTCCTGGGATCAACCCTAATACTCGTCACAAATACAATTGATTCGTGCACTTGTAGAATGAGCATTAGGTTATAAATTTTATTACTTGTTTATATGATTTTAAGTGAATTTCTTGATATATTTTGATATAACCTAAAATCACAATCACTGATAGTTTCGTATACCAATACTACTCCAAGATATTTAATAGGAAGTGTACCCTTTTTCAATTTTTTTTGTTGCATACTTCCATAGCTATTTCATCGTTAACCCTGGAGGTATTATAGCCATATCATCATTCACTTCTAAAATAAATACCTCACTTTCATTCATATTTATGTCCTAACAACCTTGCAAACTCTTGTGAAACTGAAGTCTTAAAATCTATCCAGTTGCAAGTTGTAGTAAATAAGAGATAAAGATCATATACAAAGCTAATGCGAGTGATACACAACTTTTCATATCCACAATGAAAATCAAATTGAGCTTTTTGAAATTGCCTTTTCAAACATAGCAAAGACAAAGTTTTCATGGCTAAGAGAAAGAGATAGGAAGAAATTGGATCCCATTGTCTAGGTCCCCAACCCTTTGGAAAGTATTCTTCTAAAGTTTCATTTATATTCGAAGAAAAGTCTGCAGTATATGCTCATTTCTAACACAATTTATGAATTTATCAAAATAAATAAATTTTCTATTTTATAGTATCATATGCTTTCATAATATCTACATTAACTGCACATCTTGCTTTCTTATCAGTTTATGATACTCCTTGACTAGATCACGTATCAATAAGATGTTGTCAGTAATGTTCTTCCCTATTACAAATTAATTTTTTTTTTTTGGTTGCTTCTCAGTTTTGTTTGCAAATCTGTAGTCTTCAGTGATAATTTTTTACTAGCATTTATATAGCATATTAGAGTATGTGGTTAGCCTATATTTTTTCATAGTATCTACGTTGTGTGCTTTAGATATTAGAGTCATGATAGGTTCAAAGGTATATACATATACTTTTCCTTAATGAAAAAACTATGAACTCTTACAAAATTCTCTGTAACAACTTCGTAGTTTAGAGTCTATAGAATAAGCATTAGGTCCTAGGGTCTTTCATCTTTTCATTGAGAAGAAAGCTATTTCAGCTGGAGACAAGTAACTCAGTGATCAATTCAACTAATAATTTCCTCTTGGTCAAACTTTTCATTCCTGATGTTGACTTCTGTTAATTCTTCTTTTTCTTGGAATAACTCTTTCTCAAATTGAATAGCTCATTTTTTTCACATTCTCATAATCATCAATCTTGCTACTGTTAGGGCCTTTCAATGACATAATTCTATTTCTTGTTTGATGAATTTAAACTTGAAAGAATTAGTGTCACCCTCTTTCAACCGAGCCATTCTTACTCTATCTTGATACAATTTCTCTTTAGCTAACAATAACTCAGTGTATTTTATCATACAAGTCTTTTCATCTTCTTGTAACTTTATATCAAAAGATTTTAATGGCAATTGTTTCTGTATCTAACACAACTCTTCCATTGCTTGCATAACTCTGTTAGTAATCTGACTGTATAACATTTAGTTTAACTTTCTTAGCTTAGTTATCAAAGCTTTCAATTTCAAACATAGGTATCTCTAAGAATTCCCATAACATCAACATTTAATACATGTTGTAATGCCTTTATGTTTTTATATATAATTCATTAAACTTAAAAGGTTTTGACCCTATTCTAAAATATTGTTTTATAGATATTAGATTAGGACAATGATCAAATACACCTGGATTTAAGAATTCCGTTTCCATGTTGCTAAACCAATCGTCCCTCATTTTTGTAGTTTTATTCAGTTTGCAATAAATTATGTTATCTCATTATCTCCCATTGCAGCAAGTAAAGATAAATCCTCTAAAATCCTAAAAATCTATATATTTTGTCTATCTCTTTTTCGACTCCCCACCTCCAGAAAATCATATCCAATTATATTAAAAAAACCTATTACCAGCCAAGCTACATCTTAAATGGTCTATTTATTGTTCATTATTTCTATCCACAACAAAATCATATTTGATTATATTGAAATAACCCATTATCAACCAAGCTACATCTTGAATGGTCTATTTATTCTTCATTATTTCTTTCCACAACTCTTTTTCATCAGTATCATTTTCTTGCATATACAAAAAGACACAAAACTTTTTTTTTCCATCATAAAATGTTCCAACAAACAAATTACAACGTGGATATGAATACCCAAAACTTGAGCTCTCACTTTATTTGTTCCAACAAAATCATAATATGTCCACTCTATGTAGTAAAGCATTGTGAATATACAGCCAGTTTGTAGAATATTTACGGGACTGATTCCCATACCTAATGTTCCAGCATATTATAATCATTAACACATAATGCCAAAGGGTTTACCGTTCCTATGCCTTGTCCTTGTTTCATCATTTCTTCGCTCAACTGTCACATTGTATTCTGCTGTCTCAATTGCTATTATCTTCACTTGTAATGCTGCAAATGATTTAGACACGTGCCAGCTTCTTCTTGTTCTTAGTTGGCAACTTTGTGCCGTTATTCACACCCATTAATACTATTTCAATGCTTGAAATTGGAACAGTTTTACACGTCACCGTTTCTCTAATATCAGTAGCAAAAGTTTATGTGCAAAACCTTTTCCTTATCAACATTCTTCTTTTCAAAAGATCGCTTATCTCTGGTCAATCCATTTGCCATTTTTTTGGTTTCGTCAATTGCTACATCCTAAGCCTCTCTTCTTTGTCCTTCCTCTTGTTTTTTTTGAAATCCACATTATCTTTTCCTTAGGTGTCGTTGGACAATTTGAGACATTATGCCAAAATTTTGAGTGATATTTACACTTAGGAGGAATCCATTAATATAGAATTTCTAGATGCTCCTGTTCACCTTTTTCATTGATAAATGGAATAATAGCACGTATCTCACTAGAGACATTTATTTCCATGCAAATTCTTGCATAAGATAATCCAGTTTGTTTAACAGTCAATTTATCAATATATAATGGAACTCTAAGGAAGCTGGCTAGCTTGTTTAAATTTTTGCTATATAATAATATAACTTTAGATTTTACATTTTTACTCAAAAATTTATACAAAACTGAATTACACTTTTGTCAGATCCACTGTTTGTGACCATGTTTTAACAAATAAGATCTTGCTAAAGGAAGGCCAAGATGACGGCTCTAGAACTCATCCTTAGAATCAAATATGAACACAGATAACCTTAATTTCAACAAAATAACATTAATTTTCCAAAATGTATTTCATTTTGCCTCAATATAACTTTTCATTCCTTGGAAAGATGGAGTAACTCCCATAACATATCCATTCAGTGCATTTCTTTATTTTCTTTGGGTCATTTCGTCAATGTCTACTAATTTAATAGTCATTGCTACTTTTTTATTTATTATTTATGGAGGGTGATATGACAATCCTAATTCCTTATTATTAAAATCATGGGATTTTGCTACTTTAACCTAGGAATTAGGATAATTTTCACCATAATCAGTAAAATTACCACCAAAAATTTTACTGCGAATTCCTTCATTAACAATTTTATTCATACTTTCTTTTAAACAATCAAACCCTGCCCACAGATTTAAGTCCCTACTAACTTACTGCTCTATGTTCTAGAATGTTCACAAGGGATCTTAACTGTTGTTATCTTTCTAGAAGGCTCTCCATTCTTTTAGAGGTGTAAAGTTAGGATTAAGTCTAGATGGTTCTAGAAATGTTTACCACATTATCTTTCTTCCTAATTTATAAGAATCATCCTAAAGTTCTTTAAGTAGGACTTAGATTCTTTTGTTAAGGTAAGGTTAGTTACATTCCTTGCTTTTTTCTTGCACTCTTGAATTGTAGTTGTATTCTTGCTTCTAAAGTGTATTTGTGTAGTGTCCTATATTTGTAAGTATTTATTAATAATGTTTAAGTGTTTAAACTTATATGCTTTGTTATTTGTTTGGTAGATTTTGTTGGCCACCGTTGAAATTTTTAGAGCAAGAGTGTAACACCCTAGAAATTCATGCCAAAACCATTTATTTTGTATTATGTTCATTAGAAAAAAAAAAAAAGAAGGGCCGAAATTAGTGGAAAAATAATAAGGAATGATTTTTTTTTATTTTACTAGCATGTTGTACCATTACCCTTAAGATTTGTACCTAGAATGTCTTGCAATATTAAGTATAGGATAAATGACAAAAATCTCTTCTAATTACCATTAGCCAAGTGTGGTCTACTATGGTAAGAAGTCAAGATCTACTTTTGCTTTTGTCTTGCTTTGATTGGTCCAAGTGTTGCCCAAATTTTCTCTATTTCTTTTCTTCTTTACTTAGTTAATTTCTCTCTTTTTCTTTCATGCTTGGCCGGTTTCTCTCTTCTCTCTTTTCTCTCCATTTTCTTTCATTTTCTTGGAGCTTTTACTTCCATTTGATCACTTTTCATCCATAGAAAGTGAGTTAATCTCCCTCCTAAACTAAAGATCTTGCCTTACTAAAGGTATTTCCCTAAGAACTTCTCATCTTATTTCAAGTATAAAAATCATAAGTTTTCTAGCTTTTAAGTCATGTCTTTATTGTTAAGTATAATTTATTTTAGCCATGAAATATGAAGTTTTATTCCATGAATATGCGGTTTATGGACTTGTATGCTTGTAGATAGTGATTTAAACTTGAAATAGCATGAATTAAGGATGATTTGGTTGAAGAACCTTGGAGTAGTTTATGTGTTTTTGTGATGAATTTGGGTGAAATTGAAGTGAGTTTGATGTGAAATTGGTAGAACTACTTGAGATTGGGTTGTTTGGATGTTTTTCTTGCAGAGTTAAAAATTTTAGGTTAGTCCGATTATAGGGGAAGTGCTGCCGAAATTTCGGTAAAACTTAGGAAATAAAAGCGATTAGGACTATGATTTAAAGCTTTATAAGCTGTAATTTAGTGATTTGAACGTGCAGAAATTTTCGTATACTAGCTATTAGTGAATTAAACCTTTCCGAGCAAAACCCTAGAAAGTTAGAAAACCCTAATTTTGAAAACCCTAAATCCTAGGGTAAAACCCTAACTCAACCTAGAAAGTAAACCCTAGAAAGACTTGGGGTATTTCTTGAATTTCCTTATGAAATTTCTTAGATTTTAGTCAGGTTTTTATACGGCTATTTTTCTCGTGAATTTCAGGATCCGGAAGTGAAACCCAACCTTATCGCGAGATATTTTCTTAGGCTTCAGGTGAGTGTTCTTATGTGTGCATGTTGCATGAAATGCCATGTTTAACTTGACATTATTATTGAATGAAATGTGTTACTTGAGGAAAGATGTGTACTTTATCGCATCTATTCGCAATGTGTTACATGCTTTCACTATTAAATGTGTTAATTGTGCTTGAGACTTTCGTGACTAACTTCACCGTTACTTCACGGTTAGTCAACTACGGTCGTGCTTGGGAAGGTTATAAGGTGCTGGGTGTTTTAGGGCGTGTTGTTCTTTCCCCAAATGAGTTGAATTCCTCTAAGAGGCCAACTCCGGATTGAACTTTCTTGCTTGTTGGCCCTTCCAAGGGTTGAGATTACTCCCTGGATGTGATAGCCTGTTTGGAGGTTACAAGGTGAATGGCAGTTAGGGTACTTGCTTGTTTATACTGGTATGTTCCTTGGCGAGGACCTGAGCTATTATCTCGGTCTGAACGTCTTGGTTACATATTCAGTGCTTGCTACTTCTGCGGTTGTAGCTTGCTCCCGTAGTTGAGCCCCGTATTCCGCCAGTGACTACTTGTTATTTAAATTGTTCACAAATTATTTATTTACTCGTTAAATATTTTATTGAACCAAAAATCATATTTTACTGGTATGGTTGCATGACTTGAGCACTCACTGGGCTATTATAGCTCATCCCATTTATTTGTTTTCTTTAACCAGGTTTCCAAAACTACTAAAGCTGGAAAAGCTGATTTTGGACCTAGTACATGTTTTGTTTAATGTATTTGGATAGCCTAAATGTGTAGGCTTTTATTGTAAATATTATTTACATTTTGGGATGTAAAAACTCTTGTGATATTTATACTTTCAAGTAAATTTTATGAATGTATTTCTTTATGAATGCATTTTATTTTGAGTTAAATACGCTTGGATGTTTAAGCAAGTGCGTGTTTGAGTCCTAGCAAGAGTTAGGCAAGCAGTCTGCTAAGCCCTTTGGTGCACCTCTGGGTAAGGTAGGGCTGTCACAGGGAGGATCCATAATCATTGTTTTTGTGGTAGTTATGTTTGGACATGAAATTATTCATCGACTTTGATTTTTTTCGAAGTTCATAAATATCCTTATTCATGAACAATCTAGAACTATAGAACTACTTGGTTTAGGACTCTATTTACTTAATATTTAAAACAAAAATAATACTAAGACGTACTGAGCATTATAAAATATTAAATAACAATAATTTTAGTATGTAGGAGTTGTGCATGAAGTCTGTAGGAACCTAGTTGACCGAGTTCCACATATTCTCGACAATGTCATATTTTGACTGGTTAACTTCAAGCTCGGATAAAGCACCTCGGCTGTATGGTCCTACTTGGCACCTCGGCTAAAGACATTGGGAGACTAAATCGTCTTTTAGGTGCTGTTACGTCTCCATTAATGCTCTGATACCAATTGCTATTCTTGAGAATTGTTTGTCTTACCCCTTAAGTATCCATTTTCTCCCTCATTATCATATTTACTACACAATCCTGTAAAACACTCTCTTCTCATGGTCTTCTTTAAGGTTTTATTGCTGACTTAAACATCGAAATGTTTATGGGGATTAAATCCCTCTTCCGACATACACGTGGAGGCTGAGAATTAGAGACTCTACAATTGGCATGTCTATAAGAAATAAATTTTTGTTTTTCACTTTCATCTCTATTGATGGAAATTTGCTTTTTAAGTTCTCCAATTCTAATATTTTGTTATCATGCCTCCTAAACCCCCAACCAAGAAAGGTACTCTCACCAACCGTGAGTAGCCACCTTCATCTTCCCATAGAGAGCAACAAAATACTCAAACCATGCAACCTGAGATTCAACAAAATCCCCAGGAACCTTTTGAGCAACAAAGGAAGAAATCTCCTCTAGACGAAGACGCCATGGCTAAAATAGCTGAGTTTGTGAAGGAAAACCCCAATATTTTTTATTAGTTGGGTAAGTTCTTTAAGCAAAAAGGTAAAAGGGTTGTTGAGTCCTCATCACGTCGGTCATGGTCCCCTTATGACTTGGGTGATGAGTCTTACTCGAGACAATCTAAAAAGTCTCACACAGAGCGAACTAAAGAACGCTCGCCGAAGAAGAATCCATTGGAAATTCCAGTTGGACGTATGAATCCTACTAGCAAACCTGTTATCCCCTTCTTGGGTGGTAGCCGAGCTTCCCCATTTGTGACTGAAGCCAATAATGACCCTCTTACGAGCAATTTTAAATTGTCAAATATTTCATACTATGGTAGGCGCGGTGATCCTGATGACCACGTTCACGCTTTTACTTCGGCCTTCATATTGTACCAAGCTTCTAATGTCGTAATGTGTCGAGCTTTTCCCGATTATCTCAAATGGAATGCTAGAAAATGGTATGACAACTCCCTCCAAATAGCATCTGAAGCTTGGACGAGTTGACTAGTAAATTTGTAGCTCGTTTTGTTTCCTCTAAGCCACTAACCAAAAAGTTAACTTCACTAATGCATCTTCAGCAAGCTGCTAATAAGTCACTCCGGGACCACTTGACCCATTTCACTAATGGATCTCTTTAAGTTCCTGATCCCAATGATCAGGTCACTATTGCTGCCTTTGTTGATGAGTTGTTGCCTGGAAAGTTTACAACTCAACTGCATGAGAAATACTCTGAGACTCTGGATGAATTCTGGGGAAGGGTAGGCCAAGGAATACAGCGTGAAGAAGCTAATAGGATGAAACGTGAATTGCAATCATCCAAGTCTGAGAAGAAAGGCTGAGGAGGTAAAACTCGAGATGACGATGCCAATATCTCCTCAAGCTGGGGAAGTAGAGATAGACGAAGCATGTTTGATAGGATCAACAAAAGGAGATCTGCTTCGAACACATCGTTGACCCCTCTTAATGCCAGTAGAACTGAAGTACTGGCCGTAATGAAACAATTAACTAGAGTTTAACTATTCTTATGATAAACTTTTGTAAAATGCATAAATTGTGATCTTAAACAATTGTTGGGGCTAAAAATAATGTAACTAATGAACAATAAACAATATTAAAGATAATGAAATGTAAAGCTCAAAATAATAATAAGAATAAAAGTAAAGTAAAGAAAAGAGCACATCAGAATTTTTATAGTGGTTCGGCACCAAACTCGATACTTACATCCACTCCCAAGCTCTTCCACTTGGAGTTTGAATCCACTAAATACTTTTTCAATTTGGTGAAGCAAAACCAAAAGTACAATTGAAGGATCACTTTTTGCACCAACTTTCCTAACTATAGTTAAGCCAAAGACCCCCTCTTTGCTCACACTAAGTATTCACAAGTTGTGCCAAAGAGTTTTATAATTACCTAATAAACCCTTACAAAGCTATAATTGAATTGTTCTCACACCACAATTGAAAAGCACTCAAAACCCCAACTTTTTAACTTCACCAAGAATTACAAGTACACTATAAGAAGAGTATTTTCACTCAAAATCATTCTAAATCACTTGTAAACTTAGTAAGCAAAAGTTTCCAATTAATTCTATACATAATGATATTTATGGGGGTGAGAAAAAGGGTTGAAAATGGCTCTAACGATTAAATTGGTAAATCTGTAAAAACTAACCATTAGATAGTAAATTTGAGGTCCGAATGTCCGCTACTATTCATCCAGAAATCCGAATGGTCGTCTGCATACATTCTATCCAAAAGTTGTTTTTCATCCGGACGAGGGTCTGGACGCGGGCACTGTTTATCCGGGCACAGGCACTGTTCATCGGGACGCGGTACTATTCACACTGATACTGTTCATGGGCGTTGTTCATGGTCACTGTTCATCCGGACGTGGTTATTGTTCATCCAGATGTCCGCATGGTCATTCGGATGAGTACTTTTTTACAGTTTTCATCTTCTTTTGAATCCTAATTGATATTACTGTAAAGATAACTTGATAAAACATTAATAAACATTATCATTAGTTTGTTAAACATCAAAACAAAGATGATGTGAGACCCTAAGTCTTCAATCTCTCCCTTTTTTTATGATGCCAAACTAATGATGAAAATGATCAAAAATAATATATGCAAGTTAAAAAAAATGAGCCCATTTTCAAACTAGATCATCATTCCAACAATTCTTCCCCTTTTGACATCATCAAAACTAGAATTGAGACGTGTGTTTAAAGATTTATGAACAAGCACCCTCTCAAGAAATGCATATATTATTTTGCATATATGAAAATCATTTGCTCCCCCTAAATGTGAGCATATTTTTAAAAAAAATACATTTTGATTAAAAAATACAAAACTCATTGTTTTATATATAAATAAAAATCACCAAATATATACATATACCCTTTATCATTGTTGTTGAAGCACTACCTTGTCTTGTGGTGATCTTCAAACCTACAAAAATCAATCAATAGATTTTGTTACCCATATTTTATTGGGTTCTAGATTGTTAGCAATACCTTTCTCTACTCACATGGCTTCATGCCTAGTTTGATATTTTTCTTAACATAGCATTCATTTTGCATATGGCCATGTTGACAATAAAAATGCAAAATTGCATTTGAATCTCTAATAAATGTGGATTTTATGAATCAAATGTCATTTTTATAAAAAGTAGTATGATGTTTGCTCAAAACAATTTTCCAACTCTTTTCTTTGAAAAATCCTTCTATTTTTTATTTTCAAGAAATTTTGAAAGTGCATCCATTTTCTTTCTCAACACATCTTGTTCTTTTTTGAACTTTGTATAAAATTTGGATTTCTCATCCATTTTCTTTCTCAAATCCATACTTAAATCAACTTTATTTTTCAAATCACCATTCTTTTTCCTCAAACATTTGTTTTCTTGGAAGAGTTTGAAATTTTCTTTTTGTAAAGCATTTATTTTATTTTTCAAATCCTTGTTTCTAGCATAAGACATTTTTAAACTATAATGCAATTTAGAAACAAATGCCTCTAAATCATCATCATCATCATTAGAAGAACTAGAAGATACCTCTTCATCTCCAATGGCCATAAAAGCCACATGAGATTTTTTATTTTCTTCTTCGAATTCTCCATCGGAATCATCCCATGACATTTTGAAGTTGTTGAATGTTTTCCTTTTTCCTTTGGCTTTCTTCATTTCGTTGTTGCTTGTACTACTTCTTCTATCCTTCCTTTTGTTGATGAAGAATTTCTTTATGCTCTTAGTGATGAGTGTTAAATCATCATCATTATATTCTTCGTCAAATGAAGAGAGATCTTCTTCCTTTTGAGAGACCTTGAGTACAATACTTTTTGTGATTCTTGCCTCTTCATCACTTTGAATTTTTCATTTAAATTTCAATTCATAAGAAATTAGTAAACATATAAGAGAATCAATAGATAAATAATTTAAATCTTTAAATTCCTCTATAGCATTGATCTTTGATTCCCATTCATTGGACAAAGCATTCAAAATTTTTCTATTCTTCTCACCAAGAGAATATACCTTGCCAAGGGCTTCCAAATCCTTGATAATGCCATTGAACCTACAATACATCTTGTCAATATTTTCATGAGGTTCAATTCTAAATAATTCATATTTGGTGACAATTAAGGCCTTCTTTTGCTCTTGAATATCATCATTTCCTATATAAATCTCCTTCAATTTGTCCCATATTTTTTTGGCCGATTTACAACCTTTTATTCGAATAGACTCATTTGCATCTAAGGCATTGTACAACACATTTATAGCCTTAGCATTTAATGTAAAATTGATTCTATCCGAGGGACTAAGCTTACTCCTTGTTTTGGGCCTATCTTTGCCTATTCTCTCATCAAAGATTGTGGCTTTATAAGGTTTTTCAATAATTATGTACCACAATTTCATATCTGTAAATTGCAAAAATATTTTCATTCTATTCCTTCAACTATCATAATTAACAATGCTAAACATGAGAGGTCTAGTAATGGATTGCCTTTTTAGAAATAAAGCATTATTGGTTACCATGGATCTCTCCTAGCTTGTTAAGCTAACCAAAATGAAGTCCAACTCTGATCCTAATTGTTGGGCCCAAAAATAATGTAATCAATGAACAATAAACAATATTAAAGATAATCAAACGTAAAGCTCAAAATAATAACAAGAATAAAAGTAAAGTAAAGAAAAGAGCACACCAAAATTTTTATACTGATTCAGCACCAAACTCGGTACCTACATCCACTCCAAAGCTCTTCCACTTGGAGTTTGAATCCACTAAATGCTTCTTCAATTTGGTGAAGCAAAACCAAAAGTACAATTGAAGGATCACCCCTTGCACCAACTGTCCTAACTATAGTTAAACCAAAAACACCCTCTTTGCTCACACAAAACATTCACAAGTTGTACCAAAGAGTTTTACAATTACCCAATAAACCCTCACAAAGCTACAATTGAATTGCTTTCACACCACAATTGAAAAGCACTCAAAACTCCAACTTTTCAACCTCACCACGAACTACAAGTACACTGTAAGAAGAGTATTTTCACTCAAAATCACTCTAAATAACTTGTACCCTTAATAGGCAAAAGTCCCCTATTAATTTTATACATAATGATATCTATGGATGTGAGAAAAAGGGTTGAAAATGACTTTAATGATCAAATTGGTAAATATGCAGAAACTAGTCATTAAACAGTAAATTTGAGATCCAGACGTCCGCTACTGTTCATCTGGACATCCAGATGGTCGTCCGCATATATTCTGTCCAAAAGTTACTGTTCATCTGGACAAGAAGTCCAGACACGGGCACTGTTTATCCAGATGCGGTACTATTCACCTGATACTATTACTGTTCATAGGCACTGTTCACAGTCACTATTTATTCGGACGTAGTTACTGTTCATCCAAACATCTGCATGGTCATCCGGATGAGTACTTTTTTACAGTTTTCATCTTCTTTTGAATCCTAATTGATTTTACTGCAAAGATAACTTGATAAAACATTAGTAAACATTATCATTAGTTTGTTAATTATCAAAACAAAGATGATGTGAGACCCTAAAGTCTTTAACAACCTTAGTCCACCTATTTACACCACTATTCTCATGTGAGTAAATCGTAGGCTTCATCTACTATTTTTCAATATTATAAGCATTTCTGAATATCAAATAACATCTAAATGATTTGCAATAGTCGCTCAAGCTACTACAAATGTTAAACCTTGATAGATGAACAACCACATACAAGTTATAGCAAGTATCGAGAAGGAATCGGAATAAAATAATATCGATTCAATTCAAAGAAGGTGTAATCGGAATGTCTTAGGTAAATGCCTTGTTCTCGAATAAGCTCTTAGCCTTTCGACATACTTAATCCGATTTATGCATAAGAAGCTCGTGTCATCTCTTGAGTAAGAGGCATATTCTATACTGAATAATTTTATCTGCCATTCAAGCATATAATAGCATCTGAAAGCCTCGAGCTACATTCAATTTATATCATTAGTTTCATCTAACCCTGAGACAAGTATTTAGTCAAACATCGAATTCATAACTTGAAAGTATAAAAATTCAATAAAATAAATCATAACGAGTAAGGAAATAAAGAGAAAGAGATAGAAATTCTCATTTTGATGGCTCCAGTCCTTCATTTCTTCCTTGAATATGAAGTTGTACAAGTAAATTCTCTAAGAGTTTTCTCACAAGCATTGAAATTTGCTATAAAACTACCAAGAAAACCACTAAACTAACTACTTCGGGAGTGCTCCTCCCCTCAAGACATTTCTAAAACTCTTGCATGAGCTCCCTATTTATAGACAAATTCACTTAATCAAGTTGGAAACAAAATGATTGCATTGATTCTCCAAATCACAAAAAGTTTTTCTTGATTTTTGAAATATTCCCTTGAGCAACCAAAATATAGCTTGCATCTTAAAAAAGTCTTGAAAAGCAATGTGAAAAGAGCTCCAACTTGTAGCCAACCCACCTTAAGTCAGTTGTGATCTAGGGGTGTGATCCGCAGGTTAACTGACTCGTAGATCTTACCTGCGGATTGTTCCCAGAAGCTGGCCGAATTAACTTTTTCTCAAAACATGAAAGTTGTAACCCTTTGAATTAGCCTTCCAAAAGCACAAGAATCAAGTCATTTGAGCTCCAGATGCAAAGATATGGCTGCAATATTGAGAGGTGGTCAGAAGATCTTCACAGCACAAATTTATTTCAGTAATTTGGCATTTTGGTTATGAAGATGTGAGAACTGGATTATGATATCTTCATAAGAAATATAGAGTATTCTCTTAGGTTTAAAATACAAGAAAATTTATCTCAATCCAACATTTGTAGCCCAAGTTATTGGGAAACTACTGAAATATGCCATTGTTGTCGACTACTAGCTTTCTCCATTTCTTCACATCTATTGCTTCTTTGCATTTCTCTTTTGCTTGTTATTCCTCATATGCCTTTGAGGCCTTTTTGTAATGTTGATCTTTTAATTCCATGGTGAATTTGTTGATAAAAATTTTTCAAAAGTTGAGCAAAACAATCCTCCAAGTTTTGAATGTAAATGTTGTTCCTTTTGAGCTTCTAATTCAATTATCCTTGAATCTACAATGAATGTGGTGACTTGTGTTCTCGTTGATCCAAATTATGATTAAATGTATAAAACCTACAAGGTTGTACAAAAATTGTGTATTAATTTTCTCAAAATACAAATTTTGCTTCAAAACCTTAAAAATCAAGTAAAAATTTTAATTTTTGGAAAATTCTTCACACGGAAGACACTTAGGGTGCGTTTGGTTTCGTAGAATTGGAGCCGTGGAATTGGAATTGGAGACACAATTCCAATTCTATTGTTTGGTAGATGAATTAGTTGGAAGAATTGGAATTGAATTATAATTCCACACGCTCCAATTCCAACCTATGAATTCTTTGACTGGACTTAAGAATTCCAAATCCAATTCTATAATATGACAACAGATAAAAACACGCTAATTTTATTCTAACCACTCCCCTGCATCAGTAAATCCCTCAAGCCTGTCATTCGCCATTTTTAGGACCTTGGCCTCTGTATTTTCTCTCTCTCTCTCTCTCTCTCTCTCTCTCTCTCTCTCTCTCTCACACACACACACACACACACACATCTCCTCTCCGATTTGCCAAGCTCACACTCTCCTTCCCCTCTCTGATCATGGCCTCCCTTTCTCTGTCTTCCCAATTTTGAGACACTTCAAATCCAGGGTTTGTTTCAAGCATACAAGGTAACTTATAATCTGTTGTCATTCCCTGCCACCATCGAATCGTCTCAGGCTCTTCCTTGATCTAAATTCCAAAAATCTAGTTGAGGTGAGTTCTCTTTAGGATTATTTTTTTTTCCTCATTTCATCCCTTTTTGGTTTTTTTGGGTACTTGTGTTTTGTTTATGAGCTTCATTTCTATATTTGCTAAGTTTAAAAACGAGTTCAGCTACACTGATTGATGACTGGTGGCTCTCTTGTTCCAACCTAAACATGTTGTGATTTATGCATTAAGATGAAGCGAGAAACCTTTTGGTGTTTAATTTTTTAATTCATTAAGTTAGGAGCATCATGTCAACTTACCTATGATTGTTAATTCATACTTCTAATTGATGGCAAAGGCATATATGATAATGATAAAACAGGTAAATATTTGGCATGCTGAAAAGTTGTTTGATGAATTGCCAAAACTGAAGCTCAAGAACCTGGGATGTCATTATATTTCGTATATACTTATCGGGGGTTGACAGAAAAAGCACTAAAATTTTCGTATTCAAAAGTCAAATGCTTGTATCTAAGTTTTGGTAATTGGAATATTTTGATTCGGTATGCTAATATTCAACATTCAAAAGCATTAGATTTATGATATATTTTTTATTTTAGCCTAGAATGTGCTAATAATTGAAGGAAGCTCTAAGCATATTCTGCAGGTAATTGAAAAGTTGTCCCTGCAATCATGCTAAACTTGAATTAATAATCAAGCTTATTTACAAACATTCATCTTACTTTACTGCACAAGATCTCCTCTTATTGCAAACATGGAAGTTATCAATTGTCTTAGTATGGTCCAACTTCTGCAAGTACAAGATCTGAAGGAAAGAAAATTGTTGTACCCACTGAATTTCTCACAAAATTCGTATTGGAATGGACACAATCTCAATTCCAAAATACAGTCCTCACTTCTACGTATTTGTTTTCTATTTTTCTCCACTTATTTCTTTCTCCTTGGTTTAATTCTATTCTTTTTCTTGGTCATAGCTTAATAAAGACCTGGTGAAAATTTTGATTCTCGAGTCATATTTGTCTTGGACTTGAGAGTTGGGGCATTTCCATTTTGCTCTTCAGTTAAGTCTTTGTTTTCCTTTTTGGATTTTGGTTTGAAAATTTGCTAAAGCATTGTTTGAATTCTGAGTTATCTTGATCAAGCCATATTTTCTCTTGTTGTTCCAACTTAAAATCTAAGTTGTATTATTTCAGCATTTTCTTTCTTTATGATTTCAATAGTTTTCTACCTCTAGCTTAATTTATTGATACAATTCTACAAGCTAGCTGAAATCTTTTTGCCAATGGGGTTGTTAATTTTTGAATAGTATTAACTTGTTTTGTTTGGTTTTACTAACATTATCAAGGCCTGCTCTATTAGATTTTTTATGTTTTCCTTCACCCCCTGAATATAATTTTTGTTTTGAACTGCCTGGAGATTGAGAATTGACAGCATGTACATGCTAATTGTCTTTTAGCTGCATTTGCTTTTGAAAGACATTGGAATATTCTGACCACTCTTCTTGTCTCTCACTATTTGTCTTGCCTGAAGGTTAGTTAATTGGCTCATAATGGCCAAACAATAAATGGGAGACTGGTGGGACTGCATTCTTCTTAGAGTTTATTATGTTCTGTGGTCCATATTTAAAGAGGTGTCATTCATTACTTTTCATTTCCACTTTTTGAAATGGAAAATAATGATATATTTGCCAATTCATTTGACCAAATATTAGTGTTGAAGAAGTGTTGCTACTTGCAAAAATACTACGCCCCCTAGTGTCTCATTTGGGCAAATAACACTAGATGTTTGTGCTGAAAGTCCTAATTTCTTTTTCCAGATTAATTTATAGCATCAAATTGGAAGTCATAATGTGCGGGCTGCTATGCACTTTGAATTGAAACACTCGAATATGCAACTTTATTTCTGGAATTGTATCGGCTGATGTTCATTAATAAACAGGTTACCATATTGTAGTCGCTTGTATCATACGTGTTCTATAATCTTATCAACTAACGCTGTAATTTCTAATGTTATTATTGGAATTGAAACGTTTTGGAGCCTGGTTATTATTTTCCCGTGACATTCAGTAATAAACAGGAAAATTGATTTCAAATGTGTTTGGCATCAATATCAAATTTGGTGACACTTCACACTAGAATTGCTCACTAGCCTGACTAAATAAAAGAACTTAATTTCTCTCAATTTATTTAGAGAAGTGAAATTTAAGAGTGAATTACAGTGACATCCTTTTTAGCTGTGCATGATGTCTGCAAATGAATATTGTGTGCATCTTCCTATGGTACTAAATGTAGACATCGATTTTTTGGAACTGTTTGCAGATATCTATAATGGATCTGTTTGCAAATTCTCAGCAATCATTGACTTTAGATCACTTATGAAATGGATTTAATTTCATTCCCAGAGAACTTTTGAGCCCTCATTAAATTGCTGGTTCAAATTAAGATAAAAAAGTTTAACATCGAAGCTCCCTTGAGATTGTGTAATGTAGTCTACTTATACATGTAAGGCCTGATGCTTTCTGGGAAGTCATCCAGAGAAGATTTTTGATGTTTCTGTTACTCTTTCTTTCACTTATTGCAGTTCATCCCTATTTTAGCCTGAAATTACTATCCAGTTGCAATTATTACCTTGTTTCTCATTCTTGTCTCTCACTATTTAACAGAAAAAATAGTCAAATTTTAACTCTTTTTTTTTTTTGTGTGCTAATATACATAACAGATGGCAACTGAATCACAAGCTACATCCCATTCAAAAGGGAAAGGAAAGGGATATTTCTCCTGGACTGCTGACATGGACCGAATTATGGGGACTTGTTTCATTGATCAGATGAATCAAGGAAATAAATTAGATGGTAGATGTGCTTGGAAGCAGACATCTTATATTGCTGTTATTAATGCATTACATGAGCAACTGAAGATTTCCGTGACAAAGGCACACATTCAATCGCGTTTCAAGACATGGGAAAAACACTATGATATACTACATCCATTGCTTCAATCATGCAACTCTGGCTCTGCTATTACATGGGACTATTCAAGGGGAAGAATTGAAGTACATGATGAGGACGTGTGGCAACAACGATTGGAGGCGAATTCCTAAACTTGGACCTTATCGCAGAAAAATTTTGGTTGAAAATTAGGGATGACATATGTGTGCTCTTTTCACAAGATCGGGCTACTGGAGAGGGTGCTCAAACTGCTGTTGAGGCTAATGTAGAAATAGAAACTGAAGAAGAGTCTACCAACTTCGTAGAATCATTGGAAACAAATCCACAATCCTTGGAGGAAGAGAATGAAGTCATGAACAACTTATTAGCTCAACAACGTTCAAAGTCAAAAGCTTCTTCTTCAGCAAATAATCGTGGCACAAAGAGGAAGCTTACGAGTTCTCAGGCACTTTACAAAGTGTTGGAAAGGATGGCTGATTCGTTGGATAGATACTTGAACTCCGAGTCCCCAAAAGCTACGACTCAAAGCGTGCTAGATGAATTGGCTAAGGTTGATCTGGATGAAAGACAATTATTGAAGGGTGTGGATTTACTAATGAACAATGAAAGGAAGTTCGTCACATTTTCTGGTCTCCCAAATGAGCTGAAAAGGCAATGGATACTGATGCACATTGGTGAATGACTAATTGGGTTATTTGTAAAGCTTTTGTTACTTGTAATGTTTTGGAAAGAGAAACTTGAAACTCTATGGAACTAAATTGTTGGAGCTCAAGGCTTTTTTGAAATTCATTATGTGTAGAAGCATTGAAGCTGTGTAGTTCTTTATTGTCCTACAATTACTTTGTTATTTGGTTTGTGTAGAAGTCTGCAGTAGTCCTTTAGAAATATTTTTTTGTGCATGTTATTATTAATTTTTTTTTGTGCATGTTTATAATTATGCTTCAATTATGTTGCTAATTTTACTAGTGTGAGGGTTCTTGATGCTGAACCTTGTTTATGCTATGTGGGTTCAATGTTTTATCTGCCGTGGGAGTTGTGATTAGGTGAATTTTATCCAGAAATTCTTATTTTTTGAACAATTAATAATAAGTTTCCAAGTGGGTTCTTGAATTTATGTAATTTTCAGTGAGTTGACTTTAGTTTCATTAACTAGATAAATTGATCTGGGATTGGAGCCTGTTATGAGCAATTATTTTGGTTTTTGTGAAGGGGGGGGGGGGATTTATGGGTGGGGTGGAGGGGCAGTTAAAGTTGCTTCAACTGAATCAAGAATTAAGTTACTTTTGTGGCAAATAAAGTTGTGTAGCTAATTGAAGCTAGAGGATTACAGGTAGGAGATGCTCCAGTAATAGATGTATTTCGTTGGATTGGTTTTCGTATTGGAAGTGTATTGGGTATTGAAAGTAATTTGGTGATGGTGAGACTGTAATCGTTGTGCTAGCTGATTTAACCAGATTCATGGATGAAGCCACCTCCTACAGGTTTTATTTTGTGTAGTTCTTGATGTTGATGTGGTGATTTGGATAAGATTTTTGGAACTAAATAGATAGTCTGTAAAAGTTTATTGAGTAAATTTGTATCATTAGATTATCTATTTATGTTGCTAAAAATTTGCCTTGAATTATTATATTTTGCAAACTTTATTTAGACACCATTATTGTTCTTGCATCATTTACAATATTTTTGTTGCATTGATTTATATCATTATTTACTATTAAATCTCTCCAAATAAATATACACATGGGCATCTTATCTTTTTTCTTTGATGTATTGTTATATTATTTGTATCTTATTACTTTTAGAAAAATTTTTATCAAGTGCACACTTATGATTACGTGCAATTTGGTCGAAATCTTTATAGGGAAACTTAAACCCAATGGCAATTAAATAGTCTCAAGAAGTGCACTGGTCCATCTTTAACCTCAAAAGTTGCATGTATAAAGATATGTAGACAGATAACAATTACAAAATTGTGTAGATTTTTCATAAAAAAAAAAATTGTACAAGTAATCAACAATTTTATTGTTTAAAAAAAAATCTTCTATAGCATTTCCAAATACAAGCAATTCCAATTCTAACCAAATTTCTTACATCCAAACAGAGGATTTGGAATTCAAAGTTGATTCTGTGCCAATTCTACACATTTCCCAAACAAAGGAATTGCAATATTTGGCATTACAATTTCATGGAGTTACAATTCTACATAATTGTAATTCCAATTCAATTCCAATGCCATAGAACCAAATGCAGCCTTAGTGAAAATGAGTCAATTTCATAACAAAAATACTAAAATCATAATAAAAACACACTAAAATTATGTAGAAAATACTATGCTAAAATAGGTAAATTTATCACTTATCAAAATTTTCCACACTTGAATATTGCTTGTTCTCAAGAAATTGGAAAATCAAGAGGTCAAAAACATGATTCAAGTATTGAAATAACAAATGCCTCATTGTTGAATGCAATTTCACAAGATAAAGTAAATAAGTATTATATAATTTCTTGGTATGTTCTCAATACTCGTCGTATCAAGTAAAAGGGATATAATTATATCGTGATTAAAGCTAATTTAACAAAATTTTTATGCCTTACAAAAGTTCACACACTAAGTATTCAATATGGACAATTATATACAACTCAATAGGACATGTTGAAATTGTACAATTTGTAAGTGTCTTTTGACGTGAAGGTTGACATTTGTAGATGAAAACCCCCAATTACTCAACCCTTTGATTATTTTTACCACTTTTTAGCTTTAGTTTGAGAAGTGAAATTGCCAAGATCAACATTTGTGAATGAGATCCTTTATTACTTGACAATTCATCTTCAATCAACTTGCTATGCATACTCACAATTCAATTGCCGTTTGACGCAAAAATTGACATTTGTAAATGAAGATTTTTGGTTACTAAGCAATTTAAATCATTAGGGTAGTAATATATAACCATTTATCATTGAATTTTATAATATTATTGTCCCTTAATTCAAATAAGTATACTTTTGTCCATATCTACCTCTTAATAATGTAAAATTAAGTAAAGAAAAGAAATTTAAAGTTAAACATGCCAAATCAAGACATAATTACAACCATTTTACAAGATATACTTTCTTAAAAACAAAACTCCTAATCACATAATAACTATTTCTTCATATATTTGTGGAAAATCATTCAAGCAAAGTTGCATAGATTATTTCAAAAAAGTAAAGAAAATCAACAAGTTAATGGCATAAAAATATGATATAGAGGAAATTTTTCAAAAATTTTTACCATATTTTACCATAACAATATCTTGATACATGTACTCCAAACCTCAACAAACATAATCCTTCACCTTTCTCCACACTTAAAATGATACATTGTCCTCAATGCAAAAGAAAGATAAGAAAGAAAATGGAACAAGAAAACTCCCCTTGTTTGGTTAATGAATCTATAAGATGATATTGTTGTTGTCCTTTGCATGCTCTTGGCCCTTGTAAAGTTCTTGTTTGCAATGCTTCACCATGTCTTCATTTTGGTCCTTTCTTGCTCACCTACTTGTTTCAAAGCTCAGACAAACTCATATGCTATGTTAAATCATGTTTAAATAACAAATAAGTTCATAAAGTAACATAGCATGTTTTGAAATACTTGATTTCCTCCATACTTAGTTCTTGCAATGTAGCTTCAAAGGAGTAGAATTCTTATGCACAAGTGATGTAAGCAAATGTATTGTGTTATAATGAAGTTGTCTGCAAATGAAACTTGTGTGAAAATATCTCAAAACAAAATTTCATATTTGGGTGCAAAAAATTAAAATTTGAATCAATGAAATGAAACATGAGATTCAATCCATTTGAATGTGTTAAAGTGTTCATTTCATGCCTACAAAGTTGCCCAACAAACTAGCAAAGAAAGCCCTAAAATCCCCAAATAAAATTGACCAAAACTATCCAAATATACCCCAAAATATGCCTGATCCGTGGGTTGGATCCATGGGTTAGCTAACCCCCGGATGACCCACGGATAGCTCCCAAAATCTACTGCAAAAGTACAGAAATTCTGGTGACATGGTTAATTTTTTCTCAAGTTTGAGTGATGATTTCAACCTTTTAGACCTTAATTTTTAGGCAAACAACTTTACAATCATGTAACCATGTCAATAAATTTTGAATTCATGCATTTAACTCATCCAAATCATGAATACATAAGAAATGAGAATCGATCAAAATTGGCCTCCCAAAAATTCTACAACATTGATTTACGATGAACTTGAAATTCAAAAGTTTCTTTTTGATCTTTTTGGTCAATTAAACACTTCAACCATGTTTTCAATGTTAAAAAAAAGTTGTTAACATCATTTTTAAGCATTCAAAACATCAAAAATTTTAAAGTGAGCATAAAAAATTCAAAGAATCTCCTTTAAGGTCAAGTAACCAAAATGAATAGTTACATTTTTCACCAAAAAGTTCAATTTGATTCTTTCCATGTTTTGAACCTCAAAATCAATATGAATAAGTTTCAAATGATAAAACTAAGTTGCTCAAAACCAATTTATGCATCAAAAGTCCATAGATTACCAAATAAGGATCAATGTTTTCAATCAAAGTTAGCTTATGAATAGTAACCAATGGAATAGTACTTGTAATTTCAATGCCTCAAATTGGTTTACTTGTCCATTTTAAACCTCAAAACCACTTTACATACATTTCAAATGATGAAACTAAGATGTCTAAACCAAATGTACCTTCAAAACACAAGAGATATGAAAATTTAGCATTAAACATCCAAGTTTAAACATGAAACTTCATGGATTGCATCAAAATTCTTCAAACTCAAATTCAAAATAAACTAATCTAACTAACTAACTACAAAACACACTTAAAACATAAATCACACCAAAATAATTTAAAATACCAAAAACACTGGGTTGCCTCCTAACGAGTGCTTCATTTATAGTTTAGACCTAGACTTGAAACACCTTGGTCATGTGATAGGTGTATCCCACAAAGGATGTATACACCTTTGGTGCTTAACTGATTCAACAAATAGAGGTGCATCCTTTGTGCCAAAATGAGTGCTCCCAAATCCATGATCCACTTTGCCATTGTTCCTACCATATGGAAATACTTTAAAAGAACATCATAGCCATGATTGGTTATGCCTTTCTCTTGTGTTAGTATCCTTTTAATATCAACAGAATCAAAGTCACAAGTGAAAAGAGGGACATTAAACTCTTCACTTTCTATCTTTGAATTTTTAATTTTTTTTTATCAAAAGTAAGTTCATTATTGAGATTTGTGTGTTCAAAAGTAGGAGAAACAACTACTTTATCTCCACATTTTCAACTATCTTTTCACACACATATGCATTTTCTTCAATTACTAGTTTTTGTTCATGTTCAAAAGTAGAAATATCAAGCATTTCTTCACATTCATTTTCATGAATAAAAGAATCACAAGACATGCTTTGCACCCTTGTATTATACATGCTTATTTGACTACCAGAGTCATCTTTTTCACAAGTTGGAGTCCTAATACTAACATATGAATCATTTTGAATACCACAAGGTTGTACCTTAGCTAATATTGCACATTCATGATTTTCATGGTCACCTCCACATGTACAACAAGTAATATTCAAATTAGACTCATAGTCAACACAATGCATATCATATTTTTCTAGGAAAGCATTTGCTAATTGTTTCGAACTTGTGAAATAATTTGATTCGTATGATCTTAGCCAATCTTTAGCTTCATGTACTAGAGTTAATGGAAACAATCTTAATTTTATGGGATCCTTATTTACTCCATTGTATCTATCAAAACTAAGAAGGTCAATTAAATTCGAAAAATTGGCTAAATGAGAATAAGCATGTTCAGTTGGATTTTCTCTAAACTGGTCATGTCTAACTAACCAAATGACGTCCAGATCAAATTCATAATCAATTACACTTGTTTTTTGTTCTTACCTTTGATTTGTAACATATTACATTAAAACTTCTGGCAAGACCTCATCCATATGCATGTTATTGAACATGTCTACCAAGTGTTTGATAAAATGCTTGAATCAATTTTAACCTTTAAATGCTTCCTTTCACCCTAGATTCAATTAATAGCTATAAAAACACAACACAAGAGATATCAAAACAAGAAAAACAAAAACGTCTAGAGTAATAAAACTTGTATTTGCCTTGATATTGCCAAAGTTTCTATGTTTTCCTGGCAACGACGCCAAAACCTTGATTGTGAGGTTAAGCTACTACCAAAATTAGGCAAAATTCACACAAACAAGTAATAAAATTTATAAGCTAATACCCCTTTCCGCAAGTGTACGGGTCAAATGTAGTAGGAGAAGTATTAGGATCGATCCTACAAGGAAACAAGACATAGCAAGTGCCAAAACTACTAACTTGCTCTAATATCTAGACAAAGCATCAAATAGGTGGTAGGCAAAGTAAGAAAATTCATATACTTGAAGTATAACAAATGGAAGAAATTCACAAATACAAGTAATATGATTTAGAATCTACTAATTGTCACTAATATGATTGAATAAACCAACATGATGCGAACACGGGATCTAACCAATTACCCAAACTTGGAGGATGAAAAAACACAACGAGATGGCGAAGATGGAAGGCGCCACAACCAAGATGGATACTCGATTGATAAGCCAAAAAAAGGAGGTGCCACAATTAAGGTGATTACTTAATTGATAAGCCAAGAACACTTAGAGCAAACCCTAAAGCATTCAAAGAGAGCTTACAAGAAGCCAAAGAGAGAAAACCCTTAAAGATGAAATTTCATTCAAAAAAATATCAAAAACTAACTAGTCTTACAAGAAATAAAGTATTTATAGGCCTTACAATAGCTAGAAACATGATCCTTATGTCCCTACTTACAACTTACATTAATACCATAAAAGATGAGGCCCAAAATAGAACAAATAGCCAAAAAACGCACTACATTCTGTTCTAGGCCGTGGGGTAGGCCGTGCCATGGCCTTACCCACGGCCTTGATAAGAAACATCACCCCCACATTGGTGAAAAAACCAAATCCGCGACTGACCTGCAGATTCAGATCAAATGGATTACATCCTTGTGCTCATTATCCTCACTTGATCTTCATATGCCTCACGAGGTGTTAATGGTGCTACCACAATCTTGTGATTACTCCACATGAAGAAATATCTATCCTTGTGCTCATCATATGTGACCTTCCTTTTACACCGCCATGGATGACCCAAAATTATGTGGCAAGTTTCCATTGGCACCACATCACAAAAAACCTTGTCATGATATTTGTCTATGAAAAACTCCACTTCCACTTGATTGGTAACCCTTCAATCCTTATTATCAAGGAATAATGACAATTTGTAGGGTCGTGGATGCCTTAAGGTGGGCAATCCTAACTTCTCAACAAGTAAAGTACTAACCACATTAATGTAACTTCTTTTGTCAATGATTACACCACATACCTTGCCATTAACATGGCATCTAGTTTGGAAGACGTTTTTCCATTGCACTCCATCTTCTTCCTCCTTAGGATGCATGCCAAGAGCTCGCTTAAGAACCTTCAACTCATCATGTGCAGGTTGTTCTACCACATCTTCTTTGCTAACTTGTGAGGATTGGATCTCTACATCACTTGATGAAACACTTTTCACTTCCTCATTGCCCATCTCAACTTCACTACTACTCTCCAATGGATCCCCTTCACTTGATGAGATGCTCTCCACTTCACCATTGTCTTTCATGACCATTGTCTTTTTGTTTGGACATTGAGAAGCAATGTGTCCAAATCCCAAGCACTTGAAACACTTGAGATGGCGACTCATTGATGGGGTCGCATGTTGATCTTTCTTTTGAAACTCCAGTACGACCACTTTACCCTTAGCCTTTGAGGACTTTTTAGGCCTTTGATTAGCATGCTCTTTCTTCCAATCAAAAGCTTGATTGTTCCTGCAAGAAAACGTTAATAATAAAAAAAATTTTCCTCACCTACTCTCCCTTACCACAATGAACTCTCACTCTCGTGTATCACTCAATTCACTCTAATGCACTCACCACTCCTCAATGGCCTTTGATTGCTTCCCTTGAAGAAATTAGAAATTTCCTCCAAAAGTATTCAATAACATACCAATTGAGAATCACCCAAGTGTGGCAAGAGGTTGGAATAGGATACAAAGAAGCTAGACTCAATTTGAAAGTTCAAATAGAAGCAAAAGAATAAAATAAAAAAAAAAGGACAAGCTGGAATTTTATCAAACACAAAGAGGGCATTAAGAAAACACAAGAATTTGACTCAAGAAAGGATTCAATAAGACCCTAACCCCCAATATGATGATATTTGAATGAATTTTGCTAGGACAAAGGATTAGAATCCACATTCTTCCTCCTCAAAAATCAACAACTAATGATTTTCCTTTTGTTTTCTCCACTTTAACGTTTCTTATTCAACACAAAGACCAACCAAATACAAACAAAACTAAACAAAATTTCATTCGGATGAACAGTAATCGACATGAACAGTGCTGATGAACAGTATGCTACAGTACTGTGAACAGTGACGAACTACTCTTCTTTTTTTTTTTAACTTCACTTTTCTTTTGAAACTTTCTTTTCTGCACTTTTTTTTCTTTCTTTTTTTTTAACTTTTCTTCAACAATTTCTTTCATCCCAAACAACCAACAATAAAAAACCCATAAGAAGATAGGACCTTTTAAATCCAAATAGCAAGATATTGCAAGATTGATGAAACTAATTAAAAGACAGTTGCTTTAAGTCATTTTGATATCCAAGAACCAAAATATATCACAAAGGTTGGAACTTTAGGTCAAACGGTTGAAACTTTAAGATGAAAACCTAAACTAGTCAAAAACTAGAGTTTTAAATACCCACGAAAAAAACTCAATAAAACCCACAAAAGATGGACTAAGGTTGTAACTTTTTGATGTTTTAAACTCGAAGAAACAAAACCCAACACAAATGAAAGGGTAAGACTCAATCTTTTTGGATTTTTAGACTAAAGAAAACAAAAGACAACAAGAATAAGATGAAAAACCTAGCAGGAATTTTCTAAGACTCAAAGAAATATGAAAACAATAAGAAATAAAATGATATAACCTGGGTAAAGGCACTAGCTCTGATACCAATTGATGCGAACACGGGATCTAGCCAATTACCCAAACTTGAAGGATGAAGAAACCCAACGAGATGGCGAAGATGGAAGGCGCCACAACTAAGGTGGATACTTGATTGATAAGCCAAAAAAGGGAGGCGCCACAATTAAGGTGATTACTTAATTGATTAGCCAAGAACACTTAGAGCAAACCCTAAAACATTCAAAGAGAGCTTACAAGAAGCCAAAGGGAGAAAACCCTCAAAGATGAAATTTTATTCAAAAAAATATCAAAAACTAACTAGTCTTACAAGAAATAAAGTATTTATAGGCCTTACAATAGCTAGAAACATGATCCTTATGTCCCTACTTACAACTTACATTAATACCATAAAAGATGAGGCCCAAAATGAAACAAATAGCCAAAAAACGCACTACATTCTGTTCTAGGCCGTGGGGTAGGCCGTGCCATGGCCTTACCTACGGCCTTGGTTAGAAACATCACCCCCACATTGGTGAAAAAACTAAATCCGCGACTGACCTGCGGATCCAAATCCGTGGATCAAATTCTTTGCCAAATTTCTCCTTGAAAACGGCTGAATCAACTCTTGTCCAAAAACAATGTTGTAGCCCTTTGAGTTAGCTTTTCAATGGCACAAGAATCATATGATTTCGTGGTTAGGAGGCAAAGATATGATTGAAATACTAAAGACTGACCAGAGAGCATCGCAGTACAGACACACTTTAATAATTCGAGCTTTTGGCTATGAAATCATAAAAACTGGACTTTCATGTCTTCATTTAAGTTGTAGAGCATTCTATTAGCTTCGAAATACACTAAAAATCATCTCCATCCATGTCTTGTAGCTTGAGTTATCATCAAAATACCAAAGCATGTCATGCTGTCAAACTCTTTCCTGCCCATTTCGTCATCTTCCTTTGATAGTAGACCTTGTATTCCTTTCTCAAAGGCTCAAGAACGGTGTAAATGTTTGAATTTGCTACAAATCTCATCAACAACAAGCTTGGGAGGTGTTGGTGTGGCTTGGGTTGCATCAAACTTACTATATTAATCTTGTCTTGCTAAAGATTGCAATTCAATATGAAAATCAAAACTTGTTCTTACAATGAATTGGCTAGAGTTTAACTATTCTCATATTAAACTCTTGTGAAATGCATGAATTGTGGTCTTAAACAACCTTAATCTACCTACTTACACCACTATTCTCATGTGAGTAAATCATAGGCTTCATCTACCATTTTTCAATGTTATAAGTAGTTCTTATTGTCAAATAATAACATCTAAATGATTTGCAATAGGTGATCAAGCTACTACAAATGTTAAACATTGATAGATGAACAAGCGAATACAAGTTATAGCAAGTATAAAACATCCAATTCATATCATTAGTTTCATCTAACCCTAAGACAAGTATTTAATTAAATATAGAATTCATAACTTGAGAGTATAGGAATTCAATAAAATAAATCATAACAAGTAAAGAAATAAAGATAAAGAGATAGAAATTCTCATTTCAATGGCTCCAATCCTTCATTTCTTCCTTGAATATGAAGTTGTACAAGTGAATTCTCCAAGAGTTTTTTTACAAATATTGAAATTTGCTATAAAACTACAAAGAAAACTACTAAACTAACTACTTTGGGAGTGCTCCTCCCCTCAAGACATGTTCTAAAACTCTTGCATGAGCTCCCTATTTATAGACAAATTTACCTAATCAATTGAAAACAAAATAATTACATTGATTCTCCAAATCACAAAAAGTCTTTCTTGGTTTTTGAAATATTCCCTTGAGCAACCAAAATACAGCTTGCATTTGAAAAAGTCTTAAAAAGCAATGTTAAAAGAGCTCCAACTTGCAACCAACCAACCTTAAGTCAGTTGTGATCCACAGGTGTGCTGCCCCATAGATCTAACCCACAGATTGCTACCAGAAATTGGTCGATCAACTCTTTCTCAAAATATGAAAGTTGTAGCCCTTAGAGTTAGATTTCCAAAACACAAATAATAAGGTCATCTGAAACTTTGGATGCAAAAATATGGCTAAAATACTAAGAGGCGGTCAGAAGATATTCGTAGCACAAATTCACTTCAGTAATTTGGCATTTTGGCTATGAAGATGTGAGAACTGGATTTTGATGTCTTCATAAGAGATATAGAGTATCCTCTTACCTTAAAAATACAAGAAGAATCATCTCAATCTAACATTTGTAGCCCAAGGTATTGCCAAACTACTAAAATGTGCCATTGTTATTGACCCCTAGTTTTCTCCATTTCTTCACATCCATTACTTCTTTGCACTTCTCTTTTGCTTGTTATTCCTCATATGCCTGTAAGACATTTTTGTGATGTTGATCTCTTAATTTCATGTTGAATTTGTTGATGACAATTTTTTAAAAATTAAGCAAAATAATTCTCTAAGTTTTGAATATAAAAGTTGTTCCTTTGAGCTTCTAATTCAGTCATCATTGAATCTACAATGAATGTGGTGGCTTGTGTTCCAATTGATCCAAATTATGATTGAATGTATAAAACTTACAAGATTGTGCAAAAATTGTGCATTAATTTTCTCAAAATATAAATTTCGATTCAAAACCATAAAAATCGGGTAAAACCCCTAATTTTTGAAAATTTCTTCACATGGAAGAAACTTAGTGAAAATGAGCAAATTTCATAACAAAAATAGTAAAATCATAATAAAAACAAACTAAAATTATGTACAAAATACTATGCCAAAATAGGTAAATTTATCACTTATTAACCGCTGAGACAACTGTCGGCAACCCTGGCAGGGAAATTGGCTCGACAAGAACACCCTTGATATAATGATCAAAGAAATGATAGGAATAGATCTCCAGATCCTGGTGCTGGGGTAGCTAGAGTCATTAATACCATTTCTGGAGGTCCCAGTGTAGGAGATAGCCGAAGTTCTAGGAAGAGAATTTATCGGCAATTCTCTTCAGAATCTTTTGAATCAGGCCCTCGTCTTTCAGAGACTCTTTCTTATGGGCCCAATGATCCGGTGCCTACTGCCTCGGGTAGCAATAAAGCACTAGTGACTAAAGTGGTTGCTAACAACTACTTAGTCAAGAAAGTTTCCATTGATACTGGAAGCTTTCTGAATATCATGTACTACAAGACCTTCGAGCAAATGGGCTTAAAAGATAGTCAGCTCACACTAGTCCGGACCCCATTACTCGGTTTCGGGGGTCAAAGTCATGCATCCAGAGGGAATGATACGCTATCAGCTACCATTGGAAAATACCCCCCCCCCCCCGTCTCGGACTCTTCAAGTTAATTTCCTTATAGTCAAGGCAAATATTCCTTACAATATGTTGCTTGGGCACCCTACTCTTAATGCTCTTAGAGCTATCTTCTCCACGTATCACTTGAGCATGAAGTTTGTAACTCCCGAAGGGATAGCTGAAGTCTTTAGTGATATCTGAACAACGAGGGAGTACTACACTGCTACTCTACAAGCAGCCTCTTCGGCAAGCTCTTCTAAAAATACCAAGAGGATGAGATCAGATGATGGCAAACCTTGTGGAAGTTCGGTCTTAATTCTTGATATTTTGGAGACTCTTCCATCCAAAAAAGTCACCTCAATTTGAAACCAATAATGAGATGGAAAATGTGGTGGTGGATGAAGAAAATCTGAAGCACACTGTTAAGATAAGCCGAGGTCTTTCCTCTAAAACCCAAGACGCCTTAACAGCTTTGTTAAAAGAATTTAAGGGAAAATTTACCTAGATAGTGAATGATGTCGCAAGGATTTCACCTAAATTGATGATTCACAAGTTGAATGTGGATCTGCAGGTCAAATCAGTTCAGCAAAAGAAAAGGCATTTCGACACGCTAATTGTTGGCCGCCAATAAGTTGACAAATTGTTGGCTGCCAATATGATACGAGAAGTGCAATATCTGACTTGGTTGGCCAACCCAGTGATGGTAAAAAAAACTAGTGGGGGCTGGGGAATGTGTGTTTATTATTCTGATTTGAACAAAGCTTGCCTGAAAAATTGTTACCCTCTACCTTGAATCGATTCTTTAGTTGATTCAGCCATTGGTAATGAAATGTTTTATTTTTTGGATGCGTTTAAGGGATACTACCAGATCGGGATGACTGAAAAGGATCAGGAAAAGATTGCCTTCATCACCGATCATAGGGTCTATTGTTATATTTCCATGCCATTTAGGCTCAAGAACGCCAGGGTCACTTACCAACGCTTGGTTGATAAGATTTTTCATCAATAGATTGGCAGAATAATGAAAGTTTATGTTGATGATTTACTTGTTAAAAACCGAACTGCTGATATATTTATAGACAATTTGGAAGAGGTGTTCCAAGTTTTAAAGGATGTTTAGATGATGCTTATCCTAAAAAATGTGCTTTTGCCTTGAAGTTCGAGAAATTTCCCAGTTATATGATCTCTTCTCGAGGTATAGATCCAAATCCCGATAAAGTGAATGCAATTCAAAAAATGGCCCCGCTAACTTCGATCAAAGATGTTCAAAAGCTTACAGGTCGGCTTGCAGCACTAAATAAGTTTCTTTCCAAATCCTGTAACACCCTAGAAATTCATGCAAAAATCATTCATTTGTATTATGTTCATTAGGAAAAAAAAATGGGGTGGCCGAATTTGTAGAAAAAAAAAATGAGCATGTTGTAATTAGTTCCTTAAGAGTTGTACCTAGGAAATCTTGCAAGACTTATTGGAAGATAAATAACAAAAAATTCTTTCTAATTAACCATTGCCAAGTGTTGGGAAGAAAGTCAAAAATTACTTTGTCTTTGTCTTGTTTTAATTGGTCCATTTTTTTTCCAATTCTTTTCCATTTCTTTTCTTCTTTACTTACCCAATTTCTCTCTTCTTTTTCTTCTTGCTGGCCGGTTGCTTTCTTCCTCTTTTCTCTCCATTTTCTTTCAATTTTCTTGGATCTTTTACTTCCATTTACTCATTTTTCAACCATACAAATTGAGTGGAACTTCCTCCTAAGCAACTATCTTGTCTACCTAGAGGTATTTCCCATGAATTTCTCTTCTAATTTCAAGTGTAAGATTATAGTTTTTAGCTCTTAAGTTATGTTTTTTCTTGGTTAAGTAAGATTGATTTTGGTCATGAAAAGTGAAGTTTTATTCCATGAATGTGAAGCTTGTGAACTTGTATGCCTTGTAGATAGTATATTAAACTTGAAAAGTCATGATCTAGGTTTGATTTACTTGAAGAACTTGGAGTGGTTTATGTATTTTTGTGATGAATTTGAATGGAATTGAATTGAGTTTGATGTGAGATTAGTAGAACTACTTGAAATTGGGTTGTTGGATGTTTTCTTGCAGGTTTAAAAATTTTTGGGTTAGTCCGATTATAGGGGAAGTGCTTCTTTTTCTACAAGCAATAATTATATATTTTTTATATTATAAGAAGGCGCAAGTATTGATACTTACATATTTAATTTTTTGAGTTAGGAAAAGCAGTTCCAGAATATTGGACTTCTACATATGCTTTATTTAGAGATGAATGGTTCTTACCCTTGTGATTTTATCCAAATAATTTATACAAATGATTTTTTTTATGTTACCTTTGAAACTATTGCGTTCTTCTCAAACTCTATTCTTGATATGTAAATTGGATCATGTACGATTAATGTAACTTGTTTAAAGACACAAGAATTACATGAGTAGCACGTTTTCAAGACAAACTTATGAATATTGCATAATACGAACGGGTATGATGAACCATATTAGGTTTTAATCGTCATGAGATAGTCGATAAGAGTTACACTCCTAACAACACAAACTTGCTTGGTACAGAGACTATGTTGAGTGGGGTTAAAGACTTCTACCTAGTAGAATTGATGAACCAAGCTGTATACTCAGTGCCCATGAACGTATGTAGTCATGTTATGAACCAGTATCAAGTCCTATGCTTTTGAAATTGTTTTTATATTATCAACACGACCATGATCATGATCATGATCATGACATGAACATAATATGTCTAATATGAAACAAATTTTGGATGCAATATTTGTTATGTGTTTTTGCTACCACTACAATACTGATTTCTATAAAATATAAAGACTATAACCATTATATTATGGAATAATTTATACTACAAGGAATGAACGAATACATGCATTTGACAATATTTTTAAATGCCATATACATATATTATCTAGATGGTCTAATAAGGACACTAAGTATCACTGGCTAAGCTAATGTTACTCAATCCACGTTGCCTATGTATTTTTTTGTAGATAGTGAATGCGACCTTATGTATCTCGAGGATGCTGAGGACTACGCTTGATAAAATGGATGAGTAAGTGCAGATATATAATAGAGTTAGAACTCTATAGACTTTCTAGACAAATTATTTAAATTTATTGTTTCATAAATTGACCAAGTAGCTTATCTAATAATTTCTATGTTTTTTTTTTCTTTTTCTAAAGAGGATTAACGGTAAGATTCCACCTATTCCCTCGGTGACTCAAGTCTAGGTCTTGCCAACTAAATTCTGCATGTGTTATTTCTTCCATTGAAATTTAGATTTCATGTAGTCCTTTTGAGGATGTTTCTGAAGCTTTGTATCCTCTAATTGGTTTTGAAGATACGGCCGCGAATGTAACGTACCTGACAAGTGCGATTTAGGAGCATGACAGGTCTCCTCTGCCACCACCTCCCAATGAAAGTTACATGGATCAGTCCCATTTCAGAAAAATTAACCTCCTCTGCCGCCTAACATGGGCAAATATTACATACGTCATGTTATCCCATGGTAAACATTAGAATATATGCAGCCAGTTTCCTAGCGGAGCTTTGGGCACTTTGGCAGGATTTGAGTTTGGCTTGAGACCTTGGAATCAAGCACTTGGAGGTGGAATCTGATAGCCATTTGGGAATTCACTTGGTTCACCATGCTACCGAACATCATATGCATTTTAATATTTTATGGGAGATCCATGACCTGCTAAGCAAACGTGAAGGTAATTCATCCGCAGACTTGCTAGCGGGGTCAAGTTTGAATTTGCAATTGGGGATAACTCGTTTTCCTGATTCACGTGATAAGTTGAAAATTTTTCTTGCAGCACCCAGATTTGTAAATTCTTGTGCTGTGCGATTAAGCACGTATTTACTTTGATTATTTGTGTCTTTTCATGTCCATGCTTACCGTTTCAACTCTTAAAAATTCTCATGTGGACCATGGTCTGTGCAACAAGGCTCCCTTCTTCACGGGTGGCTGTAAGTTCTTGTGCTTCGCAAGCACGTATCCACACAATTCTTGTGCTTCATGCATGCATTTCTAGATTCACCTTTATGAATACGCAGTAGGATCACTAGTCAAATGCATAATTTCAGTATATTTAATAGAAGAGGAAGCAACCGTTTTAACTTTTCCAGTATCTTGAAGCAGCAGTAAATATATACCCATTAGAGCTAAACAACTAAGTTGTTGTAGAGAACATGGAGACTAGTCTAGATGAGCTTAAGGACTGCATTTTTCAAGCTTCTTGTCGCAGTTGCATCAATACACTAAAGGCTAATATATATATGTTCTAGATTACGGTGTATATATTGAGAATAAGACCATAAAACTAAACTAGCTATATGTATTTGAAAAAAATAAAGAAAATACTATTGTAGATTAGAAATTCCGCAAATTTCTTCATTTCCTTGATTCATTGCTGAAAACTTCACTGTTGCAAATGGGGCATGTCTGGCAAAAACAAAGTAAAATTTTCTGTAAAACATATTATTAACATAGACATGGAGAACTTTGTCAACAATTTTGGCTATACCTTGTTGATGCTCAGCCATTTAGATCCACAGTTGGCATGGTATGCATGTTTGCATGGCAAAAATATCTGCCGGTCCCCTCTTTTATATCTCATTTGGCAGATTACACACCTGATAAACAAACATTGAGAAATGATGACTAATTTTCTTTTATTGAAACGGATATTTCAAAAAAGGTTTCACAGAGAAGTATGTGTAAAAAATGAAAACACTTTACCTAAATGTACAAGGCCCTACAGGTTTGGGTAGAAAAAGAGAGGCAGTACACTCTTTCAAATATTATCCTCTTTGCTATCTAAAAATTACTCTAGAAAAAGGTATACATGAAAGAGCAAACCTAGGGCTTGTCATTTTGAAGGCCATTACTTCAAAATGATATCGATATACAGAGGGACGTTTCTCCATGTAGAAAGGAAATGGGGCAGAAATCCCAGATCATTGGATCACCTTGAATTCAGTAACACAATATGTCAACCTCTATACTAGTGATATTGTGGACTATATTTTCTGTGTGAAGTTCAGCATTTCTTTGTTCGTGTTTTAATAATCATTTGCATTGAGCAAGCCATGAATAGCATTATTGAGGCACAGAATCAAACTGAATTTGCAATAGTTTCTCTTTAGTCTAATCACAAAAATAAATCAATTTTGCCGATATTTCTTCCTGCACGCCAAATCATCAAGGCTATATCCCTTGTACCAAATCCTGCGATGTAATATTTGCTAATTACACTAGAACAAGCACTCCTTAAGTATTATGCATTAATCTTGGCGATGTTCTTGCTAAAACTGAAATCCACAAATTTAGCAACTTATCAATGTGATAGGTCAGGCTCTCCCACCTCCTGGTCACCCCAGCGAGCAAAGAATTTGTGCTTTAATTTATTACCCAACCTAGACAAGAGGCAAACCTTGTCCAGAAGGCTTCTGCCAAATGCAGGTGCACAGTACGCAGAACGCTGTTTCCGAGCAAGACTACTCCCACAAGAGTTGAAATTATGATAATCCCCAATGAACTCCTATCTTTGTTTCACAGTTAAAAATTAATGCAGATCCAGAAATTCATATCATCTTGCTAAAATTGCCATGACTTATAGTAAAAGTATAAAACCCAAAAGGAGTACACACACACACACACAAAGAGAGATGCATAGCTGTGGCTCAAGGGCAAATTGAAAAGATAATGATCACCTTAGACACGAAAAGATTAATCAGAAAAATACCTTTCGTCGGATTTTTTTCTGGAGAAAATTCCTCCAGACTTGTATTTTGATGTTGGTAGTAAGTCAATAAGTTCTTGTGAAAGTCCCCGATTTTCAGTCCCAACAGCTTCCCCCAAATCAAGTAATTCCTACAAATAATATCAATGACCGGATTTCATTTCCAAATATTATGTATAGTCATTCTTATTGTGTCACTGAAAGAACAAACAGACCAGGTCCTAATGTGTTTTGACTTTTCTTGGTAAAGGTGAAATTACAAACACCTCATTTTGTACTAACAGACTCGTAAATTTTCCTCACGGAAATTCTGTTTCCGATAATTGAACACCATTATATGTACATTTAATATGCATTTCTCTGTTCCATTCCTGTAGATCCTCAGACCATGCCCAATTGGACGCATGTAGAACATTCAGTAATGCAGCTACTGCCTAATGACGGAGTATACATCACTATGCCGATGCCAGAAACTAGAGAAATGAAATGAAGATGCTAAACTATTTGGGAAAGTTTCAGAAATGGTAAGTGAAGAAATCACAAACTCAATTTTGGATTTTTGGATTGGCTTTCCTGATTGCATGACTTAGATGCATGGATAAGATTTGAAGATGTCCTTCTCATTACTCATAAGTTCATTTAAGTGGTTGGTCTTAAAACCAGTAATCATATGAAAGAAAACATACAAGTAAATTCAATCCTGGGATATTCAGATATTAAGCACCTGCCCCCTTTCCCAAAGTGGTTTAAATGGTCGCTGCAAATAAAGTTCAATTCTTAAATTGCTTTTCCACTAATATCTTTTATGTGCTTTCTAATAATGTTGTTCTGCGAAAATGAATTTTGTATTGGTGAGCCTATTATGATCACTGATCAATCCTCTTTGTGGTGCAGGACTTCAAACTGAATTATTCTGCATGCAGTTTTATCTACTAAACAGAGCAGAGGATAAGCCAAAGAGAAGGAGGACACACCAATGATTTTCACAACTTAAACAGCAGTTACTTTGAGAGAGAATGAAAAGGCAAACAGCAGAAGCATAATTGCCCCCAACTTCTAGGTGTTCTTTTTATGCACATTAGATGCTGAAAAGCCTTGATGGGAGACTAGGTCTTAGAAAAACATAAAAGGAAAAGAGCTTAGGGTTTGCTTAATTTAAAGTAATCATGAGAACTGGCATCAACCTTTCTTGTTAATCAAATTTCATTCATTTGGTTCTAATCGAAGGAAAGCTAATTTGACACAGGAAGAATGCAACTATGAGGACTGGAAAAATTCCATGCATTCAAACCTCATAAGTCATGTTGTCAAGATCTACACTATCTTCCCAAACGACCTGCAACAATGAGGAAACAATAAAAGAACAAATTGATATCTTGTTAAGATTTTCTGAAAAGCAATCTAGCCCTTCTTATTCAATCAAAATAATAACCAGCTGAAGGCTATGCAGAGTGAAAGAAAGAAAAATATAACTAATTCACATACCTGAGAACTAGAAGCATCATGTTGACTAAAGGGACCTGCAGAGTATTGGCAATATAACACAATGAACAAGAATTTTGATCATATAGGGGATTGCAAAAGAAAAATTATCGATTGAATGATGAATCAAGAGGCTAGTATTTGTCCAGTACAAAATAAACAAGCAGAAATTAATGAAAAGTACCAAACATTTAAAAGAAAGATAGGGCAGAAACTGCATTACAAATTAATGATAACAGAACAGAAAACATTCTAATATAAGATTAGGAAGGATCACCACTAATACCAAGAAGGTGCAAAGTTGGAACATTGTATCAAATTTTCTTAAATTGTTTACACTGTGAAGGACCAAACAACAGAACAAAATCTTGAACTCACATTCTTCAGGGATGGCCTCCATATTGGGAGTCTCGTTTTCTTCGGAAGGCATATCCACAACCGTTGGTTCTTCAATATTCATAACAGAAGGATATTCCCAAGCTCTCCTATTGTAATCCATCCGCATTATTTCATCATTTACCTCATAAGGACCATAATAGGAAGTATTGTCTGGACCAGAGTATCCAAATCTGTAGGAATTCACGTTCATTGACCAATATGCAGGTTCCTACACAGAAAACATAAACAGAATACATTCATCAGCAACAAAGGTTATCATTCAGATACACATCTCATAAGCTCAAGTGCTTGGCAATGTTTTAGCAATAAGGCATTTCACCGAAGTAAATAGAATAAATCATTCTAGTACAATACACTAATTAATAATCCCAATCGCATTTATGATGCCACTATTGAATTGTACTACATGAAAAACAGAAAAAATTAGAACCACTAAATTTCTTCTCAAATTTAGCACTTTCAACATAAATTGCAGTTTGACAGCTGTACCTTAACACTCAACCAAGAACTGCATCTGTCTATCTATAATAATCATGACAGCTGATCATGATTTATTGGAGTAAAGCAACCATAATCTGTCATCAATTTTATGTTTCTCTACTAACAGGACAGTCAAATGATATCCTACGAATAAGCTGGAATTTGAAGCAATGTTGAAGTCAAATAGTACACCCTCAGAATTCAACCAGTAAAAAAGCAATTCTAAGTATTTAATCCTACTGCTTTCATGAAACTTCTGATAGTATAAGGAACTGTATTTCTCTTCTAGAACAGAGCTGCTCCAAAAGAAAGGCAATATTACCTTAAGCGCTGTGCACTATTACTCGGTCAAATTACAGATACCCATTTGTACATTATGCAAGAAGAATTCAAAAATCACAAGAAATAATAAAAAAAAAATTACCTGATCATGAGGCATTGATGGAGGGTGACCATAAGGCAGAGGGACCTGTGAAAGACCTCCAAAGAAGTCCATAAAACTCTCTGTGCTATTATAAGGAAAACCAGCAGTCATGTAATGCACCTCCTCCATTTGATGATTCCCATCCATTTTCTTCAACTATTGATCTCAATCACCTAAACCAAAGAAAAACGAGAAGCAACAAAAATTTCACTTTACAGAAATGAAAGAAGGAAAAAGTAACAACTAAACTTGTAGAACCTTCAAACTACAGAGTTCTTTAAGTTATCCATTTTTATTATTTACATAAAAAAAAATCTGCATTTTCCAATTTCTCAACCAAAATATGCAAACAGGTCTGTAAATAAACCAAAAAAAAAAAAAAAAACAGAGGGGTAGGAGAACGGACATTGATTGATGATGAGCTCGGAGCAGAGAATGAAGGTACGCTAAGCCAAGCTTGTTTGATGTGGTTTGGAATTGGTGGATTTGTTTTTAGCTTTGTTTGTTTGGTAAGAGGAGGAGAGCACAGTGGTCAGAGGGTGGCAGTGTCTGTATCTCTAATCTGTCTCATCTCATCCACAACCGTTGGGTTCAGTGGGCTAGTGCTGGACTTGAGACACACACCAGCTTTTACCACGCATGTATACTCACAGGTTTATATATTTTTAGGCATTGGATTATTTGGCTTTTCTGAGGGATTTATGTTCTCGTGAGATCTCGTGAGAGATACTCGAAATTTTCATGGATTTGTGTTTAAAGTTAAAGACTGTTAAAGGGATTAATAATAGATGAAAATATAGTGTAGAATTAGAACTTGAAAGTTTTGGTGTATATTATATTATGACACGTTGAATAGTGGGGTACTAATATTAGGCTACAAATTGTAAGTTTAGTATTTGTTTTTATTTTGTAATTCATTAAATCTTTGTCTTTTGAAATTTTTTTTAGAAATCTTTGTTTTTTGAAAATTTTTTTAGAACAGTATAATTATTTATGGCTAAATTTAAAAGAACTATTTGTTTTAGGAAATATTGGTTGTCAAAAGAAATAGGAATTACTAAATTGTCTTTTCTTGTGTAATTTCGATAGCTTAAGGTTGAATTTGAAAGAACTCTTCAATTTTGGAATACTGGATGATCTTTTCCTTTCATAATTAATGAGATTTTAACTTTTAAGCATGTAAAATATTTGTGAGAAATTGATGTGCTAGGTGTTAAAATTTGTATATATAGTTTCTTTTTCATTTTTATTTGTGGTTTAGTTCATTAAATCCAAACATAGAAGATTTCAATTACTCAGTTCAATCCTTACCTTAAACTTTGTTATGTCTAGTCAAATTGAGATCAAGATTCCACAGCATTAGTGCAACAAAACTATTCAAATGTGAAGATCTATCCAATTTGACTTCCCAATCTAGGTCCAAAATAATAAACAAGAAAAAGAGACAATGATCTCGCACTGGGCCTAGAGGATAGTATGAAAATAAAGCCGTTTTAATAGCCGGTAAGATCTGAGAACTGAGAAGTGTGCATGAGAGAGAGAGAGGAGCCGCATTCCCAGAAACCTGTCTGCGTGATCTTTGCCGTGCATCTGTAGCAACCCCAGCAGTAAAGGAGTAAAGTACTCTATCTTTGATATATCTGGTCTTACTAGGTAAGGGTCTAGGAGTAGTAGTATATTGGTCCCTACAGAATCCAATCCTAATTGGTCTCCTCACAACAACCCTCCTTAGTGAATGGGGATAAGCTTAATTATTGAATTACCCAACTCACCTTGAAAATCCCATAAATCACAATTTCAAAAAGCAAAATAACAATAAAATTATCCTTTGATCATTGATTAGCTTATCCACTAGATTATTTCTCTATAGACTGGTCTTAAAATCTTCTAATTCTAATTTCGTTATCTCACCACAAAAAATTCTTAATATGTTATAGCAAGAATGGACATTTCACTTAATAATGCAAAATTAAAACGCATATGTAGCCAATTAGAGAGTACGTTAACAATAGTCCACTTTTGAGGTTGATATAGGATTTTGTATGCCATATGGATCAAACAGTCCACTAGGCCTTTGTCTTTATGGAGGAAAACAACAATTGAGAGGCTTTTTGACAAGATACGATATCTAGAAAATGTTTCTTCTTTCGAAGTTGTAGAATGGATCCAAGTTCACTTCATAAATATTTTTTTGTCAAGTTGTTGTAAACTATACAACAAATAATATAAATTAAATAGTAAATGATGTAATCACGATTTTTAAAAATTTTTTAGTTGGAATTTTTTAACGATGTATAATTAAACCACTCATTATACAATTTACACTACTTACTGTCCAATTTACATAGCTAATCCTGACCGGTGATTTAAAAACTTCTGAGTTCCCAACACCATGCAATTAAGGATAGTAATTTTCGACACGACTCAAAACACGATACAAATCTAACCGAAAATAGCGTGTTTGGATTTAAACTTGGTGGGTTCGGGTCGAAATCGAATCAAAACCGATTGACCCGCGAATAAAACAGGTCAAGTTCGGGTCGACTCGCAAACCCAAAAAAAAAAACTAACTGTTTGTAGCTTTGTTTTACCTATTCACATTCAAACACAAAATTCACTCATTAAATAATTAATCAAGTAAATTGTATGAGAAATTAGGAATTCTACCTAGGTTTATGAGGAGTAAATTGTAAGAGAAATCAAGTATGTGTTAGTGTGTGACTTTGATATTGTTGTGTGCAAAAATGTGTTTGATCCTTGTGTGTGAAAAGTGTTTGTTAGTTTCTTCCCTTCTTCTTCTCCTTCTATTTTTCTTCTTCTTCTCCTTTCTTTTTTTTTTTTCAGTGTCTACACGTCAACTCGTCAACCCACTAGCCCTCCAACCTGTGACGGGTCATGTTCGGATTGATTCTTCATGGGTTGGCGGGTTGGGTTCAAGTAGGCTAGTTTCTTGTTATACTTAAGTCTCAACCCGATCCGCTAACTCGAAACCCGACCAGATTACCACCCTTACATGCAACTAAGAAATTGCCAACAAACCCCACCTTTCTCTTGCAATAAAATTACTGATGCTGTTATGTTTCTTACGTCTGTCTGTTATTAACGGAACAAAGACCACGAAAGGGAAAATTCTTCCTAACTAGCAGTTTAATGGTCCTATCAACAGATAGAGGGGGAAAAACATGTTTGGTTACCCTTTCATTTTACATTACCAATTGGATAAATTAAACTAATCTTCTTGTTCTTCTTGTTCTTGTTCTTCTTCTTTTTTTTTTTTTTTTTTTTTTAGAAGACAGTCTTCTTGTTCTTCAGAATGACACTAAGCCCACTATCAGCATCCCCTCAAAAGCGTACGAATTAGACACACAATGAATAGCGAACTGTTTCAACCAACACAATACTAAAGATTTATCTACTTCATATCCTATGACAGCATTGAGAAAATGGAAATAAAAGCCTGTATCAAATGTCTCTAGCACTAAACCAATATAACACACCCTACTTGTCTACCTATGTATCAAATTTTAACATACATATATATATATATATATATATATATATATATATATACTAGGAATGAGGCACGTGCTTTGCACGTTTATAAGTTCTGTTAACAAATAATGTTGCTTATTTTTTGTGAAAACTCAAAATGCAGACAGATAACTTTAAAGAAAAAGAGATCAACAAATTGAATAATTTTATTAATGCAGGATATCTCATTCCCTTTATTTTATTTCCAACTTCAAAATTCTATGTAAATTATCCTGTATGAAATAACTTTTTTTGGACAACATATTTATATTTAGTAACATAATTATAGACAAAACAATACACAAAGATCTAAACTACAAATTCTCATTAATTGAAACTTTTGATGTGTATGTCGTAAGTAATATTAGATCATGAACCCCAGGTTTTTCTTAGCTTCACATATTATTTTCTTTTCTAAAAGAATTTGAATAGAATAGATGAATGTCTCCAATAGCAAAGAAAGTTGTTGCATAATGATGGTTTTTTTAAAATATCCTTGCAAAAAAAATTATGAAATCTTTTGAAAATTTTAAATTGTTATCATATAAAAGGTAACTTGTTATTATTTTGTACTTGAAATCCCTAAGCTTTTGATATTGACTAATAATTTTACATATTTCTATTATATCTATAAAGTATCAAATGAGACTTTAATATAGTTGCATCAAAATTAATATTTCTAAATGAGACTTTAATCTAACTCTTTATGTTTTCGTAAATGTCCATTCTTAATATGATTAGACTTAAAAGATAAGGATATTTAAAGAAATACATTAAGTGCTAAAATATCAAACATAAAGTTAAATTTAAAAAATATAAAATTAATTTTATTTTAAAATATTTAAAAAATGATTTCTCTTTCAATGTTTTGCCTATTTGTTTATTTATTTATTTTTGCTAAAATACTTTTTTGTTTAGATTATGAAATTTAAATTTATATACAAATAAATTAAAAATATTTTATAAAATAGGAAAATATAAATTTTTATACTAAAAAATAAATATATATTTTTGAAAAATCTAATTTAAATTGTACTTGTTAAATATTTGTGAGACTTTTAAAAGAAGATTGAGTTTGATTAGGATTTCATCAATCTACTTTTTGTAGTCCCATTAGTATCTTTTTTTTTAATATGACTATAATTTAAAAAATAAGGGTACTTTTATGAAATACATTAATTGTTAAATCACTTTAGGTCTAACATGAACTTTTTTTATACTTTTAGTCATTTTAAATTGGTTTATTATGATTTCTTTTTTTAACAAATCTAACATGTATATAAGAATGATGACAACTTTATCATATGAGCATATCAAATAAGGACAATTTACATGTTAAATTGGTAATATAAGTACTTTGTAGAGACACACATAAGTCTAGTGGTTCTAACTCTCGGATAATGAATTATTTTAAAAATAGCACTTGCTTGCTGCATACAAACATATTGCTACTATTGTGTAAAATTAATGAGTTAACTAAGTTATATCATTTGTTTGGATTGATTATGCAATAAAAATGTACAATTATTTTTTTTTTTGCATATCATTTGCAATCTTGTGATGACTTATCTTATTTAGTTAGGTTATTTTTGTTACTATTTTATTCTATCTTTATCATAAATTTTATCTTATTTCCACATAATTGGTAATATTCATCTCTTTCTTCTATGCTTTAAGCACAAAAAAAAAATTGTGCACCTAAATATTTTAAAACATATGTTATGTTTTATTTTCTTTTGCCAAAATAAAGATAATTATATATAAGAAACTACATTTCTGTGTATACTATGTTCCTTAAAAATTAATATCATTTTGTGTTGTATTTTTTACACACACACTCACACATTAAAAAACTAATAATCCAATTCTTTCTTTCAAATATTTAAATGATACGTTTTCAATGTATTTATAATGAAGTACTCTTTAATATATGATTTCCTTAAATTTGACTACTTTTAATGATCTAAGCAATTGATAGATACATTTTATGAAATTCTTATTTTATGAATTAATATTATTGATTATTTGGCATTTTCATAGATATTGACATAATTGATTACTCAATAGAATCGTTAAGTGTTATTCGCCAAACTCACAAACTTGTGTAATAAGTATATATAAATTTTTCAGTGTTAATTAAAATATCATATATTATGAGAATAATGAGTTTTGAAATTTGTTCATAACTATATCCTCATAAGACTTGCAAAATCTTTTATTTTATATTTATTTTAAAAAATAATGCATTTACATGTGTTGAACTTCTAGCCTCCACTTTCTGTTAGTTTGGTTTTTCCTTTTTCTCTCCAAGTCCAAGAAATAAGATATGCCTTGATTTTGTGTCATATGAAAATTTAAAACAATAAAATTTTTTGTTCATAATGCATAAACTCATAGACACCCTTATATTTAGGTACTTCATTATATTGAGATACTTTCTTTTAATTAACTTCATTTTTTGAATAAGTAATACTTGACTGTTTACTTAACCAGTATCCTAATACAGTTGTTAGCTAAATTACATATTTTTCTTTGATCGAACCCTTTCATAATCGTTAGTTACTTTGTATATTATCAAAAAAATAAGCATTTTAATACTAAATAGAGTTTAAACACTAATTAACTTTCACATTAAAAAATGATAAATATTTGTCCAACTACCTTGATTGAGTTGTTAAAAAAATTGATTTGAATTCAAAATTACACATTCAAAATCTCATGCTATATTAAATAAAAAAAATCATATATTTCTAAAATAAAGAAGTTTTAATGATTAAACATGTTGTGAAATCTTGTTATACATGACGACCTTTTTGCAAGAATGAGGTTTTACATTTTTAAAATTTCAAATTTTGATTTGATGACTCTTTATAGTGGGAGTATATTCTTGAATTTAATTCTAAGTCTCTTGAAACATTGACTTATTTATTTTTCATAATATTTTTTTTGTTTTAAAGTAATTGGCTTGGACACTTTGTGTTTAGGTTTCTAATATTAATTTTTATGTTAAAGTACTAATGCGATTACAAAACCAAAAAATATGAAAATTTCTCAAATAATAAATATCAGAATCAAGTAATTCACCTAAATTCTAAATCCATCCATGCTGGACCATTTTTTGTATTCGGTTTAGGTATTGTTCAGATTTTTTTAACCAAGGTTAATTAAAAAAAATTTCTTGCCTCTCGGTTCATGGGATGTTACTTAATATTTTTGTAAGATAGTGTAATAGTAGTTAGTTTTTGTATTGGATTTAATATGCTAGAGTAGTTGTTTTCAATTTTTATAAATGAAATCATAGTAAAGAAAGGCAACAAAGTAGCTGTGTTAAATGAATTTAAGGTATAATAGTGTAGAAATTTTTTAAATGATTTTTAGTTCAAATTAGAATTTAAAAAATGGGATTGGCATTTTATATTTCTCTGAAACGGTTTTGCTAAAACACTTTTTTTATTTTTTTATAGATCATAAAATTTAAATTCGTATACAGATTAATTAGAAATATTTTATAAAAGAGGAAAATAAAATTTTTATATTAAACAATAAATATATATTTTTGAAAAATCTAATTTAAATTTATACTTGTAAAAGGTTTCGAAGACTTTTAAAAAGAAGATTGAGTTTGATTAAGATTTAATCAATCTACTTTTTATAGTTCCATTAGTATCCTTTTTTAATATGACTATAACTTAAAAAATAAGGGTATTTTAGGAAATACATTAAATGTTAAATGTTAAATCACTTAAGGTCATTCATGCTTTTATATATACTAGAAATGGGGCACGTGCTTCGCACGTTTAATAATTGTTTAATAAATGATATTATAAAAAGTCAAAAAATAGTAATTTTGGTTTTTGTATTTTTCAAAGCCATGTCTAAAAACTATGTGAGATTCAAGTTAATTATGTCCTTAGAAACCAAATAAAGGATAACCACTATTATTAAAAACCTACATTTCAAGTATTACAATACTACTAGCTTTACTTTAACAGTTTCACATTTATCTTTTCTTAACTTCACATATTATTTTCTTTTCTAAAAGAATTTGAATAGAACATATGAATATCTCTAATAGCATTTGGCATAATGTTAGTTTCTTTAAAATATCCTTGTGAAAGAAATTATGAAAATTTTTAAAAAATTTTAAATTGCTATCATATAAAGGTAACATGTTATTTTATAAAAAGATGTAATTATGCTTGAAATCCCTAAACTTTTGATAAGTTGACTAATAAATTTGCATGTCTCTATTATATCTATAAAATATCAAATGAGACTTTAATATAATTGTACCACAATTAATATTTCAAAATGACTTATTTTAAAATTTTTTTATACTTTTAGTAATTTTAAATTTGTCTATTATGATTTCTATTTTTAATGAATCTAAGATGTGTATAAGAATTATGATAATTTTTTCCTTTGAGCATATCAAATAAGTACAATTTACAAAGACACATATAAGTCTAGTGATTCTAACTTTCAAATAATGAATTATTTCAAAGGTAGCACTTCTTGCAAACAAAGATAATGCTACTATTGTGCAAAATTAAGTTATATCATCTATTTTGATTGATTATGCAATAAAATTGTACAATTATTTGTTGAACATATCATTTGCAATCTTGTGATGACTTATCTTATTTAGTTAGGCAATTTTTTAACTATTTTATTTCTATTTTTATCATAATTTTTATCTTGTTTACGCATAATTGGTAATATTCTTCTTCTTCCTCTATACTTTACCCATAAAAAAATTGTAAACCTAAACATTCTAAAATATATATATTATGTTTTATTTTCTTTACCCAAAATAAACATAATTATATACTAAAACTCTCTAGTGTATACCATGCACTTGAAAATTAATATGATTTTGTTTTGTACATTTTACATATATATTAAAAAGATAATAGTCCAATTCTTTCTTTCATATATATATATTTTTAATGATAGAGCTTAGATATGTATGTCATAAATAATAAAATTTATGTGGTATGATATCTCTGAATGATACACTTCCAATATATTTATAATAAAGTCCTCTTAAGTATATGTTCCTTAAATTTGTCTCACTGTAATGATCTGAAGCAATTGATATATAGATTTTATGGAATTCTAATTTTACGAATTAATATTATTGAATATTTGGCCTTTTCATGGACATTGACCTAACTAATCACTCAATAAAATCAATTAATATTACTCATCAAACTCAAAAAATTATGTAATATATATATAAATTTTCAGTATCAATTAAAATATCATATATTATGAGAATAATGAATTTTGAAATTTGTTAATAACTATAGCCTCAAAGGACTTGCAAAATCTTATATTTTATATCTAGTGTAAAAATTATACATTTGAAGGCATTGAACTTCTCACCTCCATTTTCTATCAGTTTGGTTTTTCATTTTTTCTCTCCCTACTATAAGAGTTCAAAAAATAAGATATGGCTTGATTTTGTGTTATATGAAATTTTAAAATTGCAAAAATTTTGTAATGCATAAACTCAAATTTATGGCACTCTTATATTTAGAAACTTTTTTTAAATTAACTTTACTTTTTGAATAAGTAACGCTCGAGAGCTTACTTAACCAGCACCCTAAAGCATTCGTTAGCTAAACTTATATATATATATTTTGGTCAAATCATTTTGTAATGAATTAATTACTTTGTATATTATCAAAATATAAGTATTTTAATATTAATAAGAGTTTGAACACTAATTAAATTTCACATTAAAAAGTGATAAATATTTGTTCAACTATCACGATTGAGTTGTTAAGAACGTTGATTTGATTCAAAATAGCACATTCAAAATCTCAGGTTATATTAAAGAAAAGAATCATATATTTTTATATAAAGAAGTTTTAATGATTAAAGATGTCATGCAACCTTATTATGCATTGTGACCTTTTCACAAGAATGAGGTTTACATTTTTTAAATTTCAATTCTTGGTGACTCTTTATAATGGAAGTAGATTCTTAGAATTTAGTCCTAAGTCTTTGAAACCTTGGCTTAGTTAATTTTTCACAATACTTTTAGGTTTTAAAGTAATTTTTTAGGGCACTTTGTGTTTAGGTTTCTAAGATTATTTTTTATGTTAATGCAACAATGTGATTACAAAATAGAAAAATAAGGAAATTTCTCAAATAGTAAATATTGTATTCAAAGTAATTCACCTAAATTCTAAATCTAACCATTTTGGGCACGTCTTCTGTATTCAACTTAGGTATTGTCCAAGTTTCTTCAATCAAAATTAATTTTAAAAAAACTTTCTTGTCTCTCAGTCCATGGTATATGGTATTTTCTATTTTTGTAAGATAGTGTAATAATAGTTAGTTTTCGTTTTGAATTTAATATGTTAAAGTTGTTATTTTTTAATTCTATAAATGAAACCATAGTAAAAAAAGGCAACAAAATAATAGTGTTAAATGAATTCAAGGTACAATAGTGTAATTTTTTATATTTTCAGTTTAAGTTAGGATCTAGAAAAATGAGATTGGCATTTTATATTTCTTTGAAAATAAATCTTTTTTTTTATAAACTCACGTTGCTTAATGCATGATAGAGTGATTTTATTTTTAATTTTATGATTTCAAATTTAATTTACTAACTACTATATCTTTTAAATTTTAATTTTAATGATATTCAAAAGTTTAGAATTTTGATTAACTAATTTTGTATTATGATTTTCAAGTTGGTGTAGTAAATTAAACATAATGTTTTTCATTTTCCCTCCTACTATGCTATATACTTCGTGGCATTTTAAAGTAAGGAAACACGATATTCATTTTTAATAATATGTAGCTAATTAGTTCAAGCTGATAATTGAATTGAATTTACTATATAATGTCTACGAATAATTTTTGAATAAAAATTAAAAATTAAGATATTATTTTTATTTTAATATGAAAAATAAATTAAACAAATAGTCCTGCCTAATCAAGAAATTATCCATTAAATTAAAAAGAAAAGGTTAGATAGGAAATATTTAAATGTTCCTTTCTTGTAATTTTTTATTAATTTTGATTTAATAAGGTGTTGTTTTCTCTATCTAATTTTGTACTCGCAATGTGTAATTCGTATTCTTTTTAATTTATGAACAAAAATTTGGATTTTTTGTGTGAATTTAAAGCCAAAGATGTGTCCAATTTAGTCATTTACATGTAAATAATAACTACGATAAACATAAAAATAATTTCACAAAAAAAAGGAAGAAAAGTTTCCACGTTCTAACCCATTGCATACCTAGTTGGCTCCTACTCCTATAACTTTTTAAAATTCTAAATGAGCCATAGTATATTTTTACTAAATATAATATTCTTTTAGGCAATGCAAAGTTTTTTATTACAATAATGATTTTTAAATTGATGCAAAATAGGTAGTTTTCCAATTTTGCATTAAATTCCTTTCTAATTTTATTTGTGAGGAGGACTTTTATTTATTTTCTATATATTTTGTGCATTTTTTTATTAATTTAAAACTAAATTAAACTTACAGTAAAAGACTCAAAAAATTATTGAAGGAATGTTGAGTTACATTAGAACCTTATTAATCTAAGTGTTTGTATTTTCATAAATGTCCATTCTTAATGTGATTAGACTAAAAAATAAAGCCTTTTTGAAAAGTACATTAAATACTAAAAAACCAATAACACTTAGAATTAAATAAATATTTGCAATTAAAATTAAATTTAAGAATATAAACTTATTTAAAAATATAAATATTTAAATATTTAAATATTGATTTCTCTTTCTATGTTTTGGTTATTTATTTATTTTTGCTACATTAATTTTTTTGCTTTAATTTTGTTGTAGATTTTGAAATTTAAATTTATATACAAATTCATTAAAAATATTAAAGAAGAAAATATAAATTTTAATGCTAACAGATAATTATATATTTTTGTAGGATCTAATTTAAATTTGTACTTATAAAAGGTTTGAAAGACTTTTGAAGAGGTTGAGTTTGATTAGGATTTAATTAATCCTTTTTGCTAAATTATTTTTTTAGTTTTAATTTTGTTGTAGATTTTGAAATTTAAATTTATATACAAATTAATTAAAAGTATTAAAGAAGAAAATATAAATTTTTATACCAACATATAAGTATAAATTTTTTTAGGATTTAATTTAAATTTGTACTTATAAAAGGTTTGAAAGACTTTTAAAGAGGTTCAGTTTGATTAGGATTTAATTAATCCTTTTTGCTAAATTACTTTTTTGGTTTTAATTTTCTTGTAGATTTTGAAATTTAAACTTATATACAAATTAATTAAAAGTATTAAAGAAGAAAATATAAATTTTTATACTAACAGATAATTATATATTTTTGTAGGATCTAATTTAAATTTGTACTTATAAAAGGTTTGAAAGACTTTTAAAGAGGTTGAGTTTGTTAATTTTGTTGTAGATTTTGAAATTTAAATTTATATACAAATTAATTAAAAGTATTAAAGAAGAAAATATAAATTTTTATACTAACAGATAAGTATAAATTGTTTTAGGATTTAATTTAAATTTGTACTTATACAAGGTTTGAAATACTTTTAAAGAGGTTCAGTTTGATTATGATTTAATTAATCCTTTTTGCTAAATTACTTTTTTGGTTTTAATTTTGTTGTAGATTTTGAAATTTAAACTTATATACAAATTAATTAAAAGTATTAAAGAAGAAAATATAAATTTTTGTACTAACAGATAATATATATTTTTGTAGGATCTAATTTAAATTTGTACTTATAAAAGGTTTGAAAGACTTTTAAAGAGGTTGAATTTGATTAGGATTTAATTAATCCATCTTTTGTAGTTCCATTAATATCCTTTTTTGTAATATTACTACAACTTAAAAAATAAAGATATTTTAAGAAATACATTAATTGTTAAATCACTTAAGATCCTACATGCTTTTATATATAATATAGATATAGATATAGATATAGATATATTGATAAATCTTCCTCAGCACAACCTCTATTTTCTTGTACAAGGACCACGTGCTTTGGACCAGAGTCCCAGAGCAGCCCCACTTGTGTGCTGAAAAGATGTTCAAGTTTCTACAGCGGCCATTTTCGGAAACAGCTTAAATAATTCCGTTTTATTGGTTAGCAGCCTAGAGTTACTTTCAAGATTTTTCTCTCTCCGAAACATAGAAAAATGAACTTAGGTAATATGCAAATAAGGCTGTAAACGAACCAAGCTATTCGCGAACACAGCTCGGCTCGGCTCGTGAAAGCTCGAGTTCGGCTCGTTCGTGAAGCTAAACGAGCCGAGCTCGAACACAAATTTTGGCTCGTTTATTAAACGAGCGAGCTCGAGCTCGTTCGTTTAATAAACGAATAAGAGTTCGAACATGAGATACTCGGCTCGGCTCGGCTCGAATAACACTTTTATGCTTATTTGAACCTAGCTGTTCGCGAACAAAGTTCGACTCGGCTCGTGAAAGCTCGAGTTCGGCTCGTTCGTATAACTAAACGAGCCGAGCTCGAACACAAATTTGAGCTCGTTTAATAAACGAGCTCGGCTCGTTTATTAAATGAACACAAGCTCGAACCGGCAATACTCGGCTCGACTCGGCTCGTTTACAGCTCTATATGCAAAAGTCCAGTGATTTATGGCCATGAAAATACGAAACTTCTTTTATAGATTTATATGCTTCATTTAAATTAATATATTTATGATTTAGAACTCTTCAAAATGTATACAGATATAGTAAATTCAAATAATAATGACTTGTTGCTTCAAAACTAAAAGGTGGATATATAAATAGCCTCTTTTACTTTTTTATATCTTTATAGCTTTAAGAGATCTAGGAATTTGGTTATATCAACTAAAGCACACTGTATACGATAAATGCAATGAAAAAAGAGAATGGTTTAATTACTCTAATAGTCCCTAAGCTATTTCATGAATCTTAGTTTAGTCCCGAAACTTTTAATTGTGTCAATTTAATCTCTCAACTTTTACATTAGTGTTTAATTGGTGTCCAATATTAATTAAAGACAATATTGCCCTTTTATTTATATCATACCATGTTTTTGCTTTTTTACTCCTTAACTTTTTATCATTTTTCTTACATTTTTTTTAATTTATTCCTTTGACTCCTTCTCTATTTTTATCATCCTCAAGGAATCCAATCAAATATTAACTTCTTTTTTCATAAAGTTTACATTGATTGATTTACTTAAAAAATTTAGCGTGTTTTACATTATTCCTAAAATCTGGATGACAAGGATGAATAAAAGAAATAAAATACAAGAAGACTTCAAAAAAAAAAAAGACTAAAAAAACAAAAACATTAAGTGTCTAAAAAATACTTTGATTGGTCCCCAATATCAATACAATACAAAATTGTCCTTTTATTTGTGCTTTTATTTTTGACACTTTATCTTTTTCTTTTTTAATCTTTTTTTTTTAAATTCTCTTATAGTTTATTTTTTTATTTGTCTTCCTTGTCCAAATCTTAGGAACTTTGAATATTCGGTCTGTTTCCTCAATGATACAGAAAGATAGGAAAGGAGCATAAGGAATAAATAAAAACATTTAAAGAAAATGATGATAAATTAAAGGAGGGAAAAAATGATATGATATAATTAGAAGGACAATTTTAATTTTAATTGGTATTGGCAATCAATTAAATGCTAATGTAAAAGTTGAGGGACTAAATTGACACAGTTAAAAGTTTTCGGATGAAATTGAGACTCATGGAATAGTTTGGGGACTATTGAAGTAATTAACCCAAAGAAATTAAATGAACGTAAGTATCCTTCTCTTTCAGATGTAGTTAATGGTGTTCAGTTTGTATAAATCCCTTAATTAAAATCCAAAAATGTGATTTTCTCCATGTACACAATTTGTTTTAATTTTATAGATTTAATAAAAGTGATCATGAAAGAGAAAATACCGGTGAATAAAAGTTTTAGGGACACTTCTATTGTGCATAGAACAAGTTTGCAAAGAACAAATAGAAATTTGATAACTCATGTGGGCTCGTCTATTTATAGATTAAATTAATAACTTATGTGAGCTCACCTTATTTTTTTTCTCATTTAACTATTAATTCTTTGTATGACATAAAGCCATAATTGACTCAACTTTGTATCATAACCAAATCTAAATTTTTAGCATTAAACATATACCATAATGGGCCAAATTCAAGAATGAAAATGACGAATGAGAAGTGCCGTAGTTATAGTAGCAAAATCCACATTGAAACATTAGAATAACTCCAATAATCCTTAAAGTAGTTCTCAATTAAATTCAGCAGAGAATGAAGAAAACCAGAAGTGCATTTCAATTAAAAAAAGAAAAGCCAGTACTAATGATTCAAAAGGGACAATTGGACAGTATACCAAAATGGATAAGATCCTTATAGAAGCAAACCGATTGAGGTCACAAAGTCACATACTAAATACAGTAAATGGCAGGGATCTCCATTCAATGAATATTAAAAGCTGGGGTTACGATTCATTTTTGGGATATAAAACAAAGAGCTCTCTCCTAGTCTCTATCATGTGCAACTGAAAGAACTGACAGAAAATAACTGTGATGAGATTCATCATGGGACCGCTCAAGACGCATTTGGCAAGCAAAGAATTGATCTCTCATTCTCTCTTTTCCCTTTTTACCATTTTCTAAGCCTATCCGGGTCCGGATTACAGAAGTAAAGAAGCAGTTTTTTTCTTCTTTCTTTTTACCCCCCGCTATATATGACCTTCCTTCTAAAGTGGTCAAACAAGAAAAACAAATTCATCATTCTGAGTCCCGATAAAGTCTACATGGGCAGACAAGTTATGTCGTTTGTGTTTTGGATATTGTAAAGTTATAGATAGGCAATAAGCCATAATTGTATGGTGATAAAAAATAATGAAAATCGAAATCCGAGAAAAAAGAGATTTTTTTAAAGAAAATACAGTAAAGAACGGACGAGGTTATCTGTTTCAAATTACACAAGCTTGTGGGTTTGTTGTCAAGTATGTAAGTTTTTTGTTTAATTATAAATTAGTGTTGATTTGGTCTTGTATGGGTGTTAGGCTAACATAACATGTTTTTACCAAATAAAAAACAAAAAGAAAACAGTCTATTATAACCTTTAAGTATTAATCATTATTAAATCTGCGTCTGTGAATCGCACAATTACTCCTTTTTTTTTTTTTTTTGCAAAATCTGGGGAACAAGATTTTATTTTTGGGTAGGATAGAAACAAATTTTTGTTTTTAGGAATTCAATTTCATTTAGATAGTTGTTTTTTGTGCTTTTAAAAAAATATTACTGTAATTATTTTTAAATTTTTTTTGATAAATATATATGTAAAATAAAAAAATTAAATAAAAAACGTATTTGAGATGTTATAAAAACATGTAAACAAACAGGGTATTGTTTTTAGACTTCCCCGTTTAATTTAGATGCAAGCGAGATAGGCCCATAGACAAAGGCCCAAATTTTATAACAATAAAGAACTTTCAACACATTGGGAAGCCCGTTTGTTTTCACAGTTGGAACGGACAGCCAGGGCCATCATATGGAAAAGTGTAAAATGCATTACGTGCATTGTCACGTGGTGTATTAAAACTACTAATTTGTCGTCATGTAGTGATAATGGGTCATATCTTGTATTATTTGATAATGTGTGATTGATTCTAATACATCACGTGACGCATGAAGAGTCATATCTTGTATTATTTGATAATGTGTGATTGATTCTAATACATCACGTGACGCATCATGCGGCGCGCGTGATGTACGAAATACTCACTCGCTATCATATTGCTGCAACTGAAAATTGATCGTGGCAAGTCTACAGCTCAATGTAGCTCAATATCAGCCCAATCAGCTAAACGGATTAGCTCAAAAGCTTAGTTAGTAGCTCAATCAGCTAGTTAGACAGTTTATGTAAAGCTGGCAAGAATAATAACCGTAGTTAGTAACTACCATTGCGTTAACTCTACGTGATCATTAGGATTCAGATGTGGAATGCTTAATGTTGATTCTGTACTTGTCCATTTATACATTTATTGTAATCGTTCCCGAACTGGATTCTAGTATATAACTTCTTCACCCTCAATTTTCCTCAAGAAATGTTCTTCATTTGTTCATCAATTTTTTTTTTTTTTTTGTTTGAAAGTTGAGTTGGGATTTCACTGCCTTTGCCATCAGTGATATATAGCTGTGGTATGAATAAGAGTTATTGTTGAAGGCAATAGACTAGATCCCAATATTCAAAGAGCATGTAAAAAAATTCAGATCCTGCTTTTTGAACAAAAAGAAAAATTTTGTGAACAGAAAGAAAAATGTTGAAATGTTTTCAATATATATATACACACACACACACACATATTTTTGGGAAGGAGATGGCAGGTCTGAGATCCACGGTTCTAGAAATGCACTCACAGATGGCTTCAAGCAAGCAAGGCTTATCTCATATCCGGGTTTAGGTATTAGGAGTGAGCGAATACAGCATGAATTGATTTACCGACTGATTTGGAAATAAATTTTATATTTTAAAATTAATAAATCAATAATTCAGAATCAGTGTATACCAAATAATTGAAGTCGAAATAGATATTGATTTTCTTGAATTAGGTACATCGAATTTACCAATTTCGTACCAAGTTCACAAATAAAGTGTGCGTGTGTATCAATACATTATATTTTGCAACAAGAAAAAGTAATGTTTAGAGGACTAATGTGCAAAGAATTTTGGCGGTAAGAGTATATTTAATGATCCCAAGAGTGACTTGATGAGCCTCAAGTATAGAGGATTAGTACATAAGTACCAGGAGCAGTTCAAAGAACTGCTGAATAGAGTAAATTTCCCTGAATCTCACGCTATTGGTTGAATAGAGTGAATTTCAAGAGCCTCAAAGCTTAAAGAACTTTTGATTATGCTCCCAGTTTGGAATGGTAATTCTCTGCGCCACTCCAAAAATCTCAGTCCCATTTTGCCTACCCTTGGAGTAGCACCCGAGGGAATTCTCGAGAAATCTTCCAGATTCTTGAGTAATGTAGAGATGGGTGAAAAAAGCGCTAATAGTCTTTGATTTGAATGTCATAAAAAATATGGATAGTCATGATGGTAAGAAGAGACAATTGTACAAAATTGAAGTAAGAGATGATGAACAGGGATGTGATGACAGAGAGAAAAAAAGAAAGGGATCATATTACTGGCAATAAAGATTTGGAATGTGTTGTCGAAGGAAATTTAGCTTGACATATCTATCAAGCTATGTTGGAATGCCTACATTCTATACCCTTAAAAAGAATGGTCGTGTGGGGAAAAAAGACTATAGTTAGCTTCATTAACTGTGAAGTTCACAGAATTTCATACATCCTGACACTGTTCAGACGTTAGCACCAAAGACTGTTCAAGTACCCTTTTTTTTGGGTGAATATAGCTTATTTGAACAAACTTGCAACCTCTCTAATGTGCCCAAAATTCTAGTAGAATATATAATGGCAGGAATTTGTCTCTGATATCATGATATTATCTACAGGAGAATGTGAGATAATGTTGGGGATCTGCAACGCTTTGAGAGAAATGAGCATAGAATTCAGGTAGAATGGAACGATAATGGTTCTTCTCAGAGATTCTAAACAATTTATGACGTAGATCATTAGAAGAAAAATGTTAGGTACCTACTATGCCACAGGAGTTGGATGCATTTTTAGGTAATAATGAAGATCTTTTTACTAAATCTACCAACTGCCCCTACCCATGGTCATGACTATAGAATTTATCTGAAAAATGAAAACACAACCTATAAATATTAGACCTTATAGGTACCCAACATATCACAAGTGGCGACAAAGAAGTACACAGCAAATGTTGGAAAATAGTACCATCAAACTTAGTGTTAGTCTTTTTCATCTCTTGTATTCTTGGTCAAATAAAAGATGGTACCTGGAGAATGTATATTAACTTTAGAGTTGAATTAAGCCATATTGAAAGACAATTTTCCAATTTCCTTGACAGAAAAATTTTTAGATGAATTGGTAAAAGCCAAATGCTTCATCCAATTGGATCTCATATCAGGATACCATCAAATATGAATATACCTTTATGATATTCCTAAGACAACTTTTAGAACCCATGATCACCACTATGAATTTTTTATTATGTCTTTGGCGTCACTAATGCCTCATCTACATTTCAAAACTTAATGAATTGCATTTTCAAACCTATTTGAGGCTTCTTTTTTTTTTTAGTCTGCTTTGATGATATGCTTATTTATAGCTCTACTTGGGAGAGCATCTACAACGTCTTCAATTATATTTGGAATATTAAGGCAACATCCGTTGAAGGTGAAGAAAAGCAAGTGCGTTTTTGCTAGTCAAAGGATTGACAATTTGGGATGTATGATTTCTGTAGTTGGAGTCAGTGTTGATCCTTACAAAATTAAGGCTATTCAAAAGTGGCCTACTCCCAAAAATGCCAAGGAATCAAAGTAGCTAAGAGCATACCCTTATTATTGTACTGCCTAATCTCATTGAAGTTTTTTTGGTTGAATTGGTTTTTCTAGACATGGCATTAGAGTTGTCCTATAGCAAGAAAGGGAACCATTAGCCTGGTTTAATAAAGCTCTAGCTGTTAAATATCAAGCCTTATATCAGTCTGTCAAAAAGAAATGCTAGTTGCGCATATTGTTGTGTAAAAATATAGACCTTACTTATTAGGAGCTCATTTCATAGTGAAAACACATCACTAGATCTTGAAATATCTCATGAACCAAAGAAATTTAACCCTGATTCAGTAAAATTGGATAGCTGAACTCGTGAGGATATGACCATGAAGTATGGTACAAGAAAGAATTAAACATATCCTAACTAATTCCTTGTCAAGGAAACCAAAGATGAAGACAGTGTTGCTGTTTATAACAATGGTCATTGATTCGTATACAAAATTTGGACTGGATGGAAATGTTGTATATAATTAGCGATAAATTCATTAAAATAGAAACTGCTAAAAAAACTTATACACCAATTGAAATTGGTTGATTTTAAGTTGTGAAAAAATACCATTTTTCTTGAGAAATCTAATGGATGCTGGTTAGAGTGCAACTGCGGATGCAGGTCGCGATTTCTACTTCTGGTTGTAGCTTTTCACTAAAAGTTAGACAAAATGCAATTGCGGATAGAACTGTAGACACAAATCACGGTTTCTAGTCGTGCTTGCTCACTGGATTTGAACATTAATTTTTAAAATTTTCATTTTGGGAGAGGTACTTTTTCAAGGTTAATCCCAACAGATATAATGCATTACTAAGGAAGCATTCATTCAGTTTAAATGGTATCCGTTCAATTCAAAATGTACCTTTTCATTAAGGATATTTCCATTGTATTTGAATAACCAAACATTCACGGAGGATTATCTTTCTTAGAGACATGACCATACATTTGAGGTATCTAAACTCTACAAATATAAGAGTTCAAACATGCAAAGACATCTTTAAGCATTCTTACTTCCTAGTGACTTTCCATTTTGCACAATAATAAAAACTAAAGTTCTCTTAGCATTCTTCGGAAAATTTTCTTTATTTACTGTAGAGACTTTCTAGTTTGCTTTGTTACTCATAGAGGAAATTGCCATTCAACCAAGCATCAAAAGGGTGGGGCAAATTCCCTCAAGGAGAGTGATACATTCACGTCAAAGCCTTTGTACATGTCATTGCCTTCTTCATCCCTACTACTTTGTTCTTAAATTTGTCAACAATATTGAGTAAATTTGAAGAAAACGGAGGTCATAATTTTAGATAACATGCTGAACAAGTTTTTCAAATTACACATGATTAAATTGGACCGTTTTAATGGCATCAACTTTACAAATTGGAAAGACAAGATGCTATTCCTACTCATGGAGTTAGGAGTAGCATATCTTTTAGTAGATAATTTGCCAAAGATTCTAGAACCACAAAAGGATGAACCTGATGAAATCAAGACACAATGGAAGGCCTTGGAGAACAAGTATTTATATAAAAAAAAGTACGAACATTTTCTTGTTATAAATTTTTTTGAATTTAGTATGTTGGACAACAAATCTATTATGAATCAGTTGGATGACTTACTTTTATTACTATCCAGACTCAGGGATTTAGGGATTGAAGTATTTGATCAACTCCAAGTGGATGCTATGATTGCAAAATTGCCATCCACTTGAAGCAATTACAAAAAGAAGCTCTTGCATATTTATGAAAATTTCACTATAGACCAACTCTCAAAACATATCTCAACAAAAGAGGAAACACACATTCAGGAAAACAAATTTGCTTTGGAATCAGGTCCTAAGGTGAATAATATAGCGTCTGTTATTAAAAATAAAAGCAATAATAAGTCTGACAAAAAGAGAAAAAATGGACATACTTCTATAGATGGTAACGCTGGCAATAAGAAAGAAAGTCACATTTTTTCTTTAAAAAGAAAAGCACTTCAAAAAAGAGTGCAAGTTTTTCAAGAAGTTAAATATGGAGACAAAGCCTGGACAAAAGAGCAGAAACATTGTCAAGAAGACTCATCTTCAAATGCTGAAATTGTTACTATAGTTGGTGGGCTAACAATAAACATAGTGACTGAATGCAACTTAGCAAATTATCAATCTTTTGATTGATGGTATGATTCGGGTGCAACAATACATGTTTGTAGTGACAAGAATTAGTTCAAATAATATCAAGTTGCTAATCAACCAAATGGTGGTGATGATGGGAAACAACAACAGATCAAGTGTGCTAAGAATGGGGCAGTAGAAATTGGTAGACATATCGGCAATTTTCTCTAAATATTGTTAATAGCAAAAAAAGTCCCCATTTTGGGGTCACTTTTTTTTTTTGGTTCCTATATTAACGTCGCCGCACACAGCTTGTGCGGCGACTGATTAAATTTTTTTTTTTATCCACGTGTGCAATTGTACAGAGTGTGTCAGGAGGGCTTTTTGTGCAATTTTTAGCAATTGTGAGAGTCACCGCACAAGATTTGTGCGGTGACTCTCACAAAAATGCCATCCGAAATTTTTTTTTTTTAATAGGTGGGGTGTCTTTGGGGGTATTTGTGCAATTTATGGGTAATGTGAGAGTCACCGCACAAGCTTTGTGCGGTGACTCTCTATTCCCAAATTTTTTTTTAATTGGTGGTTTTTTTTTTTTTTTGGTGTATGTGACAGTCACCACACGTTGTTGGTGCGGTAACTCTCACACACACCAAAAATTGCATATCACTCCTTTTTTTTTTTTTTTTGCTTGAGGGGCCGATTGTGCAATTTGGATTTGGTGTGAGAGTCACCGCACACATCAAGTGCGGTGACTCTCACACCAAATCCAAATTGCATATTAGCCCCCTTTTCTAATTCTTATAATAAATGTGAAATTGCATCTCAGCCCCTTTATTTATTTATATATTTTTAAGTTTGGGGGGCCTTTTTGACAAATTTTGGGGGGCCACAACTGTTAAAAAAAGGTTAAAAAAATCATTATCTTAATTAAGTTAGGAATTAGTTAATGTATATAAAAAAATAAATTAATGTTAAAAAAATCATTGTCCTAATTAGGATTTAATTGCCATAATTCTTGTCCTAATTATATCAATTAGTATTTTTATCTTGGACAGAATAAGAAAAAAATTAATTCACATCTAGGGAATGTATGTATTTATCATAATTTTTTGCTTGAATTGCTTGTTGATCCTTTAAAAAATATCTTAAAAATAATTATTTATTTATTTATGCAAATAAATTATTATTGTACGCTAATTCACAAGTTGGGAATGGTGAATGGTTTAGGGAATTCAAAACTAAGGAATGGTATGTATTTTTTAAGTTAATCCGTAAAGGAATACATTATTTATAAATAATGGTATGTATTTGTCTTAATTCTGTCCACGAATAAGTTTATAGGGTAAAAATAAAATTGTTATGTTGACTAATTACTTGAATAATAATTGTTTTGACCAAAAAAAGTAAAAAAAAAAATTGCATTTGGGGAGCTATATGTAATTGTAATTTTTTCACCTACAAATGTTAAAAAAAAAGGAGGTATAAAAAAAAGATATCCTAATTACTTTCATCGAACGATAATCACGTGCAACAGTTTTGCCCCCCAAATGTTAAAGGAAAAAAAGTTAAAAAAAATTTAATGTTATTGTTAGGCTATCAATTGGTTAATCTATATAAAAAATAAATTATTTTTGAAAAATATAATTCTCTTAATTATTGTGCAATTTGATTTTGGTGTGAAAGTCACCGCACACACCAAGTGCGGTGACTCTCACATCAAATCCAAATTGCACAATCGGCCCCTCAAGCAAAAAAAAAAAAAAAAAGGAGTGATATGCAATTTTTGGTGTGTGTAACAGTCACCGCACCGCCAACGTGCGGTGACTGTCACATACACCAAAAAAAAAAAAAAACCAGCAATTAAAAAAAAATTGGGGATAGAGAGTCACCGCACAAAGCTTGTGCGGTGACTCTCACATTACCCATAAATTGCACAAATACCCCTAAAGACGCCCCACCTATTAAAAAAAAAAAAAATTTCGGATGGCATTTTTGTGAGAGTCACCGCACAAATCTTGTGCGGTGACTCTCACAATTGCTAAAAATTGCACAAAAAGCCCTCCTGACACACTCTGCACAACTGCACACGTGGATTAAAAAAAAAAAATTTAATCAGTCGCCACACAAGTTGTGTGCGGCGATGTTAATATGGGAACCAAAAAAAAAAGTGACCCCAAAATGAGGACTTTTTTTTTAATTAACAATATTTAGAGAAAATTGCCTAGACATATCGGGAAAGACTTTGATCTTAACCAATGTATATCATGCCTGTGACATAAGAAAGAATTAAGTTTCTACCAGTGTATTATGCAAAGGTTTTAAGGCTGTGTTAGAAGCAGAAAAAATAGTTCTTTCAAAGAATAATATATTTGTTGGTCAAGGATATCCCTGTAACAGGATGTTTAAATTAAATGTCAGTAAAGTTCATGTTTTTGCTTATATCGTCGAGTTTTAATTTGTGATGATTGATTATCTCATATTTATCTTAGATAAGTCGAATATATATTAAAACATGGAATGATTTCTTATTCAAATTAAACTTTGGAAAATGTGAGACATGCATAAAGTCTAAAATAATTAAGATGCCATTTCCAAAGATTGAAAGAACATCTAATTTATTTAAAATTATATATTTTGACATAAGTGAATTGAATGGTCACTTAACTAGGGGTGAAAATAGATATTTCATTATATTCATAGATCATATTCAAGATACACTCATGTGTACTTAATGAAAATAAAAAGATTAAGCATTCAACATTGTTTAAATTGTTTAAGACCTTGGTGATGATCAATTGGAAAAGAAAATTAATTCAATGTAGCGATCATAATGGTGAATTTTTTTCAATTGAATTTTATGTCTTTTGTGAAGAAAATGGCACAATAAATCAGACATGTGCACCATATACTTCACCCAACAAATGATTTAGTCGAAAGGAAGAATAGAACACTATGGTTAATGCCATGTTGATTGCAAAGTTACAATTCAATCTTTAGGGAAAGATATTATTATTAGCTTGTCATATGCGCAATAGATAGCTACTAGGTTATCTTAAAACAAAAAAGTGTTTTGGCTTGTTTACAACAAGTTTCCTTCGGTAATTGAAGGATTTAGTAATGCTAGATAGCTAGTGTGAATGATAATAAATCAATGTCTAGTTGGATTTTGAAACTCGATGGTAGAGCTGTCACATGAGCTTCAAAGAAACAGATGTTGTATTACTCATTTAACAACGGAATTTGAGTTTGTTACATTAGCAACAGCAGGCAAAGAGGAAAAACGGCTAAAAAATTACTTGATACAAAGTTGTGGCCACAACCAATGTTAACCATTTCTTTGCCCTATAATGGTGAAGCAACCATGTCTAGAGCATTTAGCCTGATTTATAATGGCAAATCTAGACACATTGCTTTAACACATGACTATGTAAGACAGTTGATTTCGGATGGAATAATAACAATTGTCTACATAAAATTTAAAAATAATCTTTTTAATTTTTTAAAAAAAGGACTCTCTAGAGATATAGTCAAGAAAACTACAGGTGCTATGAGACTAAGACCATTTAAATTATCAAATGTTAATGGTAACTTAATCTTTATTATTGCTCAGCAATCCTAAAAGTTTTGTAGATAAAAAAAGTTATCATTTGATTAGTGGCAAGTACTAGAAATTAAATAAGTACTTATGAAAAAGGAGGTTGAATAATTATTATTATTCTTAATGAAATAAGCATGTTTGGTATAAGAACAAGAAAGTCTAATTACACAACTTCAAAGTTGACTTCAACAATATGAATAGAAGAAGTGGTGCAGCTTCAATCAAAAGTTAAGTAATAAACTTTTGTAAGTGTCAATGAAATCTGGAGATAGCACAAGGCCGTAATACGGTGCTAAAGCTCACCGTGAATGATTATGAGAAAAAAAGAAAGATTTATGTGTATGATTATTTTTGGTCATGTTACAAAGGAATTGTGGTTTAAAAATTTTTACTTACCATCAATTTCAACAAGGTCTTAGAATGATTATACTAATAATAGGTTTAATTCAAAGGACACCTATTATATGCATAAATCTTAATTTGTTTTGGTTTGATTCATTACTAATTAAGTAAGGGATTGTTGTATATAGCTAGTAATGAATTAATTAAAATGGAAATGGTTAAAAAAAAAACTTACACACCAATTGAAATTCGTTGATGTTAAGTTGTGAAAAAAATACCATTTCTTGAGAAATTTGTTGGATGCTGGACAGAGAGCAATTGCTGACAGAAATTTCAGACGTAAGTCCCGGTTTCTCTCTAGAAATTGACCAGAAAGCAACCGTAGATAGAAACTACAGACACAGGTTGCGGTTTCTGGTCGTAGCTTCTCTCTGGAATTTTGGCTAGAGAGCAACACGGATAGAAACTGCAAACACAAGTTGGGGGGTCTAGTTGCGGTAGCTCATTGGATTTGAACATTAATTTTTAAAATTTTAATATAGAAGAGGTACTTTTCAAGATTAATCCCAACAGACATAATGTATTGCTGAGGAAGTATTTATTCAGTTCAGCTGGCATTTATTCAACTCAAAATATTCTGAATTGAAGAGGTACTTTTTTATTAAGGATATCTCCATTGTATTTGAATAACCAACTATTCATGGAAGATTGTCTTTCTTAGAGACATGACTATACATTTGAAGTGTCTGAACTCTATAAATATAAGAGCTCGAACATGCAAAGACATCCTTAAGCATTCATACTTCCTAATGTTATTTTAAGCATTGACTTTCCATTTTGCACAATTAATCAAAACTAAAAATTCTTTTAGCATTCTTTGGCTGAATTTCTTTATTTGCTGTAAGGAATTTATAGTTTGATTTTGTTACTCTTGGAGAAAATTTCCATTCAATCAAGCAGCAACTTAATGGGGGCAAATTTCTTTGAGTAGAGTGATATATTCACATCAAAGCCTTTGTTTATATCATTGCCATCCTTTTTAATCCCTACTATTTTGTTCTTAAATTTGCCAGCAGAAAATACGATTCCCAGCTACAAAATATTAATGAGTGTCTTGGCTCTGCTAATTCCTCTTGCACAAATACAAACATTACACTTGGGATAACAAATAGTTGAGGAGAGCACAAATTGGTCGTTGGACGTGATCAGCAGCTTAAGACCAAAGATTATGCAACTGTGGCATATAGGTTCTATGGGAAGTCATTCTAGATTTTCAGGAACTTACCAAAAGTTCAAAACTATATTTTATTTGAAACATATGCAGTACGAGGTGGTTTTGTTTTTCCTCGTGTGATGTGTTTTAGAGGCATAAGCATGACAATGGTAGTTATCGTGGTAAGTTCCAAGCACTTCCTATTCCTAATCATGTGTGGACTGACATCTCTATAGATTTCATAAAAGGGTTACCCAAGTCTCAAGGCAAGGATCTTAGGTTTGTGGTAGTTGGCACCGAAATTTTAACAAACTAGCAAGACCAAGATAAAATCCGAACAGTAGAGATTGCTATGAAATTTTGATTGATCTGGACTTAAGATGGGGTGGCAATTTCTGACACGACCCGAAAACCCGACACAAACCTAACCCGAAAATAGCGGGTTTGGGTTGGGGCTTCACGGGTTCGCGGGTTCGCGGGTCGGACTCGACTGACCTGCGAAGGAAAACAGGTCGGGTTCGGGTCGACCCGCGGGTGGACCCGCGAACCCGAATAAAAAAAAAGTAGAAGAAGAAGAAGGAAGGAGAAGAAGAAAAAAAGAGGAAAGAAAAGAGATTAAAACACACGAAAAAAATGACCAAACACATTTTTTGCAAATAGTAATATCAAAGTTGCTCATTAACATACACTTAATTCCTCTTACAATTTACTTTCATAAAGCTAAGTAGAATTCTTAATTTTTCTTATAATTTACTTGATTAATTATCCAATGAATGAAATTTGTGTTTGAATGTGAATAAGTGGAACATGGCATTAATTATCCAATGAATGAAATTTGTGTTTGAATGTGAATAAGTGAAACAAAATTACAAAATTTTAGTAGTGGTTTTTTGTTTTCTTTTTTTTTTGAAGAAAAGAGGAAAGAAAAGACATTAAAACACACACACACACACACACAAAATGATCAAACACATTTTTTGCACATACTAATATCGAAGTCACTTACTAAAATACACTTAATTGCCCTTATAATTTACTTTGAAAAACCTAAGTATAATTCTTAATTTTTCTTACAATTTACTTGATTAATTATCCAATGAATGAAATTTGTGTTTGAATGTGAATAAGTAAAACAAAACTACAAAATGTTAGTAGTAGTTTTTTTTTTTTTTTTTTTTTTCAGGTCAGCGGGTCGACCCGCCAACCCGTTTCGGGTCGTGTTCGGGTTGAGCATTTTCGGGTTGGCGGGTTGGCGGGTCGGCTGTTATACCCAAGTCTCAACCCGACCCGCCAGCCCGCCAACCCGACCCGTTGCCACCCCTACTTAAGATTACGAAGGATAAAATCTGAAGGCCCAATTATTTTTGATTTGAAAGTCCAAGTGCATACCAATTTTTGAAGTCTCAAATTTCAAGCATAGGTTTCAAATAAAATGTTAAAAAGAATATGAGGTTATTAACGTGGTGTAGATTAGATATATCAAATATAAATAAATACACACAAATTAAGTAATAAAAATTTAATCTTTAAACTATATCGCAAGTGCACGAGTTTATTGTAGTACTTGGAGTGTTAGGTGTCGAATCCTACAAGGAATCAAATATTTTGCAACCACTAAGGCTTTATAACTAACTTTTATTATCTAAACATAAACAAATCAAAGAGTAATATGGGGTCCCTTCAATAGAATAGATAAATGATTAAGAACTTTCGTAGAATTTAATGCAAGAATCCTAGAATATAGAATTCAATTATGAATCATGTATGAATGACTTGTTAAATGTTACCTTACTTTGTTGAGAATCCAATTCCATAAGTGTCATAACTAGATCTCTCTATGAAATGACAAGATTCTAACTATTCTCATGATGAAATCTTAGGAACACATGAATTGTATTGATTCACTTAAACTTCTATTATTCTCATATGAAAAACTTAAGCACTACTTGTTCATTTTCCATTACTACATGCATTTCTCAATGTCAAATAATAACTTAATGAATTGTTTAAGTTGGCCAAGCAAAAACAAAAGTTAAAACTTGAACAAGTAAACAATTAAATGCAAGCTTAACAAGTTATGATAATTTAAGTTATGCTTTTGGGTTCATTAGCTTCATCTATATTCTAGATGAAGCCATTAGTGAATCATGACTAGTGATACAACTAAAAGTTCAATCTCAAAGCAAGAATTCATATCAACAAGTGAAAGTAAAGAGAAAAAGTTAAGAATTGCTCAACCAAAGTTGAGGCAAATTTCTCTTCTTATTCACCTTCAAAAGTTGAACTTACAAAAGCTCTCTTACAATGTTCCTCACTATTCTATTGAAGGATGAAGAGAATTCTACTAATTCTCTACCAAGTTTAATGTAAAACTAAAGGTAACAACTATTTCCTTCTACCAAAACTCTTGTCAATACATTACAAATGACTTCTATTCATAGACAAATGTTCTTCAAGTCATTTTCTAACTTGCATGTGCAATTAATATATGGAAATGATAAAGATTTGCTTGGAGATTCCAAACTTGCACAAAAGTCTTCATTTATGTTTTCAATGAAATCTCCAACTTGAAAGTGTCTTCAAATGAAAATGTCTACAAAAATAGCTAGAAGGAGGTGCAAGTTGCAAGCCCTAGAAGCTGCTCACCAACGTTGATCTGCAGGTGGAGATCCGCAAGTCAACAACCCGCGGATCACTCCCACTTGGCCCTACTTGATTTTTTTATTTTGCTGATGTGGCATTCATGCATTTAGATCTTTTTCACATATTTTCACATATTTTTTATGTAGAATTAGGTCTCCCAAATATTTTTGCACAATAATTTCTTCAAGTTGTTCATTCAAACTTAGCCCTTTGAATCATCTTTGAATTAGATTCTCCTTGATTCTAATTGATCCAAAATGTGTTTAAGTATGATGAACCTACAAATATGTACAAGAATTGTGCATTAATTTTTTCAAAATATAGATTCTGCCTCAAAACCCTAATTTTGAGATAAAAACCCTAATTCTATAAAAAGTTAGAAAATAAGTCATTTGCAATAAAAAAAACTATAATTCTACTAAATTAATACCTAAAACACATAATAAGACATAGTTAAAATTTCAAAAAACTCATATAAAGTTCATAAATGTAATTTTACAATCTCAATAATAAAGGTGGAAAGCTTACGGATTGGCGCATGGAAGTTCAGGATGTAGTACCAAGATCCAACCATAAAGTTATGAATAAAAGACAAAAGGCTTCAAATATAAGAACAAAATATTAAATACCTTAAAACATGACAAAAATTTAAAAATTTGGAAGTCTAAAGAATGTAGACTTGAAGGCCATTATACAAGGTAAGGCAAATCAAAGGAAACACTTGTGAAATCCAGTGCTTTGGTAAAGTTATCAAATGGAAGAGAGTCATATAATAATGTGATCACTCTATTATCATTCACCTTAAGAATATGCTAGTTTTAATATTATTGATCAAGTTTCAAAACTTTATATAGAGGTGAGAGATTAACGCCAAAGAAAGAAGAGTTGAAAATTCAAAAGATCAAGAGTTAGATAAAACACGAGATCAGTTAGATAAAACACTAGAGAATGAGAAGAAAGAAATGGTCATGCAAAATGACACACGCAAAAAAGACAAGATGAGAATTTTATATATGAGACGCAGGCAATAAAATAATTTTATATACGAGACACACAAAGAAAGCAAGATGAGAATTTTTATACTTCAGAAATTCCACAAGGAGTCTCGATAATCAAAATTCGCAAAAGCCCTTTTATATTTCTAAATGACAAGGTATAATGTTCCAAATACTTTAGGGTAAATTATAAAATACCCTTATCTGGTATCATTTTTTACCACATAATCTCCCTACCTTTTCAATTTAACCACATAAGCCCCTATAGTTTTATAGAATGTAAAAAATAGACGGAATCAATGTTCCGTCATGCACTATTCTCATAATATTTCATATTTGATTCTAATAATGCTAAATATTCTGTGATATTGATTGGGTTAAATACACATAGTTTGGAATATTTTGTCCATTTTCTACTTTCTATAAAACCACAGGGGGTTATATGATCAAATTGAAAAGATAAGGTGATTATAAGTTTGAAAGCAAAACTGTCAGGGAGTGTTTCATAATTTACCTAATACTTTATGATGTAACTAAGTCTATTACATCAATGGAAAACAAATTTTCTTGGTTTGTTTCTTGCTCATTAAATTTTTATATTATACGTGTATTTCTGATTTATTGACTGGAAATTGTCTTTTAAAAAGGCATAATTAATGATTTACTCTAATAAATAGGAGATGCGAACCAACAAAATAATCAATCAATGCTGGCTCTAAACATGCTAATGATTATTTAGGTGTGGAATTTTCATGAAACCTCTTTTGAATTTTACTAATTCAAAATTTGTCAAATGTCCTGAATTTGGTACCAATAGCAGTATGAGCAAGAAGCATGTCATTTCATGGCACTTTCTCGCCCTATTAAATTCTCAGGGCAATCAGTTGTTTGTAGATTGTATGTTCAAGTTACCTGGGACACCTCAAATCCTAGTCAATGATAGAGATATTGTGTTCCTTAATACATTTCGGCAAAAGCTTGTTAAGCTGCAACATGTTCAACTACATCTATCCACAGTGATGTGTTTGAACTTTCACTTTCCTTAGATGAGCTGATCTAGAAGAACTAGAAGACTTGCAAAGCAAAAATGCCTGAAACATGTGCCCCTGATGTGCCTCCAATGCTTAAGTCAATTAGGGAGCTTAGACGAATAGATCGGGAGACTTAAAGGTGTAATAGTAAGCATACCTATCTCTTAGGTTGTGAGAGACATTCTATACTCTTGAGGAGAGATAAGAAAGGATGGTGAATAGTGACTTAGTTTGTTACCTATTCGAATAGAAGCTCCTTAGGTCCAATCTTGTCTTGACAAGATATCAATGACTTCAGCAAATTGTGGCCAATCTTTAGAGTAGTTCGGCACCCCTTTAACTCTGAGGTGCTTGATGAACTCACAAGTTAATTGCCTAAGTGGCCATCCGAAATGTAACTGAAGTGTCGAAGTAGGATGGAGGCCAAGGTGTGGCTTGTCCAACCGAATTGAAATGAATAATGACCTAAGTAAACGAAGATAAAGTGCCGAAGTTACTATTCAATGACGTAGTGATTATGTGTGAGGGCCATAGTTAACCCTAGGCCCCATATAAGCCTCCCAGCTTGAGCAGTCGACGCTAAAGCCCATGATTCATTTGATCCGAGCTTATCTTCAAGGTCTGATAAACTGAGCTATCAGTCGGCAACGCGTCTTTTTGTCATTAATCCAAAGTCAGAAAGAAGGGCTGATCTGTCATGCCTTTTGATGAAACATGCTAAGGTGGAGCATTTAATATGGTAGAGTAAGGCGTCCATTTCTCGAATTTCAAAATGACGCTTCGCTTTCCAAGCCCTCTAGTATAAATATTGTAGATCCTCTATCATTCATCACTTTTAGCTTTCGACCTCCTGTATAGCAAAATAACTTCCCTAACATCCAAACAGAAGAACAGGAGACGAGTAGATTAGCAGACGAACGTCTTTCATCTAACAAGCATAGCAATTACTACAGTCAGTCAAGCTAAGGTAGTGAGGAATAACAGATCTGAGACCGAGAGACCGAGTACCTCAACTTAGAGCATAGAAGAAGCGGCTAGCACTACTTCTTCAGTCGTGGACGAGGCGACCAAAACCTCAAATGAGAGGGAGGAGTAGAACAACCTGAGGGTAGCTTTCCCAATGAATCCAAGCGGGTCTTTTCAGACGGTGACAGCTCGAACCAATTTGAAATTCCTATAGATGAGGACGTTGATGAGCCCAACAGACCTACAGGCCTCATCTCACCATACTTTGGGGATCTTCCGAACTACCAATCGACCGTACAGATGAAAGAAGGCCAGGAAGCAAAGAGGAAGTATGTTTTCTGCCATCATTACGGGATGTACATAGCAAGACGCCTAGATTAAGCTGATGAATCACCATTGGACTGTGTAGCAATCTACCTCAACCAGTTTGAGGATAGTCTAAGAATAGCTACCTCCTAGTTTCTTCGAAACATCTTACGCTACTGGAGGACAAAAATAACACAACTCATCATTAATACTATCAAGTTCGTGGTAAGCTTCAAGCTCCTCTGCAGCACCTCAGCTTCAACCCTAATGTAGACCTTTTCAGGAGATTCTACATAATAAATAAATATGCATCGAGCAAGAGGTGGTTTTATTTTAGTCCATGAAGTGGAGCTCCAAAATTGATGGATGACGCCCCGACCCCCGTCAAGCACTAGAAAAATTACTATAGCTTTCTATTAAGTGATTACTTCCCAAGAGACTTTTGGCGGAGATGTGTTGATAAGGCTTTAGACTCTACTCCAGGGACACTTTATAATAGAGAATATAAGCAAATTTGTAAGGCGGATATTGCATAAACTGTTAGGAGTTCTTGAGGTGGTGTTGGTTAAAGGTGGTCTGTGCCAAGCTGTGGTCCAGCCGGACCAATCTGTGTACTCACATTGGCTCCACAAAGAAGGTAATATATGCTTTAAGTCTTAACCGAACTGAATACTAACTAATCTCTTTGTTCTTCTTTGGAGTGTCAAGTTTTACCGACCTACTAACTGGTGTTAGGATAAGCAAGAAATCAAAGCGCAAGCCAGAGTCAAAAAAGGCTGGCCCATTCAAAAAAAGTAGAAGATAGGGCTAAGTCAAGCATTCTGGTTGTACCTCAAGCTAGACTAGTAGTGCCAGCAGTTGGGCTTGGTAGGGAAAGCTCAGGTTGGGGTAAACAACTTTGATCGCTAATGCCACCACCAACATAGAAACCAACTGAGGCCTTAATGCCACCATTGGTTGCCAGTTCGGGTAGCTCGTCTCAACCCTTCATTCTGAACTAGAGCCTTATAAATGATAGCCAAGCCAACCTTCTCGATGTGACCACCGAGCTACTGTTAAAGGTAGTCCTTCCTAAGGATGTCTAGTTTACAGGATAGTTCGACTTCAATAGATTGATTGATCTGCTAGCCACTTCCATTGCCAGGATAAGTTTTGATACTTTATTTATTTCCTTTTATGATTGTGTCAAGCTGATATAAGATGCTTTTTACAAACCCACGCCAAAATGGTCAAACTCTACTTGAGATCTTAAGAGATGCACAAAATTCAAAAATCTCAAACTGAAAGCCTTAAGAAGAAGTTAAAAGAGGCAAAGAAGGTGAAAGAACAGGCTGTGTCAGCTTGGAAGGAGGCAGAGGAGGCCCAAGCTACTGCAATTTGAGTTTGAGACGAGGCTCGAGCAAAAAGGGACAATGCTTTGACTTCGACGAACTCTCTTAGGATAGCCTATGCTAAAGAGTTACAAAGAATAAAGGAGGAGAAGAAGTAGAAACTTCAATCTTCTCGAGAGGAGGCAATGAAAAAGTTCCTATCCTGAGGTTGTGGATGAGGTGTCTCGCTTGCTGACCCAGGTGCAATAATAAACCTTCAAACTCATATCAACTACAACCCTTGTGCCTTAGTATAAGTCAATCGTTTGGCTGAAAAAATTTGGCAGAATTGTAATTTGCTCGAAGTTCAAGTGGAATTCAACATCGAACTTTAACAAGACACATCTATCAATGATCTTTTCAGCTACAACCCAATCCAAGAAGAAAAGGAAGAAGAATCTACCAAGAAACCTCCTCAACCAACCAAACCGGGAGTCAAAGAGAAAGCTAAAGGGACAACTAGCAAGGCCGAGGTTGGAACCCGAAGAGAACAAAGATTGCCTGCTGAAAAATATAGAATAGTAGCCTCCTAAAAAATATAGAATAGTTTGTCTTTTGTTCGGCTTTAGCCTATCATGTAAAACTTTATATACATTTTGTACTTTCTTACGGAACTAATAAATGAATATTTCTTTTCAACTATTTGGCGAACTTGTGAAAAATAAATTTATGAAATTTCGCTTATGTTCTATTTGCTTTCATTCTTTTCTTGTACTTTAATTTTCTTTTAATAAAGTTTTATATTTTTTTTGTCAAAGTCTTTGAGTATTCTTTCTCTATTCAGCTTAATATTATTAGTACTAACATACAGTTCCCCTACTCTACCTCCTTTTATTTTTGACGAAGGAATATCTGAATTTGGGCAAAAATAAAATGAAATAAAACAAAGTAAAGAGCTCAGCTACCTGACACCTAATTTTGCTGACCTCGCTGATTCTTGAACTTGGAACGATGACTTTGATTGGCATCACGTCCTCGGCTTCATATGTTGGATAGAATGGAATTTCCTTAGTAGTCGTTCTTGGAGTTGTTTGGTAAGGGCATAATACACTTGGCAAATGATTTACTCAGGTTGCACTGGCTTGGTGTAGCCGAGTTTTTAATCCATGAAGCAGTATGCAATTGAAGTTTTCAGCTTACCTATTACTTGGGGATAGCCAACTGAAGTAACATGTTGAATAGTATTCATATCCTCACACCACTTCTTGAAGGGGTTCTTGGTAAATTGTTAGCCATTGTCTGAAATCAAAACTCAGGGCAAACAAAATTAGAAGACGATATTTTTTCTAAAGAATTTTTAAATAGCTTTTTCCGTAATGCTAATAAGTGGCTCAATTTCGACCCATTTCATGAAATAATCTACTACCACTATAATGGACTGGAAGCTTCCAAGAGCTCAAGGGAAAGGTTTGATGATGATGGTGCCGCATAGTTCAAACAGTCAAGGAAAAGAGATCGGGACCATTTGATTGGTCGATTGGTGGTGCTTGGGTGCATGAAACTGGTAAGACGAACAATTTCTGATTATCATCTGAGAATCTTGCTACATAGTGGGCCAATAATACTCGAGAAGCAAAGCCTTTCTAGCAAGTGCTCAGGATCCAATGTGAGCCCTACAAAGACCTCCATGAAATATCTTGAAGAATTTGATTACCCTCCTCGAGAGCTATGCACTTTAGCCAGGGTCCAAAGTAGAACTTCCTATAAAGCAATCCATTTAACACAGCATTCCGAGAATCTATTCTCTGAATTTTTCATGCTTGTGTGTAGTCCTCTAGTAAATTGCCTTGATTCAAAATATTTAAGATTGGGCCCATTCATATTTCCAAAATGTCTATTGAGCAAACAAATCGATCTTGGTAACTTGGCTTGGGTAAAATCTCCAAGAGCATAGTTTTGTTAAGTTTAGTGAAAGATTTAGAGGCTAACTTTGGAAAGCATAAGCGCTCTTATTCCGAGACCAATGAATTCTTTGAATTTAAAAAGAATCAAAATCCTTGGCTAAGCGTTTTACCTTAGCCAAATATTTGAGCATGCTTTCTTCTTTGGCTTCATATATTCCAAGGAACTAACTGACGATGAATTGAGAGTCACTATATAGCTGTAACCGGCAAGCCCCAAGTTGTTGAGCCAGGCATATAGCTGCAACTAGCAAGCCCCAAGTTGTTGAGCTAGGCTAAGCCCTGCTATAAGTGCCTCATATTCGACTTCATTGTTGGATGTTCAGAAATTGAAGTGAAGGAAATAACAACATTCTTGTCTTTCAGGGCTTTTCAGCAGTAGCCCTGCTTCACTATTTTCTTAGCTTGATGTGCCATCAACATAAAGATTCTAGGTTTGTAAGTCAGCTGAAGTAGCTTCAGTATCACTTGAACTGCCTGAGTAAACTCGACAAGAAAATCAGTCAGAGCTTGAGCTTTAATAGCCGTTCGAGGTTCATAAGAGATATCGTATTCTCCAAACTCGACAACCCATTTTGTCAACCTCCATGATGCTTCAAGCTTAGTCAAGGTATGTGAAGAGGTTAATTAGTCCTGACACAAATAGGATGTGCTAAGAAATAGGATTTCAATTGCCAAGCCACATGAATTAAACAGAGAACTAATTTTTCTACTAAAGTATATCGGCTTTTTGGTCCATTAAAAGCTTAGCTGACATAATAACTTGGATGTTGGACTCCAGACTCTTCTTTAATCAAGACTGCGTTGATAGCCTCATCGGCCACCACAAGGTAAAGAAACAAAATTTTGCCAGGGGTCGGTGTAAGGTAATAAGGGGAGTAACGTAGCGAAAAATTTAAAAATTTATTATCTTAACTATGGATCTCTTTGATATAATATATAGAATTAAAGAGTGTTTAGCACAAACACCTCAAGCATAGAAGGTTTCTATGCTTCAAAGGGCAAGATCATATTCGATGAAGGTGTTGATTTACCATAAAAAGCCCTCCAAGCGTAGAGATTCCAACGGTATCTGCACAAACACGATCTTTAAGAACCCATGGGCTTGCTTGCCTTGCCTTTTGAGTGCTAACTCCCTTGAATGATTCATGAAGAATACAAGAAGAAGAAAGAAGTTGAAACCCTAATAATTAGGGAAGAAGGTGTGGCGTTTTTCTTAGAGAGAAAATGCCACAAGCTCTCAATTTTTCTTTCTCTAAATTTGTGTTATGTTTCATTAATCTTTCAAGAGTCAAGACATAGACTTATTTATAAATATAGTATCCTAGTCTTTAAGAAAACAAGAACAATTGGAAACAAAAAAGATTTAGGAAACTTAGCTTAAGCTAATCCTATTCTTTTAGGAAACCTATTAAAAAAGGAAACCAAATAGCTTCTTAATTCCTTTTAGGAAACTAATTTCTATCAAGAATTAGAATATTTATAATTAAGTCTTTTAAGTTAATTTATCACATAAATTAACCCCATAAATATCTTATACTTATTTTAATAACAATTTAACTCAAAGACCATGTTCTTATTGTTTGTGACTGATAAACGTCTAATTTGCATATTTCTTAGTGTGTCTAGATTAGCATTTTATGTTAGTTTTTAGGGTTTAAATAATGAACAATAGTCACTTTTATGTCTATTTCTTCCAATCTCGAATTTGTAGCTAAAATGTGCAAATGAGTGGTTTAATATGCAATTCTTTGTGTTTTGTAGGTTTGAGCTATAACGATCATCACTTTGGATCAAATGAAGCATATTGGGATGATATTTAAAAGTGATTTGAAGTTGATGAGAAGTGGCAAGAGAAGAGACTCAAAGATGTGGCATGAAGAAGCAATGATAGAACAAGAATTGGTAATGAAAGGGTTTCACTGCACTGATATGTTTTAGTATTTTGGAAATATCTAGAGCTAGAGATGTTGAATTAAGATGATTCTAGAGGCAGTTTGAAGCTTAGATAATGGGCTACAATTCTTATGAAGACCTTGAAATATGATTCTCACGTTTACAAGGTCAAATTGCCACATTACTGAAGCATTCTTGTGCAGCGATGCTCTTCCAACCACATCTCGGTTTTTTGGCCATATCTTTGTGTACACAACTCCAAATGACCTGATTTTTGTGCTCCTGGAAAGCTAACTCAAAGGGATATAACTTTTATGTTCAGAGAAAAAGCCGGTTTGGACAACTTTCTGACCGAACCCGCGGCTGAATCCGCGCCGCGGGTATGTACCGCGGGTACGGTCAGAAAGTTATTAATTAAAGCCGCGGCTGTATCCGCGCCGCGTGTTCGGGGCGCGGGTTCGGGGCGCAGACGTACGATTTTGAGGCACTTTGGGGCTATCTTTCAAGGGGGCAATTCATACTCTTGGTGGATGGTGAGAATACATCTTATGAGGGTTTTAGAGTGCTAAAAACACAAGAGAGAAGCGTAGCATAGCATAGAGAGAGAATAGCATAGAATAGCAAGGGTCTCTCTTAGAGAGATTTTCTCTCTTTGAGAGAGCCACCCCTTTAGATTAGTAAATCTCTCTATAGAATAGTGCTATTTGGAGGATTCTCTTGTACACATCAAGATTGGAGGAAGAATAGAAGATTTGAACTTGTTCATCAATCAATAAGTTTTCTTTATTCTATTTTTGTCTCTTTCTTGATTTATATGGATTTGTCTATTAAAGTTTTGATCTTTTATGTGAAATCCACCATGGGCACGTGCTAAATTGTTAATCTAGGGTTAGAGAAAACTAATCGCTTCATGCATATGACTTGATTATGATTATTCATGTTATCTTGTGCTTGTTTGTTCTCTATTTTGGTTTGCATGGATTTGTAGTTGCTTGATCACCAACTATGAATTGATAGTTGTTATTATGCAACGAGAGTTGGTAATGATAATGGAAAAGGAATAGCTGAAGTCTAGGTTGCATGTCACACGAGAGTAGTGGTGCTCCTAGGTGGGTCAATTAGGCAATTCATGTAGCTAATGAACCAATACTAGTGTCTTTACCACGAGAGTAGGAAAGAACTAGTAGGGAGGTAATCATTAACTTATCACGAGAGTGAAGGTTAAGTACAATTGGAATTGGACCCTAAACAATACAAGAATCCATGGCATGAATTAATCCATTCAATCTTATGCTTGGTCATTAGTGGAATCTATTCCCTAATGTCTTAAGATTACGAGTTTCCTCTAGATATTGTTATTCTATGGAGTTGTTAGTTTAGTTGTTTATTTTAAACTAGGTTCTTCACATTGTTAATTGGTTGTTTAGATAATAAAGTGAGCAATAAAACCTTAGTACTTCAATAACCTTTTCCCTGTGGGATCGACCCTGTTGCCCTATACTCAATACGATCTGTGCACTTGCAGTATATAGGGTAATTAGGTTTTATAACTTGATTATTTGTGCGTGATATAATTGGATTATTTGCTATATTTTTAGACCTAATTACACGCCTACCAGTGACTCATTAGGTTCTATACACTTTGGCAATAAGTACAAATTATAGCTCATTAATTAATTAATTAAGAACTAGATAAATTAAACACTTTAATTTATCATTAATTCACTAATTAATTAATTGTACTTATAGATCATGAGTGGCGTCTAACAATGCATCATGACCACCCAAATAAATAGGAAAGTCATATGGTAAACTATACCTATCAATGACAATATTACGTGTAATTAATATCTGTGAGACCCCTCAAAAAGTCCCACATTGGTGGGAAGGAAAAAAAATGATATGTATATAACATCCTACGTTTGGGTTACTAAATAACTTGGCTTAAGCATTTTGAGCCCGTGGTTTAAAACTCAAAAAGTTATTGGGCCAGCCCAGACGCGGGATGTTACAAATGGTATCAGAGCGAATCTCGTGTGGTCTCTGCATGGGGTGAGACTGGGCCTATGGTATTTGGGCCGGACTACGCAAGGAAGTGGAGGAACTAAGTGCTGTGCGGGGCTAAGTGCTACGTCGATCTAAGGGCGGGAGCCACCTCTAGAGCCCGTACGAGCCACTCTAGAATCCGATACAATCGAGTGGACAGTCCGGATTATGATATGGATTGAGCTTTGTGAGGACGCAAAGCCGGATAAAAACCATTTGTAACATCCCGCGTTCGGGCTGGCCCAATAACTTTTGAACTTTAAACCACGAGCTCAAAATGCTTAAGCCAAGTTATTTAGTAGCCCAAACGTAGGATGTTATATACAAATCATTTTCTTTTCTTCCCACCAATGTGGGACTTTTTGAGCGGTCTCACATTGGCCATGCTTTTTCTTCTTCTTCCCTCATTTTTGCTCTCAATTTCTTGGACTTTCATCTCTCAAGTTGACACAAATCAACCATAGGAAGTGGACTTCTATCTTTTCTAAGCAAAGTTCTAAGCATATCTAAGGATCCGAAAGTGAGACTCGACCTTTCTACGAGATATTTTCTTAGGCACCAGTATATTAAATTATGAGTGGACGTGGTCGCGGGAGAGGACGTCCCCGTCGGCAAGACCAGGATGAAGACGCTACCTCTAGCATAAATCCACCTTCGGGAACTGATCCCATGATTGCCATCTTAAATCGAATGACCGATGTTCTAACTCAGCTGGGAAATCGGCAAAACCCAGGAATGGAAGTTGGCAACCCGCATAGGAATCCAATAGTAGGAGATGATGTCGCCTTAGAGAGATTCCAAAAATTTAACCCTCCCAAGTTTAATGGTAGTCCAAACCCAGAGATCGCTGAGAAATGGTATCCGAGCGAACCTCGTGTGGTCTCTGCACGGGGTGAGACTGGGCCTATGGTATTTGGGCCGGACTACGCAAGGAAGTGGAGGAACTAAGTGCTGTGCGGGGCTAAGTGCTACGTCGACCTAAGGGCGGGAGCCACCTCTAGAGCCCGTACGAGCCACCTCTAGAATTCGATACAATCGAGTGGACAGTCCGGATTATGATATGGATTGGGCTTTGCGAGGACGCAAAGCCTGATAAGGAGGGGTGAATGTGAGACCCCTCAAAAAGTCCCACATTGGTGGGAAGAAAAGAAAATGATTTGTATATAACATCCTACGTTTGGGCTACTAAATAACTTGGCTTAAGCATTTTGAGCCCGTGGTTTAAAGCTCAAAAAGTTATTGGGCCAGCCCGGACGCGGGATGTTACAATATCCTTTCACCATACTATATCCCAATTAGTCCAAGAGTATAGTGCGCACTCTTTAAATGACTAATTAATAATTTTTTGTTTTCAAAATATAACTTTTCATAAAAGTATAACCTTGAAATACTTTCAATTCATACTTTCACTTTTGTGCAAAAGATTCTTTAAGTTATATTTCAACAAGTGGCCAATCCGAGACATATTCTCCTATAATAAGGAGTGATGAATCATATATCGATTACTCAGTGGTGAATCCTATATCGATTACTCACTATCCTTCCATGTTTCATACTATACCCTATATTTACCGTATGGGCTACTCTTTTACGAGCACCGAGCAATAGAATCATAGCATAACAATTCACACTCAAGATACCATAGTAATATCAATCTAAGGATCACTTACACCATTGCCATTAATAGTACAATTCATTGGCACTATGAATAGTAACTCTTAGTGGATCAGTCCAATAAACTTGTTCTCTAACAGGCATCCACATATCAACTTAGGTGTCACACACCATAATTGATAAGATCAACTATTACTTACCATAAATAGAGGCAAAGTATATACTAGTCTTTCTGTATTAATGATGTCCAATATCATTAATACTACGACTAGGGATATTTAAGAATATAACTTAATGTGTAATAAGAGTCTCATCATTGTAACTCTTACAATCTTTTATACACAGTTAATATTTTGAAACACTTGACATTGAGTATTATCCACATAGATCAAATCTTAGTATTTTAATACTCTTATTAACTTGTTTTCCTTATTTTAATCCTAATGACTTTGAACATTTCAAAGGTCATGGATGTGTGTATCATAAGATACACGAAATCATATCTAATATAGTCATCCATGAAAGTGATGAAGTAAAATAAACAGCCTTTAGCGTGGATCAACATTGAGCCAAAATATCTATATGTTAAAGCCCATGAAGATTACTAGCACATTCAGCTTTTCAAATAAAGGGTGTTTTGGTCGTCTTTCAAAGTAAATAAGAATCGCATGTCTCAAATGATTCATAATCAAATAAGTCCAAGTATACATCTACATGAAACTTAGAAATGCATTCTTTATGTACATGACCAAGTAAATAAGATCACTAGCACATTTAGCTTTTCAAATAAAGGGTGTTTTGGTCGTCTTTCAAAGTAAATAAGAATCGCATGTCTCAAATGATTCATAATCAAATAAGTCCAAATATACATCTACATGAAACTTAGAAATGCATTCTTTATGTACATGACTAAGTAAATAAGATCACTAGCACATTTAGCTTTTCAAATAAAGGGTGTTTTGGTCGTCTTTCAAAGTAAATAAGAGTTGCATATCTCAAATGATTCATAATCAAATGAGTCCAAGCATACATCTACATGAAACTTAGAAATGCATTCTATATGTACATGACCAAGTCTATAATGCCAAAGGTATAGATGTTTCAAAATATATATTGAGTTTTTGTCTATATTCAAGAATGGACTTATCATGGCTCAGAATTTGTAAACCATTATTTTCATGATCTAGTATTACATAGAATACCATCATATAAAAGAACAACATTTATTCTTTATGTAAATGGTCAATTATCCACATCTAATGTGAAATTGATTTAATTTTCTTTTGTAAGTATTAGAACACAATAACAGTGTTTAAAATTCTAGAACAAGCCCAATTGGTAAAAAAAGTACAAGTCTCTACGGCTTGTGTAGCAACTCTTGCTCCATTCATCACACGTAGTTTGACTTTCTCTTTGTCTATTGTCTACTATGCTTAAGACCTTGCATATTTGCAAATATGGGATCTATATCCAGTATTTAATACCCAATAATCTTAATTAGTAGATGGATTTATTACAAACATAAACATACTGAGAAGTAGAAATTTCACTATACCTCTTTAACTTATTAGCATTTAGATAAGCCTTACTTTTTCCTTTCCTATAAAAGTAGAAACATGTGCCCTTAGATTTATCCATTTTGATCACACCTTTAAGATTTGTCATAGTTACTTGGGCCTTCTTAAGACCACGCTAGGGTTTCCCCTTAACAAGCAGTAAAGTGCCCATTTCTTCCTTGATAGACTACTCTTTAAATATCTCATATTTAATAGTTCTAAATTGTGTATCAACAACTCTTTAAGACACACAATCACGGTAAAAAAATCTATCAATTTGTGCTACTTTGTAGGTTATGAATTATAGATGAAATTATGATACAAGTAGTAATATCATTATCATCTTTTATGCATCATGTATGCATATTGTTTCCTAACTATAATTGTCACAATAGGACAGGTGGAAGTGGGTGTTAAGAACATAGCCAAATGTGCTTAAGAACTATTCTCAAGTCTTACACTAGTCCAAGAAAATCGTATATAAATGGAGATATAGAGTGATAAGTATGTTCATGTGTACATTCATTCTACAACAAATGTAAAGATAGTACAAATATTTGTTTCATGTTATAATTGCAAACCCAAAATGTGGGCTTCAAATTTATTTGGTTTACTCTCACTATTTTATTTCAAATCAATAACCCTCAAAATATTGATTCAGAAATCAATTAGAGATTCCTAGTGGCTAGGATCCCATCTAGTTATATTTGACCTTGACAAAGGCCAACAAGCCAAAGATAATTTCAATTAGGTAGGTAACTTTTACCAATCACAACTCTTGTGACTCCTAAATAGTTGGGTATCAACTTTTGATATTCACATCTTATGTGTTCGCCCAACATTGCCTCAAAATTACCATAACCTTGAGGAAGGCTAACAAGTTATGTATTTTTGTTAAATTGGACCCATTATTCAGAGATCACATTCATAGCAAAAACATGTTCAAGGTAAGGTGATCTTGACGAAGGCCAGCAAGTTAACACTGAATAAGAACTCTAGTTTTTGCTATAATAATGAAAAGCAACTTACTTATTGACTTAATAATGCCTCAAAAATATCACAACCTTGGTGATGGCCAACAAATTATGTATTTTTGTTCAGTTAGACCCATTATTAAGAGATCATATCTCATAGTAAAAAACATGCTCGAGGTAAGGTGACCTTGACGAAAGCCAATAAGTCAACACTTAACAAGAACTATGATTTTTACTAAAATAATGGAAGGCAAGTGACTTAATATTTTATTTGAGGGATTTTATTTTAATTATACAATATATAGTCTCATCATAACATGTAATTAAAAAATATCGACATATAAAATAAAAACATGCACAATAAACCGTAGATGATTATGGACTTTACTAAGATATTTTTCTCGAACCTTAAGGAAAATATATGGTCAAATTCCTAAGGGACGTGATCAACTCCTTGATGCATTCCTTGGGAGGTCTTCAACTCTTGATGAGCCTCCATGGTTGTTCCTTGATGCTATCTCCATCTTTTTTGTTCATTACACATGTAACTCTAATATAAACAATTTAGAAAATCAAACCTAACCCTAACCTACACTATGTATATTACATGTATTGATTAAGAAATCTCGAGTTACATTCGAGGGGAATTAGGTGAGAAGAGAATTACATGAGAATAATAGAGAAGGCAGGACATGTAGCCCTATTTTAAAAAAACCAATACAAGCCAACCATCAAAATTAATAAAAATTCAACCATTCAATCATGTTGGTCATAGTCCATAATCATCCATCATGCCATCATAATATTTAATAATTAAATAAATTTATTTATTTAATTCTAGTCATAAATCACATGGTCTAATTTAATTAGATTAATATTCTTGAATTTATTTGTCTAAAAAATAAAGTTATAGAATGTGTAGGTTTCTAAAATTTAACTTTCTAAATATTAACAATTAAAATTGGAAAGTGTTTTCATAGAGAAATTTTCAAAAATTGCATTTTCCAAAAAATAAGAAAAAATCTCGCTAGGATTCTGTTTACGGACCGTGCGACAAAACGTGTACGGTTTCATCCGCAGTTTAGAAACCGTGGGACAAAGCGTGCACGGTTGTGTGACGGTTTGTGGACAGAAAGTACAGGATTTTAACCGCGGGTGAAACCGCGAGTAAAAACCTACGGTTTGTCACGCGGTTTGTGAACAGAAAATACGATTTTTGAAATTCTTTGGTATTTTTTAAAACTCTTTTGAATAAAAACATGTTAAAATCCTTTTAGCACGTAAAAATAATTTAGAAACCTTGAATACAACCATAAAAACTCATTTTAATTATTTAAAACACTTTTAAACAATTAAAAACTTATCTTAAAATTCAAACTCTTGATTTTTCTAAAACAATTTTGAGACAAATTTCATCAAGAACAAACTATCCATATTTATGACAATTAAATAAACACAAATCATATAAATATAATCAAAGGAGGCTCTGATACCACTGTAAGGTAATAAGGGGAGTAACGCAATGAAAAATTTAAAAATTTATTACCTTAACCATCTATCTCTTTGATATAATCTATACGATTAAAGGGTGTTTAACACAAATAACTCAAGCATATAAGATTTCTATACTTCAAAGGGAAAGATCCTATTTGATGAAGGTGTTGATCTATCATGAAAAGCCCTTCAAGTGTAGAAACTCTAACGGTATCAAAACGAACACGATTTTTAGGAACCCTTGAACTTGCTTGCCTTGCTTTTTGAGTGCTAGCTCCATTGAATGATTCTTGAACAACACAAGAAGAAGAAAAAAGTTGAAACCCTAACAATTAGTGAAGGAGGGGTGGTGTTTTTCTTGGATAGAAAAAAGCCACCAAACTCTCAATTTTTCTCTCTCTAAATTTGTGTTATGTTTCATCAATCTTTCAAGAGTCAAGGCATAGACTTATTTATAAATGTAGTATCCTAGTCTTTAAGGAAACAAAAGCAATTGGAAACCAAGAAGGTTTAGGAAGTTTACTTTAAGCGAATCTTATTCCTTTAGGAAACCTATTCCAAAAAGAAACCAAATAGTTTCTTAATTCTTTTTAAAAAACTAATTTCCATCAAAATTTAGAATATTTATAATTAAGTTATTTAAGTTAATTTATCACATAAATTAACTCCATAAGTATCTTATACTTATCTTAATAACAATTTAACCCAAAGACCCTGTTCTTATTGTGTATGACCCATTAAGTTCCATTCACGTTGACAATAAGTACCAATTATAACTCATTAATTAATTAATTAAGAGCTAGATAAATTAAACACTTTAATTTATCATTAATTCACTAATTAATTAATTTGCACTTATAGATCATGAGTGGCGTCTAGCAATGCATCATGACCACCCAAGTGAATAAGAAAGTCATATAGTAGACTACATCTATCAATGACAATGTTACCGTGTAATTGATATTCTTTCACCACACTATATCCCAATTAGTCCAAGAGTGTAGTGCGCACTCTTTAAATGACTAATTAATGATTTCTTGTTCACAAAATATAACTTTCCATAAAAGTATAACCTTGAAACACTTTCAATTCATACTTTCACTTTTGCGCAAAAAATTCTTTAAGTTATATTTCAACAAGTGACCAATTCAGGACATACTCTCCTATAATAAGAAGTGGTGAATCCTATATCGATTACTCACTATCCTTCCATACTTCATACTATACCCAATCTCTACAATATGGGCTACTCTTTTACAAGCACCGACCAATAGAGTCAAAGCATAGCAATTCACACTCAAGATACCATGGTAATCTTAAGTCTAAGGATCACTTACACCATTGCCATTAAGAGTACAATTCATTGGCACTATGAATAGTAACTCTTGGCGGATCAATCCAATGAACTTGTTTTCTAACAAGCATCCACATACCAGCTTAGGTATCACACACCATAGTTGATGAGATCAACTACTACTTACCATAAATAGAGGCAAAGTATGTACTAGTCTTTTCGTATTAATAATGTCCAATCACATTAATACTACGACTAGAGATATTTAAGAATATAACTTAATGTGTAATAAGAGTCTCATCATTGTAACTCTTACAATCTCCTATACACAGTTAATATTCTATGAACTTTATCAAATAAATAAGTAATATAACTAACAAGTATTAAATAACAAAGAAAATGCCACATATATAAGTATAACACGAAATAAGCGTAATATAAAATTTCTAAAAAATCATCTTGATTTTAGGGCATACACTAACAGTCGGCGATGTCAATGTTGGCAAGGACTTCAAGTGTTCCTTGAATTGCTCTAAGGCTTTTTGACATTTTAAATTTCATTCAAATTTGTCAGCCTTCTTAAGAGTTTTGAAAAAAGGCAATCAACACTAGGTGGACTTATACAAGAATTAGCTTAAGGCTGCGAGTCGACTTGTGAATTTTTGTACATCCTTAACTGACCTAGGAGGACCATGTCCTGGATAACTTTGACTTTATCCAGTTTAGCTTCGAATCCTCGAGAAGAAACCATATATCTAAGGAACTTCCTAAATCTTATACCAAACATATATTTTTCTAGATTGAGCATCATTCTGCTATCTCAGAAAACCTAGAAAACTTCCCTCAAATTATCAATGAAAGTACTAGCAGTTTGACTTTTGACCAGTAGATCATCAACATAAGTTTTCATATTCTTGTCAAACTGTTGGTGAAAAATTCTATTGACGAAACACTGATAAGTCGCCCCAGCATTCTTCAACTCAAATGGCATGGTGGTATAATAAAAAATTTCCTGATCTGTAATGAAATCAGTTTTCTCTTGATTTTTTATGCTTATGCCGATTTGGTGATAGCCTTCAAAAGCATTTAGGGAGCAAAGTATTTCATTACCCATCGTTGAGTCTACCAAGGCATCAATCCTCGCAAGATATAACAATCCTTAGGGCAAGCTTTGTTCAAGTCAATGTAGTCAACGCACATCTACCAACTGCATCCGGACTTCTATACCATGATCGGGTTTTGCCATCTAAGTCAGATGTTGCACCTCCTGAATCATCATGGTAGCTAATAGCTTACTATTTCTTCGGATATTGCCTGACCGCGTCTAGGCTGAAGTGTCTTTTCTTTTGCCAAACAGGCTTGATTCTCAAGTCCTCATTCAACCAATGTATCATCAATTCATAAGGGATCTTGAGAGCATCATTAGCGATCCAAGAAAAAACTCCTTTGAATTCCTGAAGAAGCACTATGGCGTCTCAAGTCTCTCTCTTAACACCTCATCCTATATTGATGACACGTTTAGGATGCTCTTCGTTCAGCACAATGCCTTCGTCCTCATCCCTAGTCTCAAGCCATGATAATCTCATAGGGTATAAGGTTTGTAAAGTGTCTATGGTCAATACAAAATCACCTCAGCAAGCTCCTGAAGAAGGCTCTACCGAATGGGCTTAGAAACTTGGTTTGATTTATCAGCCGAGAAGGCTCCTTGTATGGTAGTCTAATAACATTCTTTTGCCGACCAAGCAACATTTTGTAAGGAGTGTCAACTTTCACCAAGGTGAAGTTGACTTGGACAGTTTAGGATTTGGGGGATTTACAAATTGTGGTAGTTAATGTGATCATTCCCTCGGGATGCACCATGTGCCCCTCAAACCCTACCAATGGATTTCAAACAAGTGTGAGTTATTTATCTTTTAACCCCATCTTTTGAAAACGCTAATAGTACATAACATTTACCGAGCTGTCAGCATCTATATATACTTTTTGACCAAGTAGTTATTGGAGATTATCTCAGTTGCTAAGGCCCCATAGTATCCAGACGCCATCAAAGATAGGTCATCGGGCCCATAAGAGAGCACTTGGTTGAGTAGGGAGCTCAGCTCATCAAGATCGGGATTCGTTTTTCGATATGTCTTTTTTCGAGAGTTTTGGCTATCTTCTCTAGTAGGACCACCAGAAATTGTGTTAATAACCCCGGCTAAGCTTAGGCCTTGGTTGGGGGATCGATCTCGAGGAGGCCGATCATCCTTCCAATCCCTTTACCTATCAGGTGTCCTCCAGTCTTGCTGATCATCTCATCATTGTTAGCGGCAATCATCTCGGTAGTCTTCCCGGTGCCTCCTTTGTGTACTGTCTTCCACGAATTGTCTTAGGTACCCTTGCTTAATCAAACTTTCAATTTCATTCTTGAGGGCATAATAGTCCTCAGTTTTATGACCAACATCCCTATGATATGCACAATATAGACACGAATTTCCTCTTTCTTGCTAATCATCTTGGGTGTTGGTTTTTCAAGATTTTGTTGTTTCATCACAGCTGGTACATATGATCAACTGGCACTTGAAAAAGTCAACTCTTGATTAGAGATAGGTAGTTTCCTTTTGCTTATCTGATCAAACACACTTTGTTAGTCCCTACCACCTCAATTTGATATGCTAGAGTCATTAGCTCGGCTTCAATCCCCTTTGTCTTTTTTCTCCAGTTTGGGAGATTACAATTCTCTTTTCAATCTGTTTGCTTCTTCTCCTTAAATGTTATGACTACCCTCACCCAGAGTTCATCTAGCGTCTTAGGGTGATCTTCATAAAATTGGGTGGTCAATCTGCCTGGCAACAACCCATTAATAAAAGATGTAATAGTAACTTGATCATCAGGGTCGGAACTTGAAGGCTTTCATTTGTGAAACGAGTGAGGTAATCCTTGAGAGACTCATAGGATTGTTGTCTGATGTTCATTAAATATGCTGACTTCTTGTTGAGTGGTTTGGATGACACAAAATGGCAGATGAATTTCTCGGTCAACTCATCTGAATGTCTAATACTGCATGGTGGCAGAGACTAAAACCATTTGTGAGCATTCTGAATGAGATAGCAAGGGAAAGCTTAGTACATGACAACATTTGAAGCCTGGTACAAGTGAAAAGCCGACATTGCACGTGGTTTTCAGGGTCATTCTAACCATTGTAGTAGGGGATGCCTCGAAGCCCAAAGTTAATGGGCAAGGGATTCTCATTGATCTTAGATATGAAAAGAAAATCTTGGTTGGTGTTGGTGGAAGTTGAAGCTCTTCTCTTAGACAGATAAGCCTTGGTTTTTTTGCATGTGCTACTCGTCAGTACTTTAGAAAAGCTTTCTACCATAGAAGATTGCTTCTCATATTGCTTGGGAGATTCCCTCCTCGAGTACTTTGAGACTGATCTTTTTTTTAGGACTCGAGGAATCTGTCCAACATTTAGATGACTCAGCCTTCTATTTTCCTTGTTTCTGGAAAACTCTTTTGAACTGTTAAAAAATGTTAGGGTTTTCCCTGACAAACTTGGCCATCTTAGCAATGGCGTCTTCGTTCGGTGGTGATTGGTTGCCCTGCTCTTCTTGATAGCTTCCTTGACTATCAACAAGCTGTTCCTCTTCTGGATTTCAGATTGTGAGAGTCCCCGTCTTCTTCTTTAAGCGTGTTAGAGGCATGGCTTCAACAATACTAAATGCAGATAAACTCAAATGGGATGAAATATGGTCCCTTAGACAACGCCAATTGATGTGTCCAAACTTGCCACTTTCCTTGGACGAGCTGGTATGGACGAACTAGAAGACCTGCAATACAGAAATGTCAGAAACACGTGGGGGCTTATCCCCCGATGTGCCTCCGATTCTTAAATTAGTTAAAGGTTTAGATGAATAGATCAGGAGAGTTAGAAATGTAATAATGAGCATACCTGTCTCTTGGATTGCGAGAGACCTTTTATACTTTTGAAAAAAAGTAAGAAGATATAGTGAACAGTGACTTGGTTTGGTACCTAGTCTATCGCCTATTCTGACAGAACCTCTTTTGGTCCAATCTTGTCTTGACAAGATGTCAATGACTTTGTAGACATCAAATTTTAACACATCATTTATTTTCAAACATTGGGGGGCATGTTTACATTTTTGGGGCCAAATTTTAATTTTTCAATAATCTTGGGGGTAAAATATTAATTTTTATCTGTAAATATTTTTCTATTAGCTTTGGGGGTTTGAAATTCATATTTTTACTTTCATACGAATTTTTTTATTTTTTTTATGATTTTTCTGGATTTAATTGGTATTCTTTTTATATTTTTACCAGCACAAGGGTAAAATGATAATTTTGCCTTGCAAACACCATTTTAGCTCATTTTAGGTCCCAAATTTATTTTTCTAATTCTTTAAACATGTTTCTAAATTTTTTGATTTTTTCGAGGACGATTGCTATTTTTTCTGTAAATATTGCGTTCAAAGGCAAAATCGTTATTTTACAGTTTAAATTTATTTTTCGTCAATTTTTTGAGTCATAAATGCACTTTTTAGGGTTTTAAGATTATTTTTAATTTTTGGTAATTTTTCGAGGTTAATAGCTATTTTTTTGTAAATACTGCATTTAAGAATAAAATCGTCATTTTATAATTTAAATTCATTTTTTTGTCAATTTTTTTAGTCATAAATGCACTTTTTAGGGTTTTAAGCTTATTTTTAATTTTTGGTAATTTTTCGAGGTTAATAGCTATTTTTTTGTAAATACTGCATTTAAGAATAAAATCGTCATTTTATAATTTAAATTCATTTTTTGTCAATTTTTTGAGTCATAAATGCACTTTTTAGGGTTTTAAGCTTATTTTCAATTTTTAGTAATTTTTTTAGATTAATAGCTATTTTTCTGTGAATTTTCGTTGTTTAGGGACAAAATCGTCATTTCACACCCTGAACGGGTTTTTGATCAGTTTTAAGCTCTAACCTTTATGTTGAACTCTACTTTGAATTTTTTAGAAAATTTTGGAGATTACTGTTATTCCTTTGTATTAATTTTTAATTTTTTTTGGATTAAAAATATTTTTTTAAAATAAAATTAAAATTTTTATTACCGATAACATTTTTGTTATTTTGTAGTATTATTAGTGACCAAGACAACTAGCCCTATAAATATCCCCTTAAATCAGCAAAAAAGGAGGGAAGAAAAAAAAATCCTAAAAACACTTTTATGTTTAGGCCTTAAAGATCAAAACACACAATTTCTCACCAAATAATACACACTACACAAACAAAAAACAAGCCACCGTTCATATTCTTTTCACTGTTCATCTTTTATCAACTGGGTTTTTCTTTTCACTATTCAATCATCAGTAAGTCTCAAAACTCAAGAAGGTAATTTCTTGGTTAACTGTTGCTTTTAGCTCATTTTCTCCTATTTTATTATTTAATTAGATGTTAAAGAGGCAAGAACAAGATCTATGATTGGTCCATGATTTTTGGGTTGAATTTTCTGGAATTTTTTTTGAGATATTTGGTTGAGTTTTCTGGGATTTTTCTGGTAGATTTTCTTTCTGGATTTAGTTTCTTTTCTCTTCACCGCTCCTCTTCAACGTATTTTCCTTTTCCTTCTTTCAAATCACAACCAATTGCTCTCCAAAATAGATAAACATAACTCCAGTTTTTCCACCATACGCTCCAACCAAAACCAAGACAAGACCACCACCTCTCCTGCCATGGCGTTGCCCCTTCCTTTTCTCTCTTTCCCCTGAAACCAAATTACCACAAACCTCCATCGCACAACCCCTAGAACCATTGCAAACCACCACAGCAAAGCCCAAATCTCTGTCCATCACCACCAGTGAACTACCATATCAACGCAGCCTCTCAAATCAGCCCAATCGTCCCCTCTAAGTCACTTACCATCCCTGTGAAACCAGTCCCATATACCACCCATCAGCTTAATTACACCAAGACAAACGACCAAAACAGATGACCAAAACAAGTTTTAAACAAACCCAAATGTCCCTCCCCTGTCACTAGCCACACTATACGCTGCAAACAGCCCAAATTTCAATACAAGTCCACCAACACAGCCCCCTATTGACTGCCGTTGCACAATTCAACCCCAATCCCACCTACTTTCTCTCCACAAAGCTCACAACCTGCAAGAAAACCAAGCACAGTCGCCACAACCCACGACCAAGCCACACTATTGCCATCAAAATCACCACCAAACTACCTCACCATTACTCTCTCCATCACGGCCTTATCCACCTACCACCAGTCACAACCACCCGAAGCCCCTAACCACCACTCCTCCTCATCTGACTTGTACCCCTTAGACACATCCAATTAACAGTTCCAGCAACTGGAGTTCCATTCTCAACCAGCACTCATCACCACACAAAACATCCGATTAGCAAGAACCACCGTTAGCCACCCATCAATCAAAAAGAACCATGAAACCAGTCTAAAAACCCATCGAAACAGCACCAAAGTCAACACCAATATCCCATTAAACCGCTACCTATGTCACCACCTGACTCAGCCATCACAACCGCCCAAAATCTCCCCTGCACCACCCTTTGCAACCCAGTCGCCTCTGCAATCCCTCTATTGTCCACCATTGCAGCTGCCCTTGTACGCCCTTGTTCAAAGCCGAGAGGGAAAGAACAGAGAAGAGAGAAAGGAAAGTGAGAAATAGAAAGAAAGAAATCGCGAGAGCGCTGGAGAAGAAGAGGAAGAGCCAGGAGAAACAGAAAAAAAAAAAAAGAGAAAACAGATTAGAGGGAGGGAGACCAGGAAGAGAGAAAAGGAAGAAGGAAGAAACAGAATTGGGAAGAGAAGATAGAAGAGAGAAAAAGGAGTGGAGAGAGAAGAAGAAAGAGAAAGCGAGAAAGAAAGAAGATAGAGAGATAGACGGAGGGAGAACTGGTTGAAGACTAGAGAAAAAAAGAAACTGGGCAGTTGAGAGAGAGAGAAAAAGAAACGGAGTGGAGTAGAGGGAATCAGACCGAGAGAGAAGGGAAAAGATAGAGAGCAAATCGGAGGGAGACAAAGAAAAACAGGAAGAGAACACAGAGAGAGAGAGAGAGAGAGAGAGAGAGAGAGAGAGAGAGAGAGAGAGAGAGAGAGAACAGGGAGAAGCCAACGAAGAGGAGAGAAAGAAGAAGAAAATTTGGCGAGTCTGAAAAAGATGAAACAGCCAAAAAAATATAAAGTTTTGGGAATTTGGGATTTCTTTTCTTTTAAAATTTTAGGATTTCTAGCTTTGCAAAGAAATCGATTGGGGATGTTTTGGTGGGTTTGTTTCTTTATTTTGATTAATATTTAATCCAGCTTTGTTTATTTTAGTTTGTGTTAGTAATTCAGTTAGTTAATTAAGGTAATTGAGTTAATTAGTCTGGATACTTAAGTTAATCTGGTTTAGTTTAGCACATTTTTTGCAGGTTTTATTTTATTTTATTTTATTTATTTATTTAGAAAAAAACAATTATTTATGTTTTGGCCTTAGAGATCTTAGATAGTGTTATTGTACCACTTGCATGTTCTTAATTTGTGCAATTTAGTCCCTAATAACTACAATTTGACCCCACAGATTTTGTTTCTTTTCAAATTAAGTCCCAACCAATTGCAAATTAGCCCCTCATTTTGTTAAAATTTTTAGTTTTACCCCATGGTTGCTGGAATTTTTTAATTTGGTCCTTTAAATTCGTTCATATTTATGTTTTGTGCCCCTAAGTTGATGAGATTTACAATTCTTGACCCTTTGACTTTGATAAATTGGCAAAGTTAGTCCCACTTGTTCTTGAATTTGCATATTTGCCCTTGGATTTTCTTGAATTTTTATTTCTACCCTTTTGTTTGTTTGAATTTATGATTTTGCCCACCAAAATTGTGTGAAGTTGCGATTCGCGCCCTTATGCTTACTTACATTCACGATTTGATCCCTTAGTTGCTAGAATCTATTTTTTAATCTCAATTTGCCAATATTTACATATTTTTAGGCTTTATTTATTTATGTCGTGATACATTGACGTGTGTGTTCATTTTCTTAAATATTGGTTCCGGGTCTCCAAAGAGGTATTCTTGTTCCTCGTTAATTTCCTCTTTAGGTGCTCCAATATGCTCTTATGTGATTTTTAAGGCATTATCTTTATATGTTTCGTATTTTTACACACTTTTTGCTTATTTATTTATTTTATGCTATTTAGTTTCAAATTTTTATTATTTGGTAAAAATATAATAGTTAGATCGCAATTTCCTTTGTTTTGGCTTATATTTTGTATTTTGTTAGTCAATGTAATAGTTAGGCTACATTTCTTATATTTTAGCAAAAATTGTGTACTTAGCTAGATATATGTAATAGATAGGTCGTTTTTATTTCTTTTTTTCCCCTAAAAATTGTAGCTAAACCCCTGATGTAATAGTTAGGGCTTATTTGTTTTGAGTGCTTGCGTGTCTATTTATTTTACCGCTTTCCCTATAATTTTACATCTAGAATATTATGTCTACGTGTTATGTGCTCCTACTTGACTTTATATGTCTTTATATGTTTACTTGCTTTCAATTCATGCTTTACTATTTAATTCATATTTTATGTTATTCCGTCACCACACTAGTCCAACGCTAATTGTGAGTTTATCATTTTCCCGCTAATCCAACGCTGGTGGGAATCCCTAGAAAGCGCTAGTCCAACGCTAGACCCTTAGGGTATTTTAGTGTTAGGTGCACTCGTGTGCATATCATATCATTTCACACACTAATTTTTAGGGAATTTTCATTTTTGCATGATTTGTATATATTTTATTATCTATTATCTATTTTTGATAAAAATTCAGTGCATGACATTCAAGTCACATTTTCACTTAGAATTTAGGTCATTCTGTGTGATCCGACTAGAAATAGTTGCCTACTCACATGGGAAGCGGTGGCGTACATGCCGTTCCACCCTCCGTGAGTAGAAACATTCAGTCATGAGTTATTAGTCTCCCGTACCCGTCATGTTGCATACCCATCTTCTTTCTTCACTTACTATATATTATTATTATTTTCTTTTCTTTTTGCATCGCATTTTGCATAGACACTCATGACTCTCTCAAGGTCTCGATTCGGGTTTCACAATTAATGCAATAATCCCGACCAAGCCCCAACAGAATATGCCGACCCTTCCGATACTTACATTTAGACTTAGGATTTGCATTCATTTAGATACATCCGAATGCAATAGAACTTAGGGTTAATTTAGAAAATTTTGATTAAACCTCGCAACTAGCCTCGGCTAGGTAGAAAGGGTGCCTCAGGAGCAAGCCTTTGCCTTCTCTTTCTTCAAATGTGATTCCCGGACCTTTTTCTCTCGTTTTTCGTAGACCAAAGTCGAAAAAGGGTTTTAAATGATTTTTATAAAATTTTACTTTTGTTTTGTTAAACGAATTTTTTGGGTGACTTAGTACACCCTAACTTAGTACCAAGTGGCAACTCCATTTTTTAAAATAAAAACCCTTTTTCAAAAATTAGTCGGTCAAAACTATCGCACTTTTAGTCCCGACCTTATTTTCTTTTAAAATACTATTTTTTCTACTAAATAACACGTTTTCATTAAAACCCAATCTTTTTCACACATGTACAGTTTTTCCAAAATCTATCTTTTCAAAAGGGTATCAGACCAAACCGTCTTTTCGGGACGCGACAGTCAACGACCCCACCGTGTGTCATTTTAGGGTGCGACAAACTTCAATAGGATGTGGTTGACCTTTAAAGTAGTCCGGCAACCCTTTAACTCTGAGGTTCTTGATGAACTCACAGACTAACTGCCCAGGTGGCCATTCGAAGTGCTGAGGTGGAATGGAGGTCGAGGTCTGTCTTGTCCAACCGAAGTGGAATGAATAATAACTAAAATGGATGAGGATAAAGTGTCGAAATCACACCTTCAATGACATAGTGATAATGTGTGAAGGTCATTGTCAACCATAGGCCCTACGCATAGCATAATAACCTCAAAGTGATAGTTAAACTGAGATGGTTGACAAATGTTTGGAAAACTACTTGAGATGTATGACCAACGACAATCCTACGACTGACGTTCTTAGTTGGCTTTTGGTAGAGTTTTGGTTTAGTCCTAACTTCCATTTAGCCATCCAAAGTTCCAAACTAGTCCTTTATAAGTGGGGCATGGCCAGGAATCACCAAAGCACACTCCTCTAGGTATCTCCATCATAGACATTGTTGATAGATGTTTAGGTATAAAGAAGGAGGGGTTGCACAGCTTGAAATACAGATTGAAAAGGCGCTACGTATGATGAAGCATTTAGCTGACTTATACAGATCTCAAAATGCGTCTGTAGGGGAAATTTGGTATTTGTTTAACTACATCATTACAACAGTACTGTCAAAATCTAGCACCTAGGTACTTTGGCCCATTTCCTGTGGTAGCCTCGGTTGGAAAGATACCCTACAGGGCTACAGCTTCCTCCTACTGTGTCATTTCTGAAAAAGAAATTGAGTGCTCAGCATGTACATCTTCTCTGCCTACTGTAATTTCTGATAAAGAGTAGCTATTCGTGGAACCTGTAGCAATTTTGGATATATGGTAATAAGGGTTAATCAAGCTGTAACTGAGGTGTTGTTACATGGAGTAGCTGCTTTCCTGAGTATGTAACTTGGGAATTTTGGTATGATTTACGCCAGCAATTTCCAAGCTTCAATCCTTGACGACAAGGACTCTTTCAGCCAGGAGCATTTGTTGCAATTGCAAATTGGTCGTAGCAAGTCTGTAGCTTGGTCTAGCTGAATATCAATTAAATTTAACTCGACATCAGTTCACTCAGCTTAATTAATCTGCTCAGGAGCTTAGGCAGCAGCTCAATCAGTTAGTTATGCAGTTATACTTAGCAAGTTAGACAAATATGCACTGCTGAAAAGAATGACAATGAGCCTATACTATCATCAGGATTCAGATATGCTGATTATTTAATTTTTCATTCATTCAATTCATTATAATCATTCCACAATTTTGGATTCCAATAAAAATATTCTTCATCCTCAAATTTCTTAATAAATGTTCTTCATTTGTTCATCACTTCTTCTGAACTTGGGTTGGGATTTTTACTACCTTTGCTATCACCTGCAAGTATCTTAACCATTGTCGCCAGGCTGACATTATTATTATTATTATTATTATTATTATTATTATTATTATTTGATGTTTGCCTACGTAAAATGGTGGAAAGGGACAAATAGCATAATTAACCTCCTCTTGCAATGACCGTACAAGTTTTCTCCCGCTATAGAATGTTCCTTTTGAATTGTAGTCATTTGATTTGGAAATAACAAACCTAACACTGTACGCAATTGAATTAAGATACTTTTTTCAAAAAAAAAAAAAAATCAGTTTACACAAATAGCCAACTACTATCACAAGCATGTTCAAAATGCAACCATGGACTCTAAAGCATGAGCCTTGAATAATGAAATTACCTCCTTGGTGATCGCCCAGCTGATTTCGTTGGATATGCTAGTGTAGTTGACAAGTAGTAAATACAATCTTACCAAGTACTCCGTTCATCTTTTGGTTGGGTTAGGCTCTCACAATTTGAGCCTTGGGCTACAACAGAGGTAAACGTTTTTATCTAGCGCTAAATGATTTCTCATACACCTCTTGTCGACGGCTTGTGCTGGCACTTGATAAAAAGCTTTACTGATCCGGTAATCGAATTACAAGCTTGTCCAGCTCCTCTGAGTTCTATATTTCGTAAGGTGTCATAAACAGAGCCCCTCTCGCTCACCCAATTGTGATTATAAAGCTTTTGATTTCAGTGGAAGAACACCAAATTGTACCAGTTTAGGCAAGCTGAGCTCAATCATCAATTGAGCATGCCGGTTCATGTACTTCTATTTTTAAGTTTGACAAATCAAATACCGTGACTACAATTTGCATCACTATTCCCAAGGTGCAAGATATAGATCCATTGAAAGAGGAAAATTTTCCATTCAGCACAGCAAAACATCCCATGTGTCGTCACAGCTGAAGAAAAAGAAAAGCTGCTAAATTAGTTGGCAACACATGGTTTGCTACCTGTCAAATTCCAGCATTATCAACATCTCCTGCATCTTTTGACCAAAAATAATGTACACTTCAGAAATAATCGACCTCCGCATTCCGAAACAAGGAAGTAAATAGTGATAATACTGAACAGACAGTTTGGTTTAATCATTAATGCAAATAGTTAAAGAATAATTGCAGGCATTCAATAAGCCGAGAAGACCATAGTCAGCCGAAAAGGATATAGCATTTGTATCTCGTTATGAAATGCAAAATAGGCACTGTTCAGGGAATATAAGCCTCAAATTGAGTATCTAAAACTCAGAAACCAGCAACTGCTTCAGCAGCTGCAACAATAAATCATGTGTAGGAAACAAAAACTAATTCAAAGGGTTCAGGGTGACTCCCATTAAATGTTAAATTATTCAAAATTTGAAAGCCTGGTTAGGGTCTTCGCAATCATAGATTTCACCACTGCCTAATGTTGAGCGGTTCATGGGACAAGAGTCCATATTTCAAGCACCACCAGATCCATATTTCTTTCCAAAAACAATCATTTGCAGCTTATCATAGCCAGCAAGCACACCAGCGCCAGCAATAGCACGTAAAATGTTTGCACCAGCTCCCTTGAAGAGAGACTTTGGACCCTCATTCTTCAAGATCTGAGCAAATGCATCCATGGAGCTTTTGTACTTCACTGCTTCACCAGAGGTCATCATCATTCTTCTTCGAACAGTATCAATTGGATAGGATGCAAGGCCAGCACCATTGGTAATTAGCCAACCCAGGGCAAAGCTAGCGAAGAAACTATCCTGAAAGCCATAAAAGGATGAAAAAAGGTACAATGAAGATACGAAGGACAACAGTTTAGTGATAAAAGTGTTCTGATGGATAGTGGACAACATGTGCTTTTTTCATGCCCCTGCTAGATAAGTACAAGCTAGAAACAATTACAGAACAAGTCCTAATCATGGAAGAGTATGAGATAAACGTGTATTATAACATTGGATATTTAAAATTACTTTAGAAGAAGGTCCGAACATACAATCTATCTGCATACTCAATGACCAAGAAATGATGACAAACATTTTTCTTGTTGATTACCATAAAATGAGCAAAGACAACATAGTGTTTACCTGCAACTTCCCAGTGAGAACCACTGGCTTCAACGAATCATACATTCCAAAATAGAGACCACGATAAACAATGATCCCAACACATGAAATGTTGAATCCACGATAAAGTCCAGCAATACCATCAGTAGCAAATGTCTTACGGTAGACATCAACCAAACCATTGAACTGCCTCTCTCCTCCTTTCTTTGCAGCCTTGGAATCATTAGCCAATCGAGTACGTGCATAGTCCAGGGAATAGACAAAAAGAAGGGAAGAAGCACCAGCTGCACCACCCGATGCCAAGTTTCCAGCAAACCATTTCCAGTAACCATCTCTGTCTTTCTTAAAGTTGAACAACCTCTTGAAGTAATCTTTAAAAGCAAAATTCAAGGCCTATGTAGAATCCAGAAAAGAATTCAGTTACAAAGAGAGATTTTCACATAACCAGAGAAGTAACAAAATAGAAGGCATCCAACCTGAGTAGGGAAGTACCGAATGACATTAGCTGTGTTGCCTCTCCATAGAGAGAGAACACCTTCATCCTTCATTGTTCTCTTGAAACAGTCACCAATTCCCTTGTATGGTTCTGAAAGTCGACCCGCCTTTATCATTTCATCCTGATTTTGGATTAATAGCTTCACGCGCTCAATTGGAGCAGCAGCTGTCTTAGATACAGCTGCAGAAACCCCTCCCATGAGAAAATCAATAGCAAAGCCAGCAACTCCTTTTTCAGAGGGGGCATGGACAGAAACTGGAGATGCAGATGCTGCAATCATAGACAGGTTTTGTGTTGCTTGATATGACTGTAGGATCTGATATTGGAGTGCGGGATTAGTGAAATTTCCATGCGCAAATTTCCTTTGTTGAAAATAAGGCCGATGGAAATCACCCCTGCAAGCTTGAAGATCTTGAACTGCGGCAGGCGCAAAGAGCTTTGCAGCCACCTTTTGAGCGACAGTGGGGTAGTGTGTCTGATCAATCATCATTTTCTCTGCTGCAATGGGGAGAAACAGCAATCAAAAACATAACAGCATGACTGAATCACCGGAAGTATAAACATACGGCTATTGAACAAAGCAAATAAAATGAGAAAAATAGACTGAGAACCAGAAAAGGAACTATCCCAGATATTACAAACTCAAAAAAAAAAAAAACTCAAGGGGCAGACAATCACAGAATGTCTGAATAGATGAAACTGCCATTGAAAACTTCAGAGCTAAAACTTTGCTACAAGTCAGAGGCTGAAAACAACTGATTCCCTAAAAAGCTCTTCGTTATTAGATTTATAACTTGTACTAAATGATATAAAGTAAATTTTCCCTTTCAAATACCACTCTTGGACAAGCCTCAGCTATTACCTTGAAACAGGACAGAACGTAGCAATGACGTTAGCAAGACAACCAGCAGAACTCCTTGTGTTACAACACCACGACACACTACAGAGGCCTAAAAAAAAATTTAGATGACAAATCAAGTTCATAAAAGTAATCATGTTCATAATCAAGTTCATCCATGCATCTTATAGAAAACCATACTCTTTATCAAGTTACAAGACTTTGATCTATCACCACTCACTGGCAAGGCCCAACAATATATGAAGATAACCCGAAGAAATTTATTAATTCCAGACAGCAAAATGAAGGCATGATAACCACCAATGATAACAAGGCTTTATCCATCAAATTCCTTCCAGGAATCAGATATATAAATCTATTGTCTGCAGCGCTAAAAACCAAATGGAAACACAGGTTTCATTTCAAAATTGTGCCAGAACTTATGTTGCCAATAGGGGGAAAAAATCCCAATCGTTTTTATCAAAATTTTCATATTAATATCTTACAGAAAACCTAGAGCAGAAGCTAAAAATTTGTACCAAAAAAGTCTAATAGATCTAACATAAATCTCAACAAAAATGAAGGAAAAAAATCAAATCTTCTAAATCCAAAACCCCAGAAAACCAGTCTGATCTCACATCGAAACAAGCTCAAATCAGTGACCTTTCATCGAAACAGAACAGATTCAATGGCTATGCTAAAGCATGCTTTTGGTCAAGATTTTTATCAACAAATAATCAAATCCATGACCATACAGATGATTTTTAAACTATTATTAATATATAAAAGCAAGTTTACAAAATGGTAGATCCATGAGTCTATGAATACCGAGGATTAAATTTGTTTCATCCAAGAGCTTGTTTATTTTTCTTTACCTGAAAAAAAAAATTTCCAAGATGATTTTTCTGAGGTCTCTTGGAAATGATATGGGCTGGGCTCTCCCCTTTTTTAGCTTTTTTGGTTCTTTCTTGCTTAGGCGAAGGAGCCGAAAGTGTGGTTGAAAGGCGGAGAGGGAATCGAGGAGAGAATTTTTGGGTTTTAAATGCCTGTCGTTTTCCAGTTCTTCAACTTTACGTCAAATTTTCCTTGAGCCACAACATTTTCCAAAATATAACATTTTGACCCTTTACTCTTCTATACTTCATTTTAGGGCACTATTTATTTTTCTACTGATAAATTAACTTTTAAAAAATTGATTATTGCTTATAAATTTTTCATGCGGGTGCTGACTGATTGTTGCTCTTCTTCCGTTCTTTTCCATTTTCTCTCCTTACCTCTAAACATAATCTCACACACAGTGACTCTTGTTTTTCACATAATATTATATTTGCTTTGAGAAAAAACACATTAACATATCATTAAAGTTGAAAGCACAACAATTGGAATTCTGGTTTTCATGCTGTAAAAGATTGCAACTTTGAGTTAGACATTGTAGAAAGGGAGCTATTGTCCCAGAGAAGTTGTCAATATAAAAGTTAGACTTTAAAGTTGATTAACCTAATGTTGATTTAAAATCGATTTTTCTAAATGCAACTCTTTATCTAGTTTTGTTGCTCACACAAAGATATGTAAATTCTTATTTCAATTAAGATTTTTCTTTCTCTTGTCTGTCATATCCAATTGAGATGCAAGTGACACAAAGGAGAACAAGAAATACTACATAACAATTTATCATCTTGTCTTCTAAATGCTTATCTTGTTTGATAAGTCATTCACCTAAATCATATATTTCCAATATTTATCTTTCATTTGGTTCTAATTATATCTCCCTTTTCTATGATAAATATTAAAATCTGTCCCATAGTATGCAAAAAAGAAGAGTAAAAAATAAAAAAGGCCAAAAGGTAATATTGAGTTGTACTAAATTTTTAACCAGCACATATTACATTTGTTATGTTCAGAAAGTGGGTCTGAATGGAAATATATGTAGAAATATCATTTAATAAGTTAATTGGATGGCAGATAGAAGTAATCGTTGATTGGATAGTCTAGCTTTATTAAAGGTACGTATTTAGGAGGCTAGATAATCATGTCTTTTCTTCATTTTTTTAATTTATCAAAAGCAAAAAGAAAAAAGAAAACATTTTGGTTGCAATTTACATGTACCAATATCCCATTCACAAATCTTTTTTAACTATTATTTATTTATGAACTATTTTATATTCTGTGCAATGCATGATTTATAAACTAGCTTAAAAATAAATTCGACTTCTTAATTATCAACTTCAAAATAAATTTTTAAAAAGTTGACTTCAATACCTATGAAAGAATAATAAAAACAATGATATTTATTTGATTTGTAATAAAAATAACAATTGTGCAAATAAGCCCTTATAAAACGACAAGAATTTCTATGTTCACATCTTGTAAAAATTTTTGTCTGGTATTTGATAAAGATGGAGAGAATCAGAAAAGGACATTGATAAATATATCCTCTAGTAGATTATATGGTGTTAATTACTATGTCTTTAAAAAAAGAATGCTTTTAGTTGAATTATAAGGGCTTAATCAAGTTGCCATTTAGCCAGGTTTACTATTTTACCAATGAATTTCGTAATGGAATATTGATTTGAGGGATGCAAATGCCATATATTAATTTATAAAATGGTTAAACGAAGATTACATCAACTTGGGCGGATCGTTTTAAATTTAATGGAGGTCGTGTAGTTGTAGCAAGCGACTTCCGATGATGGCTTGCCAAATTGGACCGCTGACCCAAAAGAGTGGGCAGCAGATGGGCAGAGTCAACAAGGCACACTTCACGAGGCAGCGCCTGATATTTTATGCAATGCTTGCTGCTTGAGAACTTTCAATGATTCATGTCCCAAAAATAAAAGTTGGTCTCATTTTGTAAAATATTATTTGGGGGAAAAAAAAACTTAGGCTGGATGATTATTTTTAGAATGATTTTTTAAAAAATATTATTGTAATAGTTTTAAAATTTTTTTTCATGATAAGTACTTATGTAAAATAAAAAAGTGATTGAAAATGTATTTAAAATTTTTAAAAAGAATATTTTTAAGAAACAACATCAAATAAATATAGCAATAGTTTCCTAATATATTAAAAATAAATTCTATCATGTATAAAGTAGGTTGTTCTTGGGCAATTAGCATAAATATGTGCACCACCAATGATCCAAATATGAAAAAAAAAATCAAATTTTAACAAATATGTGATGGAGATCCCATCACCTGGAATGGTTTCCACGTGACAAATAGGACTCGAAAAATAGTACTCCTTTAGTTTATACAAAATGATTTTCAATCTGTAATCTAATGCTTTACAATCTATTGTAAGCTTTGAACATCCCTTAGAAAAATTGCTTTCAATAATTACAGTTGTATGTACCTCATCTCTTCTCTTTCTACTCTCCCTCTTCCCCGTTAACTGTTAACAAAAAATAATAATAATTACAGTTGCACCTAGTGTGTTACTATCAAACAAAAAAATGGTATAACCTTTTTCTTTTTCTTTTTTGGGTATTGAATTACAAGATCTTCACCAATGCTTCACTTGGATGTCGGGTGACAGAATAAGGCGGCCTAGCCAATAGGATTTTTGTGGTTATGACTTTTAAGTGTGATAGTAAATCATTCCGTAATAAAAACTTTTTTTTTCATTGGAAAAATAATGAACAGTCATTGGCTAAATTTGGATAGCTAGCTTTTTTTTCAAAAAAAAAAAAAGATGAGCTTAAAAAAAATTATTGTAGATGTTTTAGACTTATCTGGACCTTGTTGCCTTAAAAAGGTCACATCATCCCGCATGTCATACGATATCACGCGTAACGTGAGTCTAGGTGACTACAAAAAAAATGGATGAGGCCATGGACTGGCTAGCTCAATCAGGAGCACTCTATCGAGAATGAATTCTTTGAAAATTCTTTTTCAATCCAAACCAAACTAATTTTGTTGACAACAACATTATCAACAAAGAGAAATTTACATATGAATTATGAACTAATCTTTTAATTAATTAGACATAGGATACAAAGAAAAAGAAAAGCTGAAGTACCAATGTTTCCGTAGCGGCCAAGGCATACCACTAAAGAAATGTCATGCGTTATACCCGGGAACAAGACATTCTCACTTTACTTGAAACTACATCGTGAACACAACTTATCTTACAATCGAAGTTGATTTAGTGGTATAGGACATAAGACATGCAATAAAATCAATCTAAAATACATACAAACCAGTAATAATTAATCTAATACCTTTTACATAGTAAGTGTATGGGTCAATTATAATACGGAAAGTATTAGGTAAGGGTGTGATTTCATCAGTAATTCGGTAATTTGGCAAAATAAATTTGGTAATTTCGGTATTTTTGTTGGAAAAAATATCAATCGATTTTGATTTCGAATTCAAAATTACCGAATTCAATTTCATAGTTTGAATTCGGTATTTGCCAAATTACCAATTTAGATTGTTTGATTGAACAAAAATGTAGCCCAACAATTATACTCCAACATTAAAAATATATATATTAGTCCCAATAAATATTATCTAATTAAATAATTCACCAATCAATTGTCATTAATTAACAAATTGTCTTTGATGAAAGATCAAAAAAGTGAAATTTATTATTACAAAATTTAAGTAGTTAATATACTACAGAATATAAAATTTTCGATATGCATTAAATAGTTGCATTTGACAATTGATAATTTTGTAAATATTGTGTATATATTCATAATATAAATATAAGCTATTTATTAATATATATATAAATATTTGTGTACACTTGTAACTGTATTTTGTAATCACTATAATTTATTATTCATAAATTTGTATATAACCCTTTATAATTAAAGGTTAAAATAAGTTGAGTTTATGCTCGTGTGTATTTGATTATATGAATTAGATCTCTTTAATTGTAATTAAAAGGTTCAAGTAGTATTAGATATTTTAATTATGAAGTTTATATTTAGTCATATTTAACTCTATATGTTGAATTTATATATCTAATCAGATATATATAAGAATATATATATTAAAAAATAAAATTTTATTAAATTGAATTCGAAATCAGTAATACCGAATTCAAAATTTCTCTATCCGAATACCAATTTGAATTCAAGAAAATAAATTGTAGCAATTACCAAGGCTTTTTCAATCACCTTATTATCTAGACAAATCATTAAACAAATGATGTGCAAGATAAAACTAAGTAAAGAACATTCAATTACTTGAAGCAAAAACTAATTGAGAATTCACAAAATACAAGTAGTATGGTATAGAATTCATTGATGGTCATTACATGAATGAATGAATTAACATCTTGCTATTATTAACTTATCTTGCTTAGGATTACAATTCCATATGAAATCAAAACTTGTTCTCATAATGAATTGATTAGACTTCAACTATTATCATGATAAAATCTTGCGAAATGCATGAATTGTAGTTTTAAATAACCTCAATCCGCCTGTATGCACCACTATTTTCGTGTGGCTCACACAAGTTTCATCTACTAATTTCTAATGTTAAATGCACTTCTTAATGTCAAATAACATCTAAATGATTTGTAATAGATGATCAAGCTATCAAAATGTTAAATGTTGATATATGAACAAGCAAATACAAGTATAAATTTATTCAACTCATATAAATTAGCTTTATCTATCCCTAAGACATATATCTAGTTTAACATGAAATACAGAACGTGAAAGTACAATAAATCATAATACGAATTCATAAAAAATTAAGAAAATAAAGATCTAGGGATATAAAATTCTCATTTCAATAACTCTAATCCTTCATTTCCTCCTTGGGACATGAATTTGTACAAATAAATTTTCCAAGAGTTTGATTATAAATATTGAAATTCAACTAAACCACAAAGAGAATTACTACTTCTACAACTACTTTGGGAGTTATCTTCCCTTATAGGCTTGTTCTAATTGCCTCACAAGCTCACCTATTTATAAAAAAAACTTCTCCACAAGTCATTTTTCAACTTGTTAGATAATTGGAATCTTGCAATTATGGAGATGCTTTCTTGAGAATCAAAGTTGGCTCAAAAGTCTTTGTTTGTTTTCTCCCTATCTTGGCTTGATAATGTCTCTAAAAATAGTACTAAAGAAGTGCAACTTGATAGACCACCGAAACTCTATTCTGCCTTGGATCTGTGGATGAACAGTAATGCCTGTGAATAGTAACCCGCAGATCACCGTAGATGAGAATTCTAGTCAAATTTTGCTGTTGATTTGTAATTCTAGTTGTGTGCTGATATTTCTAGATGTAATCCATGAAATTCCTTGCACTTTTGATGTGGAATTTATCCAAAAGTTGAGCAAAACAATCCTCCAAGTTTTGTTCAATTAATCCTTGAAATTCAACCTACTTGAATCCATTAAAAATATAGTCCATTGCACTTCTAATTGGTCCAAATTATGATTGATAGTTAAGAATATATAAGATTGTATAAAAATTTTGCATTAAATTGATCAAAATATTCATTTAGTATAAACCCTAATTTCTTGGGAGAAATCATAAAATTAAGGATAATAAGCCATTTTCTACTGAAAAAGTTCTAAAATCATACTAAAAACATGGATTAAAATACCTACTAAATTATGTAAATTTATCACTCATCAAACTCTTTTCCACTTAAATCATCATTTGTTCTCAAGCAACTGAAAAAAAAATGAGTCCAAATAATGATTTCAACTATTGGAATAACATATGCATCCTTCAGAATATAATGCTTTATGAACTTAGCAAATAATCGTCATACAATTTGGATGTCTTGCCTCCAATACTAATTGTAAGACCCCAAGCAACCTATTAGGGGAAAGGGTGAATTAGGTTGAATAAAAAATCTAGGTCCAAGTATGCTAGTATCACCTATGTTCAACCGCAAAAATGCAAGTAATTTGCAATCAAGTGATCAAATATACTAAGTAAAGAATTAACTCAATAAAGTAATAAATTAAAGAAATTAAAAAGAAAGAGTAGATATTGCAACCAATGTATAGTGGTTCGGCACCAAATTCGATGCCTACATCCACTCCCAAGTAATTCACTTGGAATTTGAATCAACTAGTGAGCTTCTTCAATAGGTGAAGTAATACCAATCATACAACCTTTAGGGACCACTTTTGCTCACACTAAACATCTTTAGTTAAACCAAAAGTTTTACAAAATCACTCACTTTAACCTCCTAAGTTACAATTGAATAGCTCTCACCCAATTAAGAAAAACTCCATTAAAATAATCCCCAATTATCTCACTTGAATATACAGAGGTTCACAAGGGAGAATATTTTTATCATAAAAATCACTCTAAATTAGAATAATTCAAGTAGATAAAAGTTTTTAATCATTCTTCACATTTTTGCTTTTATAGGGGATACGGAAACAACTAATTTTAGGCTATAATGGTCAAATTCAAAAAACTGTGCAAACTAGCTGTCAGATACAAAATAGATTGATTTGGACATCTGCAAGAGTGGTTTGGACGTCTGGTTCTCTTGTTCGAATGGTTTTTGACCATGTTGGTTCAAACCAATCTAGAAGTCTGGATGTCCACATGCCTTGTCTGGACCTTCATTTGTAGACATTCTGCTTGATTTGTTTTGAAGCCTTTTAGTGGTTTGACGTCTTGATGCACGTCCAAATACTCTCTACCTGACTTCATTTTACACCTTTTTAGCGATTCGAATTTCTACATGTGTGTTCGGATGCTCTCTGCTTGACTTCATTTTGAGTATTTTTGTGATTCGGGCATCTATCTAATGTGTCTGGATGAGTATCCAAATGACTGTTCTGCATCCTTTTGTCAACCTTTTTTATTCCAATTGCAAAGATCACTTAGTAAACAATTAGTTTACTTCATTATATCTTTGATGATTATCAAAACTAAGACGATTTAGACATAATGGTTTTCAATCTCCCCCTTGTTGATGATGACAAACTTATGATGAAGTATATGTATAATAATACTCTAAATTAGAAAAGTATGGTTGCTTCCCCCCTTAACATGTGCTCTCCTCAATTTGTGCATGTATTAACTCTTATCATAATTTCTTTCCCTTTGGACATCATTACAGATTCATTTATTTAACCATGTGAGATGATAAGGTAATTGGGAATATGAAAGGATTACCCCCTTAGACATGAAAAACCAAAGCCATTTAATAAACAATGAAAATTCATATTCATCCATAAAATGAAAGTCATAAAGTCAACAAAGCAAATGATCAGTCTTAAAGAACAATGAAAACACAAGAATATAAGAACATAGTCAAATAAGATCCTACCATAGTGAAAAGAACCTACCATCTAAACACAAGTAGATAAAAATACATAAAATCCTATTCTAACAAATTCCAACGAAAGTTCCTCATCTTCTTGAAGACTGCGATCTCGATCTAGCGGGGGATAAGGTCGAGCGAGTGTCATGCCATCCTTTGCTCCGATGCTCTTGCTCTTGCCACCTCATCCTCATGTAGGCTAGAAAATCTGCATGATCATCTTAGTCCCAACTGAACTCTTGTGCCAACTCTATACACTTAAGCCTCTCATGGATTCCATGCATTTCCTGGCGAAATTCCCCATGCATATTAGTCATTTGAGTGTGTAAATTGGCAAAGTCACTCCTCATTTGGTTCATTTGTATGGATAGGCCATTAATGGCATCAAAGAGTCTACTCTCCCAAGCATGCGGAGGTATATGAGATGATGACGAAGTAGGAGGTGGAACAAATGTGCTGGATGAGGGAATGCCAGGATAAATAGTATGAAATGGAGGCTCATGAAGGAGCACATCCTTATCCATATTTTGTGGGTCGCCTTCCATTTGTTGTCCCGCTCTTGTATCATCAGAAATAAATCCATTCATATATGCACTAGCGGAAAAAAAAACTGAGTACAATTTACTTCTTTTGAACAACCATCTACCACAAAAGAAGCCCAAATGTAACCTCATAAAACATTCTTTATCAATTCTACCTCCTTCACTAGGCCTTATACTGACTATGTCATAAAAAGAAACTCCATTGTTCCTAAAGAGAGATGTTAAAATTCTTCCGTATGCTAAATCTTTGTTAGAGCCCTCCTTACATAGGAACATGTACTCAATAATGAAAGCACCCAAATTTAATGGAATAGATCTCATTACCCCATATAAGAAGTGTAGCCCATCTAGGCAACATTCGTCTTGTACCCACTAGTTGGTGCTAAAATTCTCACTATAATATGATATAAAACTCTATTTGATAGAGTGAAGAAATTCATCTCAAGATTGGATAAGTTAGTCCTAATAGGATTATCAAAGAACTATCTTCTCAAGTCTTTAATCGGGGATGGTTCTTTTGGGGTACAAAACTCACTTTTGATATTTGGCTTACCAAATATCTCATTCAATTCTCTTGTATCAACTGTAAAGTGAGTGTTGTTAACTATCGATTTCACATTACCATCTATCCTTTTCAAATTGGCATAGAACCATTTTACCAAGTCCTCATAAACAATTTTTTTTACCTCACAAATTCTATCCCAATTAATTGCCCTCAACATAATAGGTATGTCTTCTAGCTCATTATCAAAATCCTCAAATTCACAAATTTGAGCCCTATTACACTCTTATTATCCAAACTATTATGTAACTCAAGAGATTGGGCATAAAAAAAGTCTTACCACGAAATTGGATAAATCACCCTTTATTGATCTTGAAAATCGCACTACCACATCCTCTTCCTTGCCCACTATGACCTCCCTTACGACATCCTTGATGAGAACTAGCCATGAAAGGATGGAAGTTTTAGAGAAATTGGAGAAAAATAGAAAGAGAAGAAAATTCCCAAATAGTAAGAGCCCTAGAAGAGAGAGAAAGTTAAGTGGGTTTAGAATTGGTGGGAGGAAGGAAATTCTAATGAAATTGATGAAGGAAGATGATATTGAAGGAAGAATTTGAGTGACATTGGAGTTTGAATAGGAATAAACTTGGTTTTGGGTGGAAAGAAATGAAGAGGCACGATGTTTGATATGAAAAATAAAAATTTCATGTCTTTAAAAAGCCCAATCTGGATATCCGGATCGTGCTTCCTGCGTTCGGATAATGGTCTATTTGAACTTTTGGAGTCTTACCATCCAGATGTTCGCAACACCTAGAGGGTTGTCTGGATACTATAAAAGATTTTGATAGGAAATTTTTTAAAAATACTTTTTTATCACTCTTAATTTATTTCTAAGAAAGCTAAATCTATTATCAGGAAGAGCTTTTATGAAGATGTTGACTACTTGATCTTTGGTAGGAATATAATCTAAACTAATCTCACCTTTGAACACTAACTGTCTAATAAAATGATGCTTAAAATCAATGTGCTTTGGTCTAGAATGTTGAATGGGATTCCTTGAGAGGTTGATAGCATTAGTGTTATCACAATAAAGAGGCACACAACCAAATGTAAACCCAAAATCAACTAGTGTATATTTCATCCACAAAATTTACAAACAACTACTACTAGCTATATATTCGACCCCTATCATGGATAGAGAAATAAAGCTTGCTTTTTACTAAATCAAAAGTAACCTCCAAAGAAATTACATATACCACCAGTGCTCTTCCTATCAACTCTACAACCGACAAAATCGGAGTCGGAATAACTTATCAAATTAAATTTACTAGCTCCAGGATGCTCCAGGATAATGCTCCAAGATATCACAAGCCATAATCAATAATACCTTTCAAATACCTCAAAATCCTTTTCACAGCCATTAGAAGAGAATTCTATGTGATGATTAAAATCTAGCACATAAACCTATGACAAATGTAATGTACGGTCTACTTGCGGTCAAATAAAGTAAATTATCAATCATACCTCTATAGCTCTTTTCATCAACCTTTGTACATTTCTCATTTTTGTCCAACTTTGTGTATGTACATATTGGAGTTCCCACTTGCTTTGAGTCCTCCATGCCAAATCTTTTGAGCAACTCCTTTGTATACATGGATTGATTGATGAATGTCCATTCCTTTATTTGATGAATTTGAAACCCAAGAAAGAAGTTCAATTTACCCATCATGCTCATCTCAAACTCCACTTGCATCATGTTAGAAAAATCTTTACACAAATTCTCATTAATAGCACCAAATATAATATCATCAGGATAAATTTGTACGACTAAGAGATAATCTTTGCAAGTTTTTGTAAAAAAAGTGGTATCAACAATTTCTTTTTTAAAACTATTTTCAATCAAAAAGTTACTCAATCTTTTATATAAGCTCTTGGAGCTTGTTTGATACGCGTGGAAGTAGTGATACTAAGAAAGTCTTGAAAATTCTAGGTTGAACAACTCGAATGTTTGACTTCTTTGAAACTCTGTTCAAAGACTCCAAGAATCACGAATTGGTTGCTTTGATCCAATCCAATTTCGTTGAATGTTCTCCTTTTAGAATTCACTCTAGACTCGTAACCAACTTGTGGTGTAGATTCTTAAGTAGACAAACCTAAAAGACTAACAACAAACCGATTGAATAAACTCTAAGCGAGAACTTAAACTTAACAAAATTCCTTCGTTAAGAACAAGGGTAGTTCTTAATCACCAAAGAACTAAGAAGATCTCATCATGAGAAAAACACTCAAAGTGCTGAAAATTATCAATAATCATCATAATAATTAGGATGAACAGTAACATGCCTATTTATAGGCTTAGAAAGAAAAGTCTAGAAGCTTGAAATAAAGTAAACTACTAAAATTAGTTGTAACCTATCACAATTAGGTAACTAACTAAAAGTTACAACTTGTAATGACTTAGGAAACTAATAAAAAACATAAAAATTCGTCCAAAATCAGTTCATGGGCTGGACGTCCCTTCTTAAGCTCCATTGGGCCTTCATTTAACAATATCAAGGGCCCTCCAAGTAAGTCCAAGTAACCAGCCCCTTGTAAGATTATTTTGGACAGCTTAATATCTTCAATTGGGCTATCTTTGTATGTTGACTTGATCCACAACCAATTCTTTATGCCTTGGCCCAAGGTACAAGCATAATCAATGTGAATTTCAAGCTTGTAAAAAAACCATAAGTCGTGAAAGTCCCTACACGAGTAGCCATGTTGACTCATCCAAGCCATGCACATCGTTGATTTAAGTCCTTCATGTGGAGGTGCTCCTTGGTTCATATCATTGTTTCAAATCTTATAAAATTTTTGAAAGTTTAAAAACATAATTTGAAAATTTTTCATATTTGAAATCCGATGGTTACTCAATATACATATCTAGATCAATAAAGCCATTGAGAAAAACACTTTTAACATCGATTTGATCTAACTTGAATTTTCTAAAACATTCATAGGCAAGAAACATTAATAAGGCCAATTTGCTCAAAATTGCCCTTGAGAGGGAGCAAAAATACTTCGTTAGGGAAAAGGCCCGCAATAAAGTGGAAGTAGCAGCATCTCGAGAAACTCACATAAATGAATATTTAAATTTCCCTCAGTTTGAGAAGGATTTAGGTGAGCTGGTTGCGCTTAGCTGTATATGGGTTCTACAATAGTAATTGATCGGGTTACTAGTTTGTTTCTCGAGAAAAAACTACCTGAGTTTTTCAATGACCCAAACTACATTCCCCACGCCAAAGATTTGGCCAAGAAAGTGTTAATCGGGTATCAGAACAGAAGAATTTTGGCAAAGCTGAATTTAAGACTTAACTCAAAAGCTCAAATAGCGGCTTAAAGGCTGATATAGGGGTCATGGGTCAGCCAAGGTGGGCAATGATTAGATAGGTGAATAATATAGATGCCTATCCTCAATTTTTTATACTGAGAAACTCTTTGAAAAAATTTCTTTTTCTAAGTTCTATGCTTTTTATTTTATTTTTTAGTCTTATCTATCTGGCCTCTTTTTATTTTTGACAGGTTTGATTTAGATTCGTGAAGAATAAACAAATAAAAAAGTTGACTTGAAATGATTGTAAAGTAGATAAAGTCATCTTTGCCAAGAATAACATTTGAATCATTGCATAAATTAATCATAATACAATTTGAGATTCTTGGTATACCAATCCAAGGTACTAGGGTTTTGTTTCGATATTCATTAGCCATTTTGGTTGGCTTAAGCCACTGTGATTGGGCCCTTCCCAAGTCAAAGCTTGTCTTTCCAGAAGCAACTAGGCTTGTCGAAAATTCTCTTTGGGTATTATTATTTTTGGAGTTCATATCATTCTGAGTTATGTAGTTCAGCTAAGCCCAATTTTACATAGTGCGACCATAAGCAGAGAGATCCATGATAACAAGACCTCAAGAGGCTGATTTCTATGATAAGGCCTCAAGGAGCTAGATTTCATAATGAGGTTGTGAGGGGTCTGTCGCGTCCTAAAAATCATAAGTAAAGGTACTGGAGTGGGGAGTCGTTAACTATCGCGCCCCGAGAAGGCGGTCCGGTCTGGTGACCCTTTTCGAAAAGCAAGTTTTGGGAAAGACCATGCACGTGTGTGAAAAATCGAGTTTTTATTGAAAAAGTGTTGTTTATGAAAAATTAATAAAAATAAGGCCGGGACAAAAAAGTGCGATAGTTTTGGCCAACTGATTTTTGAAAAAAGGTTATATTTTTATTTTTTATTATTATTTCTTTAAATGGGGTCGCCACTTGATACTGAATTGGGGTGTACTAAGTCACCCGAAAAATCGTCTAACAAAACAAAAGTAAAATTTTAAAAAACCATTTAAAACCTTTTTTTGACTCCGGTCTATGAAAAAAAATGAGAGGAAATGGTTCGGGAGTCACATTTGAAGAAAGGGAAGGCAAAGGCTCCCGCCTAAGGCACCCTTTCCACCTAGCCGAGACTAGTTGCGAGTTTGATCAAAATTTCTTAAGTTAACCCTAAGTTCTATCGCGTTCGGATGTGTCTATATGAATACAAGTCCTAAATCTAAATGTGATATCGGGAGGGTCAAAATGTCTCGTCGGGGCTTGATCGGGATTATCACATTAATTGTAAAACCTGAGTTGAGATCTTGAGGGAGTCACGAGTGTCTGTGCAAAATGTGATGCAAAAAGAAAGAAAAAAATATATATAGTAAGTGAAGAAAGAAGGTGGGTATGCAACATAACGGGTACAGGGAACTAATGACTCGTGACTAAATGTTCTTACTCACGAAGGGAGGAACGGCGTGTACGCCACCGCAGAGTATGCAACTATTTTTAGTCGGATCACACAAAATGTTCTAAAAATCTAAGTGAAAATGCAACCTAGATGTCATGCATTCGAAAATGCATCAAAATAAATAAATAAATAAATAATATCAATAATAATAATAAAAATCATGCAGAATGAAAAGAAAACTAAAAATGTGTAAAGTGGGATGTAAAAAGCACACGAGTGTACCTAATACTACAATGTCCTAAGGGTCTAGTATTGCACTAGCCCCTTCTAGAGATTCCCATTAGTATTGGACTAGCGGGAAAACAACGAAGCCACAACTAGCGTTGGACTAGTGTGGTGACGGAATAACATAAAACATGAATTAAATAGTAAAGTGTGAATTAAAAGCAAATTAAACATGTAAAGACATATAAAGTCAAGTAGGAGCACATAACACATAGGCATAATATCTAGATACAAAATCCTAATGAAAACGATAAAACAAATAAGCACGTAAACATGCAAAAACACACAAGCTCTAACTATTATATCGGGGAGGGGGGGGTTAGCCACAATTTTAGAGGAAAAAATAATAATGACCTATCTATTACACTTGTTATCTAAATATATAAATATTTGTAAAAAAAAAAGGAAGGAAAATAATCTAATTATTATATTTACTATCTAAATACAAAATATTACATTTTTTTGCCAAATAATAGAATTTGAAATTAAATATCACAAAGTAAAAAATAAATACGCAAAAGCATGTAAAAATAAGAAACACACATAAAAAATTGCATAAAAACTCATATAAGGGCACATTGGAACACATAAAAGAAATTAACGAAAAATAGGGATACCTCCTTTGAAGACCCAATACTAATGCTTAAAAATACAAGTAAACACGTCAAGGTACCTCATTTAAAGAAATAAAACGTAAAGCGTAAAATTTTAACAAACAGTGGGGAATAAAATGCAAACTTCATTAAACTAAAAGTCTAAATTGCAATTTAAAGCATTGTCCTAAGACTAAAATGCAGAATTCTAGCAAATTGGGGGAACAAATCCTAAATTCCAGCAAATATAAAGACATGATTGTAGTTTACAGGACTTAATTGAAAGGAAAAAGAAATTTGAGAGTCAATCTATAAACCTTAAGGACTCAATTACAAGAAATGACGACTACAGAGAGGCACACTTAACATTACTCAAAGCTAAAGGACTAAAACACAAATAATTGTTTTGCACTAAAACCAATAAAAATCTTTAAACAGGATAAATTCCTAAAACCTACCCAAAAAGGATCAAACGCCCCTCCCCATCATCTTCTTCTTCAATAACCAGAGAAACTCTCTCTCTCTCTCTCTCTCATGATTTCCACTTCTTCTTTCTCTTTTTTTTTTGTTTCTTGAATTTTGATTATCTTTCTGTTCTCTTTCTTCATCTCTCTCGCCCTTGATCTTCACATTTGCTCTCTCCCTCTCTCTGTTATCACGCACGTGTGTCTCTCTCTTCTCTCTGGTTTTTCACTGATTCTTCCTCATCGTCTTCTCTTCTTTCTCTGTTAGCTCTTTTCTCTCATCTGTCTTTGTTTTCTCTCCTGTCTTCCTACTCTCCCTCTCTCTCGCTCTTTCTCTGGTCTCTCTCGTTGTTTTCTCAATTTCTTTCCGTTTCTCTTCTTCTTCTTTCTACTCTTGGCGACGTATGGGTATTATTCGTGGTGGGGGATGGAGAGATGGAGGATGTTGGATGAGATGGAGTATCGATTGGGGCTGTTATGTGATGGCCACATGGTTCTGAAGCTGGGAATGATGGCAGTCAACGGTGAGCTGTGGGTTGGTGAGGGACAGAGAGGTGTGCTGATCGATAGTTATGGGGGAGAGATTGAAGGATTAGGGTTGCGTGTGTGGTTGGGGGTAGTCTTAGCAGGCGAGGGATGGTGGTGCTATAAGCATCTATGGCTAGCTATGGGGGCCAGGCTATGACTTTGGAATTAATTATGCTATGGTTTTGGGGTGAATTGGTGGCGCTTGTGTGATGAGGAGGGAACAGAGGGTGGAGAAGAGATTCCGGTTGTGGGTGATTCTATGGATGTTGTATGGTGGCTTTAGAATTTTATTATTTGTGATCATTGTGTTTTTGCAGGCTTTGGTGGCAAGGCAGGGGCTAATGGTGATGAAATTTGGTAATGGTGCTTCGAAGATGGTATTGGCCGTGGCTGGTAATTGACGTTCAGTAGGGGGATGGAGCTTTGATGGTGATTCTGATGGGGTTGAGTACTTGAGTCAATGGAGGAGCACGGGCAGAGACTTGGAGTTTAGAGAGGGTGTTGGGTGCTTTTGTTATTGTTTGTCTTGCAAGTGATTGGTGATAGCGCAAGGGATTTTGTAGCTGAATTGGGGGAATTGTGATTGTTTTCAGTTGGGCCTTGGGTGATAAAGAGGAGTGGAGAAGTGGTAGTGATAGAATGTGGACAGGTTCGGTGAAGTGGAGCTGTTTGTGTAAGAATTGTGGATGATGCTTGTGTGATTGTTCTTAGGCTTTTTGCTTGACTGTCTTCGACGAACGTTGTGGAGGGCTTGCTAGGTAGTGAAGGATGATGGTTGGTGAGGCGTGGAAGAGATAGGGGAGGGGGTTGGTTAAATACTGGTGGTGGTATCTGTTTGATGAGGGAGTTCTGGTGATGATTTGGGTGGCTTGGTGGATGAATAAACAATGGTTAGCTGGTGGCGTTAGGTGAATTGGTTGAGCTAACTTAGGGAATGTGGAGAAGCTGTGACAATGGCAGGGGAGGTAAGAAATGAACAATGGGTGGTGGTGGGAATTTGGGATTCTTGGTGGAGAGGGAGGAGACAGTGGAAGGTGATGATGGTGGAGAGAGGAGATGAATAAAAAGTCTCAAAACCCAGAAACCAGAACCAGGAATCAAAACAAAAGAAGAACAAACTCAACTAAAATATTGAATAGATACATGTAATTAATCAGATTTATTTAGAAAATGAAAGAAAAGTGAACCAAAACAAAAACAAGAACTTACCTTTAAACTTGAAAATGGATCAAGGATGAACAGTAACGGCCTTGAGGTTGAAGATGAACAGTAACCAGAATAGAGAAAAACAGTGGTCTAGTGTGTTTTTTATGGTGTATGAATGTGTGTATTTGATCCCTAATGGATAAAAAAGGTGTCTGTTTTTAGGGTTTTTAATTTTCTCCTTAGTTTTTTCTGATTAAAGGAGATATTTATAGGGCCAGTTGTCTTGGTCACCAAGAATACTACAAAATAATAAAAACGCCACCAGTAATAAAAATTTTAATTTTATTTAAACAAATATTTTTAACTCCAAAAATTAAAAATTAATACAAAGAAATGACAGAAATCTCTAAAATTTTCAAAAAATTCAAAATAGATTTCAAGAATAAAAGTTAGAACTTAAAGCTGATAAAAAACGCGCTCGGGGTGTGAAATGATGATTTTGCCCCTAAACAACGAAAATACACAAAAAATGGCTATTGGCCTCAAAAAATTACCAAAAATCACAAATAAGCTTAAAACCCTTGGAAATGCATTTATGACTCAAAAATTGACCAAAAATAAATTTAAATTGTAAAATGACGGTTTTACTCTTGAACAATAAAAATTCACAGAAAAATAGTTATTGACATTGAAAAATTACTAAAAATTAAAAATAAGCTTAAGACCTAGGAAATGAATTTATAACTCAAAAATTGATAAAAATTGAATTTAAACTGTAAAATGAGGATTTTGCTCTTAACTGCAGTGTTTACAGAAAAAATAATAATTGTCCCTGAAAAAAATAAAAAATTTAGAAGCATGCTTAAAGAATTAGAAAAAATAAATCTGGGACCTAAAATGAGCTAAAATGGTGTTTGCGAGGCAAAATTACCATTTTACCCTTGTGCTGGTAAAAAATATAAAAAGAATACCAATTAAATTTGAAAAAATCATAAAAAATTAACAAATTCAGAGGAGAGTAAAAATATGAATTTAAAACTCCCAAAATTAATAGAAAAATATTTACAGATAAAAATTGCTATGTTACCCCCCAAAATTATTGAAAAATTAAAATTTGGCTCAAAAAATGCAAACATGTCCCCCAATGTTTAAAAATAAATAGTGTGTTAAAATTTGGTATCTATAGGGTCGAGATATGTGATGAGACTTCAAGGGGTCGAATTCCATAAGAAAGCCTCAAGATGCCGAATTTCATAACAAGGCCTCAAGGGGGCTAGGATCCATAATAAGGGCTTGAGGGGCTGCATCCATGACAAGGTCTTAAGGGTCCGGATTCTATAATCAAGTCGTGAGGAGTTGAGATATATATTGATGCCTTGAAAGCCAAATTCTATAGAAAGTTGTGAGGGGCCAAATTCCACAAAGAGGCTACGAGATACCAAATTTCATAATAAGACCTGAAGCGTCCAAATTTCATGACGAGGCCTTAAGAGGTTGAATTTCATAATAAGGCTGCGAGGGGCCGAGATACATTAGGAGGCCTCGAGTGGCCAAATTCCATAAGGATGCTTTGAAGAGTAGATGTCTGAAGAAGTCTATAATATTTGCAAAGAACACAGTACCGAAGATACAAAACTACAAGTTCAGAAGACCAGAAACCCCTAGGTCATACATGCTCAAGTGATCATAAATCTACTAGAATTTCATAGCTGGGTTGAAGTCATGTTTCCTAGCTTATCCCTCTACCTCCGACTCAAATGACTTCAACAATACCGACGGAAGTTTCTAATGGTTTAGGTGCTAGAGGCCCTAACATTAGGAAACATAAAGCCTCGAGATGTCTTTGGTGTTTTTATTTAGGCAAACCTTCTCTAGTAAACGGATCAGATTTCATCTCGGTGCCGATTTCGGATACATTATTGAAGATAACCCTGTCTAATCAGGGATTCTGTATCTTCTCACAAATCCTAGTAGTCTTTAGTTTCATGACTGGCATCTCTATGATACATGCAGTAGAGGCCAGCATTTCTTCTCTCCTTCTTACCCTTTATTTTTGAAGCGAGCCGATCAAGGTTTTGTAACCATATGATAGTAGGAATACAGGATCGGCTGGCATTCAAGGAAGTGTATTCTCAGCTCGGTGCAGATGCTCGACTATCGAGTCGGTCAAAGATACTTCTGTGATCACCGATAGGCTATGGTGCTCAAGGTTGTTTGAAGGTCAACGGACTAGTAATGATTAATGAATTCAGTTGGGGAGTTAATGCTTCTTGGCGTCAACACCCAAAACCACTCAACAGAGCTCTCTCGTAAGAAAACAGGGAAGGCATGGCATAGGATCAAGTCAGCATTTCAGTAAGGTTGAAAGGTCAAGATAATCGATCGGATGTGATCCCTTGGATATCCTTGGCTATTATAATAGGGGATATCAAGTCAAAATCCAATAGAATAAGGTCACTATTGATTTGCACTGTGAAAGATGACGCCCGAAGAGAATCCTGAATATACTTAAACTGATGCCTAAGTGGCTAGTTGGCATCACTTCCCTTGTGGATTCCTTGGGAAGAAACTCTAGATATAGCTGCCAAACTAGTCGACTAACTTCTTGCCAACCTCGGAAACTTGTCTTTTCCATAGTACCCCACGTTTGATGCCCTTTGAGATAATGCAGGTGAGAGGTCTCTATGCCATTTTGTTAGATGATTCGGTCTTTTCTTTCCTCTTTCGTTTGAAATACTTCCCTAGCTACTGAAAAAGACCAAGATGGCTATTATAAATTTAGCCATCTTTGAGGGATCTTCTTCGGTTACTGGTTGCTTATTCCTTTGTTCTGGGTTGTTCCTGTGACATTACAGGCAGGTCTCTAGAAAGTCTTGGATGGTGATGGTTGTACACTTGTGCGAAGCCATGTAGAGATGCTCAAGTGAGATGATTTCTCAAAAGTTTTCACAAATGACACCAATTGAAATAACTAGATTTAATCGATGTTAGGATAATTAACCGAGTTCTAGTGTCAAGGGCACTTGCAAGACAAATGATATGAGAAACATGTGGGGGAAGTGAATAAGAAAATCAGAAGGCTTAAACGCTCAAAAAGGAGAGTGCTTGATTGAGAATAAGTGAAGGGTATTTATACTTGATAAAGAGAGAAAAGATGAATCTTGGGATTGATAACCTAGTCTGACATTGTAGGATGGCTGTTGTAGGTGTAAATTGGCTTATACAAAAGTAGGCCTAGTGCCTAATATAAGTGTAATTGGTACCAATATGCATTCAGGCGATACTTGTCATATCCTGTCTATCATGTCGAGTTAGTATCGGGATGAGACTTGAGATCATAGATTTGTTCTCTAGATTTTTCTTTTTATTTAGTTATTCACAGCAATTTCTAGTTCTCTTTTGTTAGTATATAAATGCACAAATAGCGTCCAAATTAAAATTCATTATTTGAAAAGATTAAAGTGACAATTTCATGATCCAATTTTTTTTTTTTTTTTGCTTTTCTTCATAAGAAAAACTGGATGACAATTTGAAAAGAAGTATCGCAAAAATATATAATTTGACTAATTTTGATCTATAGTAAACCTTCAGACATAAAGTGGGCTAAAATTCTTTTTTAGAGGTTAAATGAAACGGGCTTCCAATTTGGGTGACACTAGTAAAATTTGTCATGCCATTGAATGTGAGTGCACAATGTTGTAGCATAAATGTAATGTCACTACAAACCAAAAAATAAGGTACAAGAATCATAATTTTACTCAAGATATAAAAACTTTTGCAAGCCAACAGAAAGGAAGCAAATTAAACTTTTTCTTGAGTTCTTTAATGGCATTTGAGAACACTAATCATATTATCAAAGGAACCTTACTCTATTTTGATTTAATTTATTTCGATTATGTTCAACATGAATAAAAACACGAGTACAATTACAAAAGAATTTTAATGTCAATAAACCAACATGCAGATCTACAATTATTACCATAGATGCCAAAATTGGGCTGGGTTGGGCTCATTGGTCCAACATTACTCAATGGATCACCTGCTCAGAGCAATGGACTAGGCTTTGTGACCAAGGTTTCTTGCAAAATAAATTACATAAGAAGCATGTGGGAGATGGTCCCCCAATATATCTTTGACCAATAGAGTAGAGAATGGAGGTACCCTCTTTTGCAAACTCCTTTTCCACATAGTATTGTTAAACATATTCTATCTTTATATATTCCATATGCCCCAAAAAAGGATGAGTATGTGTGGGAATTTGAAAGAAATGGACACTACTCAGTGAAATTGGGATTTCATCTTCCTATGAATTTGCAAGCTCAAAGTAAACCTCAACACAGCAATGTAGTCCTCAAGAATCTATGAATCGTACTCTTAAGATTCTATGGCAATTGAATATCATGCCTAAGTCACATTTTTTTTGGAGGTTGCTTCATAATGTTTGTCAAACGATGTCTATATTATTTAAAAGAGGTGTGGTTGTTTCTCTAATTTGTTTGTGTTGGGGTCTTAAAGAAGAAACAATAGAACATTTATTTATGGAATGTGAAACTTCCAAAACAATTTTGCACTGTTCGCCATATGGTTTTAATTTTAATTAAGATCTTGATCGAATTTCTTTATCTTTTTCCCAATAGGCATGCAAGTGGTTTGAAGATACACTAGATAATGATGGAATTATACACTCAATTGTCTTCTTCTGGCAAATTTGGTTAGCAAGAAAAAAGTTCATTTGGCAAAATTTGCAATTTTACCATCTTCAGGTGAAAACTTATGGTCTCACATTATCTTAGTTTTGATGATTAACAAACTAATAATAATGTTTACTAATATTTTATCAAGTTACCTTTGTAGTAAAATCATTAGGAATCAAAAGTAGATGAAAAATGCAAAGAAGTACTCATCCGAATGACCATACAGACCACCAAAAGAGATGCAGACATTTGGACAGTTGGAAGGGCTCAAAAGTAGTTGTCAGAGAGCATGCGGATGACCATCCGGACGTCTACATGTCTCCTAATGACCATCCGGATGGCCATCCTGATGTAGTAACGGCTAGTTTTTTAACATTGTATTTTTGACCGTTAGATCTCATTTAAACTCCTTTTCTCACCCCCGATATATATCAAATGGATAGAATTGATAAAAAAAAACTTTTTCTACTTAGTTTTCAAGTGTTTTAAGAGTGATTTTGACGGAAAAAATACTCTTGTGTGAGTTGTGCTTATAGTTCTAGGTGTAGTTGTTGGTTGGGATTGTGAGAGCTTTTCTAAGTGTGGTTGAGAGCTATCAAATGTAGCAAAGTATTGGGATTATGAGAAATTGTAAAACTCTTGGCTAGTTTAGGTAGAGTTTAGTGTGATCAAAATAGGGACTTTGGGTCAACTAGAGCTAAAAAGAGAGAGCAAGAATGATCCCTCCTTTTGTACATATTGATTAGCTTAGCCAACTTGAGAAGAAGTTCATAGTTGATTGAATTCCAAGTTGTTATACTTCATAGTGGATGCAGGTACCAAGTTTAGTACTGAACAACTATAAAAATCTTGGTGTTGTTTCTTTATTCCTTTTACTTTATTTATTATTTATTTGTGAACTTGTTTTGTTATATCTTTATCATTATTATTGCAAGTTTATTTATTGTTATATTGGTTGCATTATTTTTTGAGCCAACAATTGGTATCAGAATTTGGACTCCATTAGTAGTAGCTTAACAAGCTAGGAGTAGATCATGGCAACCAACAAGGCACTATTTTTAGAGGGACAATCTATTGTTAGACCTCTCATGTTCAATGGTGAAAATTTTGAATTTTGGAGGGATAGAATGGAGATTTTTTTGCAATCCTTAGATATAGAATTATGGTATATAGTTAGTGAAAGACCTTATGAGGCCACCATACTTGATAAGGAATTAAGAAAACTTAGACCAAAACTAGAAATAAGTTGAGTGCTCAAGTTAGAATAAATCTCACTTTGAATGCCAAGACCATGAATATTTTATACAATCCCTTAGATGCCAATGAGTCTTCTAGGAGCACAAAATATTCATTGAGTGAGAAAAATAGAAAAAATTTGAGTGCTTTTCCTATAGAATGGGAATATAAAGTTATCGCCATTGAAGAAGTTAAGAATTTAAATTCTTTGTCTATTGATTCCTTGTGAATTCACTAACCTTTTATGAGTTGAAGATTAAAATGGTGCAAGAAGAAGAAGAAGCTAAAACCAAGAAGAATATTGCACTTAAAGCTTCACGAAAGGAAGAAAATCTCTTCACACTTGATGAATATGTAGATAACAGTGATTTATCTCTCGTCACTAAGGGGATCAAGAAATATCTCATCAACAAAAAAAGACTTAGAAGAGGTAGTTCAAGCAAAAACAAAGAAAGAGGAAGAAGAAGAAAACATTTCAAGGGAGGATTGCAACTCCGATGGAGAAATTGAAGAAAATGAGACTGTCGCGTCCTGAAAAAATCAATTGTCTTTCTAAAAGTTTAAGTTTTAGAAAACCAAGTGAGTGTCGTACCCCGAAGAAACACGCGGTATAAGTGACCCCTTTCAAAAATGGTTTTGGGGTCTTGAAAAACCGTGCATGTGTGAGAGAATTGAGTTTTTGGTGAAAAAGTGTACTTTTGAAAAAAAAATTGTATTTTTGAAAAACAAAACAAGGTTGAGACTAAAAATGTGACAGCTTTAGCCAAATAGTCTGAAGAAGGGTTTTGTTTAAAGATAGAGTCGCCACTTGGTATTGAGTTAGAGTGTACCAAGTCACTCGAAAAATCATTTAACAAAACAAAAATAGAATTTTTTAGAAAGATTATTTGAAAACCCTTTTTCGACTCCGGTTTGCAAAAACAAGAGAAAAGGCTCAGGAGTCACACTTGAAGAAAGGAAAGGCAAAGGCTCGCATCTAAGGCACCCTTTCAATCTAGCTTAAACTAGTTGTGAGGCTTGATAAAAAATTTCCTTGAATAATTCTAAATTCTATTGTGTTTGGATGTGACTAAATGAATGCAAATCCTAAGTCTAATGGGGTGTTTGGAGGGTCGGAATGTCTTGTCAAGGCTTGATCGAGATTATCGTATTAATTACAAAACCCAAAATGAGGCCTCGTGGGAGTCATGAGTGTGGATGGAAGATGAAATAAAAAAAGAAAAAAAATAGTAATATAGATAGTAAGTGTTCAATGGAAGTAGGGATGTAGCATAATGGGTATAGGGGACTAATAACTTGTGACTAACTGTTTCTACTCATGGAGCAGGGAATGGCATGTTAAACTACCATTTTTCATGTAACTAGGCGACTATTTCTAGTCGGAGCATAGAATGACCTAAATTCTACGTGAACTGTAACCTAAATATCATGCGTCGGATATGATAAAAAATAGATGATAATGATAATAATAGTAATAATAATAAAAATCATGCAAAGATGGAGAAAATTAAAAATAGAGAAATAGTGTGTGAAATGATATAAAATGCACATAGAGCGTGAAACTAGCACTAAAATGACTTAAGGGTTTAGCGTTGGATTAGCCTTTTCTAGAAATTCCCTACTAGCATTGGATTAGCGGGAAAGCGATAAAGCCATAACTAACGTTGGACTAGTGTGATGACGTCACAAATTTAACACGAATAAAAGCGTAATGTACATAAATGAACATATAAGAGCATGTAATCACATAGGAGCACTTAACATGTAAACATGATATCTAGATGCAGAATCCTAAATAAAGTGGTAAGGAAAATAAGCACACAATCATATGAAAAGCACATAAACCCTAAGTATTACATCAGGGGAATTTAACTTACAATTAAAGGAGAAAAAATTAAAAGTGACCTATCTATTACACTTGTTATCTAAATACATGAATATTTGTGAAAAAGATGAAAGGAAAAATAATCTAACTATTACATTGGCTATCTAAATACAAAAACTTGCAAAAATAGTAAAATCTAGCCATCTATTACGTTTTTACCAAATAAGAAAATTCGGAACTAAATGGCATAATGTGAAAGTATCTAAAATAAGAAAACACATGAAGAAAAATGCACGAAAAGTCACATAGGAGCACATTGGAGCATACAAAGAGAAATTAACAAGTAACGGTGGTACCTTTCTTTGGAGACTCGGTACTAATGCTTAAGAACACAAGTAAACACGTCAAAGTATTGCGACATAAATAAATAAAATGTAAAATATGTAAATATTGACAAACTAGGGTAAAAATGTAAATTCTGGCAATTAAGGGGACTTAAAAAATCTCTACAAAACTTAAGGCATAAAATTAAAAATTACACAAGTTTAAGGGGTAGAGATGCAAATTTAGAGAATTTAGGGGCAAATAGTAATTTCAGCTAGTATGGGGTAAATTTGCAAATTGGAGGACCTAATTGAAAAAAAATGCAAAATCTGGGGGGTCAATCTAAAATCATTGACGTGGTGTGGATTAGATATAGCAAATATGAATAAATACACAGAAATCAAGTAATAAAAACCTAATCTCCCAACTTATTCTGCAAGTGCACAGGTTGGTTGTAGTTTTTGGAATATTAAGTGTCGAATCTCTCAAGGAATCAAATATGTACAACTACTAAGGCTTTGTCACTAACTTTTATTATCTAAATACAAACAAGTGAGAATGATATGAGGTTCCTTCAATAGAATAAGTAAATGATTGAGGACTTGTGTAAAATTCAATGTAAAGAAGGCTAGAACATAGAATCCGCTAATGAATCATGCATAAATGACTTATTAAATGTTACCTTGCTTTGTTTAGAATCCAATTCCTTAAGTGCCATAACTAGATCTCTTTATGAAATGACAACATTTCAACTATTCTCGTGATGAAACCTTATGAAAAACATTAATTATATTGATTCACTTAAGCAACCATTATTCTCGTATGATTCACTTAAGCATTACTTGTTCATTTTTCATTATTACATGCACTTCTCAATGTCAAGTAACAACTAAATGACTTGTTTAAGTTGGCCAAGTAAAAACAAGTGTTCAAACTTGAACCAAAAAAAAAAATGCAAGTTTAGCATGTGTAAATGGATTAATTCATGTTAGTTGATTCATTAGCTTCATCTATGGTCTAGATGAAGCTTTTAGTTTAACATAGTTAGTGAAACAACTAAAAGTTCAACTTCAAAGCAAGATTTCATGGCAACAAATGAAAGTAAAAGAGATAGAGTTTAGGAATTGCTCAATCAAATTGGAATAAGCTTCTCTTCTTATTCACCTTCAAAAGTTGCACTACAAAGTTTTCTTACAATGATCCTCACTATTCTATTGAAGAATGAAGAAAATTCTACTAATTCTCTTCCAAACTAATTATAAAACTAGAGCCATCAACTACTCTCTACTACAAAACTTGTTTCTAATGTATTACAAATGACTTCTATTTATAGACAAATATTCTTCAAGTTATTTTCCAACTTGCACTTGCATTTAATGCATGGAAATGATGAAAATTTGCTTGGGGATTCCAACTGAGCACAAAAGTCTTCATTTATGTTTCTAATGAAATCTCCCACTTGCAAAACCCTATTCCTATTTGAAAATATTTGCAAAAACAGGTGGAAGAAGATGCAAGTTGAAGCTTTAGAAAATCCCAACCGATTTACGATTTGCAGGTGGTGCCTGCGGGTAGCAACCTGCGGATCACTCCCTGTGGTCCCCACTTAATTTTTTGATTTTTGCTGTGCTAGAATCCACGTGTGCAATAATTTTCCACGTATTTCCACATATTTTGATGAAGAATTGGATTTTTCAATTATTTTTGCACCATTATTTCTTCAAATTGTTCATCCAAATCTAGCTGCTTGAGTCACCTTTTGAATTTGATTCTCTTAGACTCTACTGATCCAAAATAAGTTTAAGTGTGATGAACATGCAATGTTGTATAAGAATTGTGTATTAATTTGCTCAAACTAGTAATTTTGCCTTAAAAACCCTAATTCAGGGAAAAATCCTAATTCTATAAAAATTTGGAAAGATGTCATTTGCAACCAAAATCACTACAATTATACTTAAATAACACCTAAAATACATAATAATATATGTAATATTATTAGTAAATTTATTTCTCATCAATCATGGAGGATTTAATTGTAGAAAAACTAAAAGTCTCTAGGGGACCATGATGCTAAACAAAACTCTAGGGGGGCCAAGTCATAATTTATTAGAGATGGACAAACACTTGAACCTAAATAAAATACTTTATATCAAGCAAAAATCATGGTAAAAAAGAACAAATTAAAACTAAATTAATCATTCAAATTATTCTAATTAATCACAAACCAACACTAGAATAAACCGTTAAGACCAATTAAACCATAATTAAATCCCAAAAAACTAGAATATCAAACTCATTTCCTATAGTCTTCTTTTCTGCCGAAGAACTTCCCCCTTTCCTTAATCAGTTTCTTCTTGCCAATTTCTCTTTCTCACATCTTTCTCTTCCTTTCTCTCTTGCGTCTTTGATAGGACCAATTATCTCCTTCCCTCTTTTCTCTCTCTCTCCCTCTACTGCCTCTCTGTTCTCTGTTTCTCTTATTTCTCTCGTGTTTCTAATCTCCTCTCCTCCTTCTTCTTCTTTGTATTTCCACCGCTCACCCCCTTTTGTCTTCTCTTTTTTCTTTCACTTTGTTCTCTTTTTTTCACTCTTTTTCTTCTCCCTTTTTTTGTCTCTGTCTCTTCTCCCTGCTCTAATTCTGCCCTCTCTCTCCTAGGTTCTTCTCCAATTACTCTCCCTTCTCACTCCCTTTCTACTCCTTTCTTCACTAAACACCCCAAATTCAATCTCTCCACTCAATTCTTAAGAGGTTAAAGAATGGTGGAAGTAAGAGGTTGAAGAAGAAGGCAACGACCAGTGGTTTTGGAAGAAGAAGAAGAAAAAGGATCTAGAAGCAAAAGAACCCAGAAAAATAAAAACCCAAAAAACTCAACAAATATTCCAAGATTAATATATAAATTAACCATAAAGTTTATTGTTGGAATAAAATAGAGACCAAGAATTACCTGCTAATAGAAGCTATTTGCTGTTTTTGAGTGGCTGAAAATTTGGATTTAGTTGGCTTGATGATGAACAAAAGGAAGAACTTTTATTGATGTGTGTATGCTTTTGTGTGTATTAGTGTGTGTGATGATCTTGGTGTGTGTTTGTGTGGCGTGTTAGTGTGTGCCTTTTGATCTGAATATGTGTATGTGTGGTGTGTTAATGTGTGTGTGTAGAATTAGTGTGTGAAATTAGGTGTGTTGTGTGTGCCAGAATAGCAAGTGTTTGTAGTATTTTTCTAATTAACTTCCCATTTATTTTTTACCCAATGGGGTATTATAGGGTGAAGTAATCTTGCCCTCCAAGAATGTGCAAAAAATGACCAAAATGCCCTTTAACAATTAAATCTCAATTTTTACCACTAAAAATAATTATTTTGACACAAAAAATTAAATTATTGCAAAAATGACAATCAATTTCAAAAATTATCAAAAAGATTCAAAATAGATTTAAAAATCTAAAAAATGAAATTAGAGCCTAAAATTGGCCAAAAATGCATTGAAGGTGTGAAATGACTATTTTGCCTCTATAATGATGAAATATACAAAAAAAAATAGCTATTAGCCTCGCAAAATTGTTAAAAATTAAAAATAAGCTTAAAGCCCTAGAAAATGAATTGAGAACTCAAATTGGTGAAAAATGCATTCGAGATGTGAAATGACCACTTTGTTCTTGAATGCAATATTTATAGAAAAATAGCAGTTGTCCCCAAAAAAATAAAAAAAATTTAAAAGGATACTTAAGAGCTTGAAAAATAAATTTGGGACCCAAAATAGGCGAAAATAGTGTTCGTGAGGTAAAATGATCATTATGCCCTTGCACTTGACAGAATATACAAAAAATAGTAGTTAATCCCGAAAAATCACAAAAAATTCATAAATATGTATAAAAATACAAAATATGCATTTAGAACCCTAAAACAAATGAAAAAGTATTTAAAATCTAAAAATTACTGCTTTACCCCCAAAATAGTTGACTTTGCCCCCTTTATTGAAAAATCAGAATTTGACCCCAAAAAAGTAAAAATAATCCCTAATGTCAGAAAAATAAATAGTGTGTCAAAATTTAGTATCTATAGAAATGGTTCAAATAGCCTTTATGGCCATTAGTGATAAAAAGGTAACTTCTAGTAACTTATCTCATGATGATTATGAAGATTTTGATGATCTAGAAGCTTTTATCAGTAAATTACATGATAGTCTTAAGGAGTCTTATGTTAGGAATAAAGTTTTGAAAAATGAAAAAAGTACTTTATTAAATGAGAACTCAAAACTTTTTCAAGAAAATGATAGATTAAAAATGAAAAATGATATTTTCAAGAATAGAATTGAGCTTGATTTCAAAAGGGATGATTTGAAACAAAGATTGGAAGAAAAGAAAAAGTTTTATGAAAAGATAAAAAAGGAACAAATTTTGTTGAGACAAATAATGAATGATCTTCGCAATTTCCTTAAAAATAAAAAGCAAGATTTTTTTGTGCCATGCCTCAAAAAACAGTCATGGGTCAATTTGTTGATTGTTGCACCCCAAAAAGGCGATCCGATGGTGATCATTACTGGAAGAGAAAGTGATGAACAAAGTTGTTTTGATAACGATAGGCATGGAGAGTCGTAGCTGTCTGTGGTTGTTTGTCTGGGCTTTTGAGTAATGGAATAGTCACAAGAGGCTGTGAGTCTTTGTACGTTAAAATGGCTGGAGAATGTGGCTGATGAGCTGTGATTTTGGTTGATGATGGGGCTGTCTTCATGGTTGCTCAATAGTGGATGTGGTTTGGGACTGGTATGGTGTGGTGGAGCAGGTTGTGAGAAGGGAAAAGGGGTGGACTGATGAGGTTATGCAAGTGTATTTTTGGGTAATTTGATGCGATTGGCCTGGCAGTAGGGTAATTGTCTGTGGGTTGCAAGAACTGGTGTTTGGCCATGCAGGAGGGAAGGTGGTTTTGTGATTGTTACTAGTGATGGGAGAAGTTGGGCAGTGAATGAATGCGTGTGTGTGCGCATGTGAGTCATGTGAACCAGTGTGTGAAATCATGTGTGTCTGATTGTGAGGAACTGTATAGTTATTGTGTGTGAAATTGTGTGTTTGTGTGTGTGTTTGGTGTGTGCGTTTGTGACTAGAGGTATGAGTTGTTTGAGTGTGTATGTGAATCTATGTGTGTTTTGTGTGTGTGTTTAGTGGATGAAAGTGTGTGAAATATACAACTAACTGCATGTGAGTGTTGTGCGAGAATAGTGTGTGAAAGTGTGTGTGAGGGACTGTGCTTATGTGTGTACTTGAATGATTCTATGGTTGTGTGTGTTGTTTGTGTGAGAGAGTGTGTAGATTGTGTGTAATTTGGGAGTGATTGGGTGTTGTTTGTGTGAATCTGTGTTTGTATGTGCCGCGTATGTATTGTGAATAAGTGGATGTGTTATTGGAATAGTGTTGTAGTGTGCGTTATGTGTGAGGTGAGTGTATTCATGTGATTGTGTGAAGTGTGTGCGGGGAAAGTGTGTGTATCAGTATGTGTGAATATACCGAGTACAGTGTGTGTAATTGTGAGTGTGTGGGAATTTCTGTGTGTGCATTGTGGTGACTGTGTGTGAAATAATATGTGCAGTGTGTGAGAGGGAAATTAGTGTGTGTTTATGGTGTTTTTGGTGAAAGGTTGAAGATGTACTAAAAATATAGTGTATGTTCTTGGGGTTCTTGGTGAAGAGTTGAAAATATACTAAAGATGTAGTGTGTGTTTTTTGTGTTCTTGGTGAAGAGTTGAAGATGTACTAAAATGTAGTTTGTGTTTTTGGGATTCTTGGTATTTTTAGTTTAGTAGAAACAATTTAAAAATATCTCCAGGCTTTTTCTTTTTTTTCTTGTTTTAATTCTGAAAATGAGCTATTTATAGTGTAAGAGAGTCTTATCCTCCAAGAAATGGAGAAAAGACAAAAAGCGCCCTAATAAGAAAAATTACCATTTTACCCTAAAAATAAATTTTGACACAAAAAATTAAAATTAAAATTAAAAATTGTCAAGATTTTTCTAAAAACACTCAAAAAGTGGAGAAAACCAAAAAATACAAAGAACAAATTTAATAATAAAATTCAAGCAAAACATAAACTTTTGTGCAGAATAACCGTTTTACCCCTAATACAGTATTTACAGAAAAAATAGCAATTGTTTCAAAAAAAATAAAAAAATCTAGAAACATGCTTAAAACCCTAAAAAATAAGTTTGGAATCTGAAATGGACGAAAATGGTGTTTGCGAGACGAAATGACCATTTTGCCTATGTGTTGGCAAAATATAGAAGAATATCAATTCAATCCAAGAAAATCACAAAAGTCTAGAAATGTGCATGAAAGTACAAAAATATGAATTTAAAATTTCAAAACTAATGAAAATATATTTACATGCTAAAAATTACTATTTTGCCCCCAAAATCACTAACTTTGTCATTTTTACTCAAAAATCAAGATTTGACTCCAGATAGTAGAAAAATGTCTCCCAATGTTAGAAAATGAGCAGTGTATCAAAATTTGGTATCTACATTTTGAAAAGCAAAAGGTTAGGATCATGTCTCTCAATAAAAATTATACTACTTTTATGAAAAATGGCATTTGTTTTATTAAATCCTCTTTGGTTAAAGATTTTAATGTGACTTGCTTTTATTGTCATCAACATGGACATATCCATAAAGAGTGCTATGTTAAAAAAAAATATCAAGTTATGCATGAAAGTCATTTGGCTAGAGAAAAACTATGCTAACCCCCTTGGACCCAAAAAGATAAGGATACCAAATACTATCTATTGATTGATTTTTGTAGGTTTGGAGTTCACCACAAGATAAGGTAGTGCATCGACATCAATGATTAAAAGGTAAATGTATTGGTTATTTTCATAATAGTCTATGTGGTTTATGTGATTGAATATGTGATGATTGTAGATTGTATGTACTTTGTGAAAATGTTTTTCATATATATAAACAAATATTTAGTTTGTGCATACTTGTTGATTTTTATTTAAAAAAGTTATGTGTGTTGAATATTATATTATTCATGTGTACTATTGTGAGGGAAGTAATACTCCTAATTTTGAAAACTTCATTCTATTACCTCACCCATTTTTTTAAAAAGTGAGCCTTGTATTTGTTTTAAAACCAAAATATATTTTTATAATATGCTCACACTTAAGGGGAGCAAATGATTTTCATAACGAAAAAGGTATTTTTATATCCAAAATAATAAATGCATTTGTTGAGGGGGAGCATTGTTCATATATTTTTAAATATATCTCTCAATTCTAGTTTTGATGATGCCAAAAGGGAGAAAAAAAATATTGATATGATGATCTAGTTTGTATAATTACTTAGAGAATTGTTGATGTGATCCTAGGGGTGCATTCAATTTTGAGGCTTGAACATATTTGTGGAGAGATAGGACTTCTACCCATTGAGCATGGATTAAGAGTTCGATTGGTTCAAGATGAGCTCAAGTCTTGGTTGGTCGTGAAGGGGTCGTTCAAGCCATGTTGCTGCCATGAAGGAACTTATGTTTTTGGGCCACTCAATTGGGTAAGTGGAGCATTAAGTTCAGCCATCTAGCCTACTCCATTGTTGGATCAACGGAAGAAACCCAATTACTATGATGAGGAGGTATTTGACTACTTGGGCTTAGAAGCTTTGGACGTCCAGCCTAAGACCAAATTTGGGACTTTATTTTGTTATTCTAGAATTTAGTTTTATTCATTGTTTGGGCTTGAATTATAGTTGCAAGTTGATTTACGTTTAGTTTCTTTAATTAGTTTATGTTTAGTCTTGAGTAGTTAGGTTAAATTCTAAGTTCTAGAATCATCTATGTAACCCTATAAATAGGGTCTACTGTTCATCCGAATTTCAGATGATGAGTTTATGATTAATTTTATTGAGAGTTCTCAATTTGAGAGTTTCTTTAGTTCTTTGCTGATGAAGAACTACCCCCTTGATCTTGTTGAGTGAGTCCAAGATAAAAAGCCCCCATAGCTTAGAGTTTCTTTTTTGTTTGATCAAGTCTCTAGTGCTGATTCTTAAGTCGTGTTCCTTCCGAAAGAGGTTCGAAGCTATTGCTAGGATTTTCAAGCGATTCCACGTACATTCACACGTATCAATTGGTATCAGAGCCAACTTCTTGGATTTCTAGGTTCTATCAATTCGTTTGTTCCTTTGGAATTGTGGATATATCCCTTTGTTTTTTGTTTCGTGATATTAAAGCAAGAACTTCGTGCCTAGCCTTGATATTTTGTTTGTTTCGTGCTGTCTTTTTCTTTTCAAGTTGTGTTTGTTTCGTTGGAGTCTTGTTTCTGGCCGTCTTTAACCTTTTTAAAATTTCAGCCTTTAGTTTTGTTGTTTCCTTATTAAATTCGTGCTTTAGGGTTTGTTTAGAATCGTTCTTGGTTGCTTCTCAATCAAGAATTCCAGGTTGTGTGGTAATTTTTGTGATTCTTGACTATTTTATTGTTTTCTTGATTATCTTGTGTGAAAACCTTTTAAAAAGAATCAGTTTCTTGGATTTAATGTCCTAGGGTTGAAGATTCTTGGAGGAAAAATCGTTTGTGTGGTGTTTAAATTAGGGTTTGTACAAATTTTTAGGGTTTGTGTTGGTGTGTGTGTGAAAAGAAATTTCCAAAAAAAAAAAATTGTTACTGTTCATCCGAAGAATTTTGTCTAGTTCTTTTATTTTGTGCTCAAAAAAAAAAAAGAGAAAAAAGGGGTAAGAGGCGTGCTTAAAAGGTTCAAAGAAAAGCCTTGCACAAAGAAAGAAAAGAAAGAAATGAAAAAGCAAGAAGAGGCATGCACAAAACATAAAAGCCGTGCATTAAAGTTCCTGTTACAAGAGTTTCTTGATAGTTTTTGGTTGTCTCTTGGTGTTACAAGGTGTTTCTTGAAAGATAGTGGGCTGCCTTGGTGTTTCTTGAATTTTTGAATCTGTCCAATGAATTTTACACAATTTTTCACAAATTTTGGACACTTTCTTGAACAATCTTGGGGTTCTTGATAACTTTCTGGGTGATCTTGATTATATTCTTGAAGTTCTTGAACCATAAACTCAAGTTCTTGAAGTTATTCAAATCTGGAAATTAGTTTCTTGAACTTGTTGTCGCGTCCTAAAAAAAATCGTGGGTAAAGTAAAAGGGTACTAGTGGGGTCGTTGACTGTCGCGTCCCAAAAAGACGATCCGGTCTCAATGACCCTTTCGAAAATAAAAGTTTTTGGAAAAATCGTGCGTGTGTGAGAAAAATCAAATTTTAGTAGAAAAAGTGTATTTTAAGAAAAATGATATTTTAGAAGAAAACAAGGCTAGGACTAAAAAGTGCGACAGATTTAGCCAAATAATTTTTGAAAAAGGGTTTTATTTTAAAAAATGGAGTCGCCACTTGGTACTAAGTTAGGGTGTACCAAGTCACCCGAAAAGTCGTTTAACAAAAAAAAAATAATAATAAAATAAAATTTTAGAAAAATATTTAAAAATCCTTTTTCGACTCCGATCTACGAAAAACAAGAGAAAAAGGTCCGGGAGTCACATTTGAAGAAAGGGAAGGCAAAAGCTTGCACCTAAGGCACCCTTTCAACCTAGTCGAGACTAGTTGCGAGGTTTAATCAAAATTTTCTAAATTAACTCTAGATTCTATCGCGTTTTGGATGTGTCTAAATGAATGCAAATCGTAAATCTAAATATGGGTATCGGGAGGGTCGGCATGTTCCGTCGAGATTTGGTCGGAATTATTGCATTAATTGCGAAACCCGAATCGAGACCTCGAGGGAGTCACGAGTGTGAATGCAAAATGAAATGCAAAAAAGAAAAGAAAATGATAATATATAGTAAGTGATCGAAGAAAGTGGGAATGCAACATAACGGGTACGGGGGACTAATGGCTCGTGACTGAATATTTCTGCTCACGGAGGGGGGAACGGCCTGTATGCCACCGCTTCCCACGTGAGTAGGCGACTATTTCTAGTTGAATCACACAAATGTCTTATAATCTAAGTGAAATGCAACTTATATGTCATGCATTTAAAAAATGTGTCAAAATAAATAAATAAATAAATAATAGTAATAAAAAATCATGCAAAATGGAAAGAAAATTAAAAGTGTATGAAGTGGGATGTACAATGCACACAAGTGTACTTAACACTAAAATGTCCTACGGGTATAGCGTTGGACTAGCCCGTTCTAAAAAAAATCCCACTAGCGTTGGACTAGCGGGAAAAGAAAGAAACTACAACTAGTGTTGGACTAGTGTGGTGACGGAATACCATAAATTATGAATTAAACATTTAAGCATGAATTAAAAGCAAATTAAACATATAAAACATATAAGATCACATAGGAGCACATAACACATAGGCATAATATCTAGATGCAAAATCCTAATGAAAGCGATAAAACAAATAGGCACGTAAGGATGCAAAAGCAAATAAACCCTAACTATTACACCGGGGGGCTTAATTTACAACTTAATGGGGGAAATTAAAATGCCCTATCTATTATACTTTCTATTTAATTACACAATTTTTGCTAAAATATTCAAAAAATAATCTAACTATTACATTGACTAGCTAAATACATGAATATGACATTTTTCGTCAAAAATAATAAAATTTAAAATTAAATAACACAAAATAAGAAACGCATAAAAAATGCATAAAATATCACATTAGAGCATGTTGGAGCACATAAAGAAGCAATTAAAAGGTAACGAAAATACCTTTTTGAAGACCCAGTACAAATACTTAAAAAAACATGAACACACACGTCAAGGTTTCACAATATAAACAAATAAATACTAGAATATGAAATATTGGATAAATTGGGATAAACATGTAAATTGGGATGAACATGTAAAGTTTAGCAACTAGGGGGACTAAAAATAAATTTCTAAGAGCTTGAGGGGTAAAATTAAAATTTACGCAAGTCTAAGGGTAAAGGCACAAAAATTAAAGTAAGTTGAGGGGTGAAACAATAAATTACAGCAAAAAAGGAAAAAGGGGGCAAAAACGTAAATTGTAGGACCTAATTGAAGGAAATATGAAATTTGGAGGGGTTAATTCGTGAATAAAAAGGACTAAATTACACAGAACAAAAGTATTCAGGGGCATAGTAATATTGCTGAGAATTCTAAGGATCAGGGCACAAATTTTTATTGCATATTAAAATAAACCCAAAAATATAAACGTATAAAATTAAAACAACCACCAGATTAATTAACTATATTAACTTAATCAACTAAAATAATTAACTACATTAAAACTAAATTAAACAAATCAGAAGGAAAATCAAATAAGGCATTAAAACTTATAAAAAAAGAAAGATTAAACCAAATGAATTAAAATACTAAAAAAAAACCTCTTTTAATCAATTTCTCCCTAAAATTTCTAAATCTCCTTCTTCAACCTACAGACTTCTTTCTTCTCTCTTGTTCTCATTTTCCTCTCTCTCGCCATTTTCTTTTTCTTCTCTGCTTTGTGTTTCTCTTCTGGCATCTCTCTTTTTCTCTCATCTTTCTTTGCTTTTTTCTTTAGCATCTTTCCCGTTCTCTCTCTATCTGTCTTTCTCGTCTGATCTTCCGTCTACTTTCATTCTTCTCTTCTTTTCCGCTGCTCCCTTCTTTCTCACACTTTGTCTCTGCTTTTCTTGGTCTCTTCTGGTCCGTATCACTCTCTCTTTTCTCTCTAGCCCCTATCTCTTCCTCTCTTCTCATCCTCGATTTCTCCTATTTCTTTCTTTCCTTCTACCCTCTACTAATTTCTCAGCTTATCTCTCTCTTTCTCTTTCTCCCATTTTCTGCTTCTTTCTTTCTCCCTCCAGCTTCTTCTTTCTCTCACTCTCTCAATCTCTCCCTCGTCTTCTCATTCACTTTCACGCCTTTATCATCCTAGCCGTAAGCTTTTCTCCCAAATCCCTAAACTATTCACCAATCAAAACTGTAAAAGCTTAGACTAAATACCAATTGAACAACAATCAGACATTCTTCTTACCAATTAAATGACTAAGGACAAAATTTGAGCCAAAGTCTAAGAAATTTGCCTATATTTCGTTGTCGGTAGTTGCCAGCCAACTATGATGACAATTTGCGATTTTGGAGGAGATGCTCGAGCCAGGGATGTATCGATTGAGCTACTGGTAAGTCAGTGTTGGGAGCTCAGGGTGGCTGTCCTGGGATATTTACAGAGGCTAACTTGGATTGGTTGATAGGGTTTTGTTGTGGAGGCTGTTTGGTTATTTTTGTTGTTGTTTTCCCCTGCAGGTGCTAGGTGGTGGTGGTGATGGAGGTGGTCTAGTGGAATTGGTTGGACCGGTGGTCAGGCTGTGCTAGTTTGTTGCCTGGTCGCGCTTGGCCATGGCCTTGATTGTTGACGATGGTTTTGGAGTAAGGGGAGGAGTTGAGTTACTGGTGCCTGTGAGTTGTTGCTGCAGCCACGGTGGTTTGATTGACTTGGAGTGTACAGGTGAGGTAGGGGGAAGGCTTTAATGGCTTGAGTTGCTGATTTTTTGAGGCCTTCGGTAGAGGCCTTGGGTTGAATTTGTTTTTGAATCTGCTTAGTAGCTAGTGGAAAGGTTGTTTAGTGGGAGCTGGAGGTTCGTTCAATTGCGGGTTGGTCTGATTGGAGGCTTGTGATTGTCTTTGTTTTTGTAGGTTGTAGTGGTGTTGATTCATTGGGTTGAATTTTGAGGTAATGGTTGCAAAATGGTAGGGATTGTTGGTCACAGAGGTGGAGCTATTGGGTTAGGATTGGGCTGGTTCTGTGTTAATGGCGTCAAAGGAGCTGGTCTTGGAAATGAAGGATGTAGTAGGTTTCTGATGAATTTGAAGGCTGAAGATTGAAGGCATGGCTTTGGTGTGAATTGTGTGTTTGAGAGCTCTACGTGTGTTTGTGCGTGTGAAAATGTGTGAAAATGTGTGAAGTTGTGTGTGCTGGAATGTGGAAGGAGGAGGAAGGAGAGGGAGAGAAGCGGATGAAGGAGAACGATGGGAAGAGGAATGAAACAAAAACCAGAAATCAAACCCAGAAACGGAAAGAATAAAGACCCATAATCAAGCAGGCAAAAAGAGAAATTAAACCTTCCATTAATCAGATTAAAAGAAGACCAAAATCAAGACTAACATAAAAAAATTTACCCTTTAAACTTGCTGGATTGGTGATTGAACCGTGGCTTTGAAAATTGCTTGAAAATTGTATGAACAGTGACTTCCTCTTGATTCTACACGGTGAACTGATAATGAACAGTGATTTTTGAACTTTTTTGAAGACCAGATGAATAGTAGATGTTTTTTTGAAGAAACGGCGCTAGTATGTTTTTTGTGGTGTAGAGTGTGTGTGTTTTAATCAAAAAAATCACAAAAGAAGAAGTGTTTTAGGGTTTCCCATTTTTCCTTCTTATTTTTTCTGCTAATTAGGGAGAGTATTTATAGGCTACTTGTCTTGTTGGCCAAGAATACTGTAAAATAACGAGAATGCCATCGGTATAAAAAATACTAATTTTATTAAAAAAAAATATATTTTTAAACCTAAAATTAAAATTAATACAAGAAACATGGCAGTGATCTCTAAATTTTCAAAAAGAATTCACAGTAGATTTCAAAAGTAAAACTAGAACTGAAAAACTGATAGAAACGCGCTCGAGGTGTAAAAATGACGATTTTGCCCCTAAACAATGAAAATACACAAAAAATAGCTATTAGCCTCAAAAAATTATCAAAAAATTAAAAATAAGTTTAAAACATTAGAAAATGCCTTTTTGACTCAAAATTTGGTGAAAAATGAATTTAAACTGTAAAATGACAATTTTGCTCTCGGACAATGAAAATTTACAGAAAAATAACTATTGACTTCGAAAAAATTATCAAAAATTAAGAATAAACTTAAACTACTGGAAAATGCATTTTTGAATCAAAATTGGTGAAAAATGAATTTAAACTGTAAAATGACGATTTTGCCCTTGGACAATGAAAATTCACAGAAAAATAACTATTAACTTCGAAAAAATTATCAAAAATTAAGACTAAACTTAAACTACTGGAAAATGCATTTTTGATTCAAAATTGGTGAAAAATGAATTTAAACTGTAAAATGACGATTTTGCCCTTAGACAATGAAAATTCACAGAAAAATAGTTATTTTCCTCAAAAAATTATCAAAAATTACAAATAAGCTTAAAACATTAGAAAATTCATTTTTGACTCAAAATTGAAAAAAATAAATTTAATTCGTAAAATGACGATTTTGCCCTTAGCTGGTACAAAAATAAAAAATACCAATTAAATTAAAAAAAAATCATAAGAAATTAACAAATTTACATAAAAGTAAAAATATGAATTTAAAGCCCCCAAAAGTTGATAGAAAAACATTTATAGATTAAAATACTATTTTGCCCCCCCAATTATTGAAAAATTAAAAATTAAAATTTGTACCAAAAAGTGCAAACATACCCCCCCCGGTGTTTGAAAATAAATGGTGTGTCAAAATTTAGTGTCTACACTTGTTTGTCGATTCTTGGTTAATTTTGAATCTGTCCAGATTTGGGTGGTGATTTCTTGAAGTTTTTGAAAATATTCTTGGACTGATTTGAGGTTCTTGGTACGTTTCTTGAGAATCTTGAAGTGTTTCTTGAAGTTTTTGGGTGTTAATTAGGGTTCTCACAATTTCTTGGTTGTTGGAAAATTGAAACTTAAGCTTCTTGAGTCAAGTGCATTAGATTCTCGTACCTGCTGTTGTTTCTGGTTTAAAATCAGATTTGGACCAATTTTCTGGAAGTTTTTGGGTTGATTTGGTGATAATTTGCTCCAGGTTTCATCATTGGGTTGTTTGGATCAAGTTCTTGAACTTGGTTCTTGATTATTGAAAAATTCTGGTTGCTGGAAATTATAGTGTTTCTTGGTTACAAATTTTCTGAAATTATTCCAGTTTTAATTGGTTTTAAATAAGGCTCATAAAGAGTTGTTTGTGACTGAAATTGAATAGAAGAGAGACAGGTTTCAAGGTTAAAGTGATTGGAACACTTACTTGTCATAAACTCTTGAAACTTGGTTGAACGTGCTTGCTGGAATTTTGGTGTTCGATCAGTTACGAATTTTCTAATTTGTTCCAGCTTGTTTCTGGTTATAAAAAGGAGTTTTCTAGGGGTTTTTGTGCTTAAATAAGGAAGGAATCTTTGTCCTTAACGACTAGGATAACAGCTCACAAAGGGAAAAGGAAAGTATGGGGAGTAGTTTCCATTTTTGCTCAAATCATTGGGACACTTTCTTTTTAGCAAAGCCAAGTGAAGTAAGTTAGAAAACTCTTTTATTTCAGCTATTTGATCATTGGTTGAGCATTCTAACTGCCTGGTCGGAGTCCCTTTGTTTCCTAATTGGTGTGGCTTGCTTCTTTTGTGCATTGTGGTTGGAATTTGCAAGAAACCCTATAGGGGTTAGGGTTTGTACTTGGTGGAGTTTTGTGTGTTTTGCACAAGATTCATATTTTCAGTCAAGAAAGCTTTAAAAATCAAGAAATATCACACAATTATACCACACATTAGGATTTCTAATTTGTGTTTTCTTGAGTCTAAATCTTGTTTATTCCATTTTTTTTCTTGAACTCTCTTGATCAAAACTCACTCTAAGCTATTCTTTTTGTTATCTACCATAATTACTCGTGTTTTTTATTTCTTGGAGCCTTGATAAGAAATGTTGAACTGGTTCTTTCATCAAGGGTATACAAAGAAGCTACTCAAGAGTGGAAAAAGGTTTAGGGGTGAGCTCATTAGAGGGAAAAAGCCAAATACTTTGAGTGATACACGAGGGTTTGAGTGTATACACTAAAGAAGTGGTAAGGCAATTTTTCTTGTACTATTTTCTTGTGTTACTAACAATTTTTGCAGGCTGTTGAGAACACCATGGGTGACGGAAAAGCTAAGGAAGACAATGAGGTTAAGTTATTCATAAAGGCTATGCAAGAGACACAAAGGCAAAACAATGAAAATTTTTAGACCATCATGGAGCAATTACAAAAGGTGTCTCTAAGGGTTGAAAGGATAGAAAATTCCTCTAGGGGGCCTGAAGAGTTGCATAACAATACTGGAGTGTGTAGAGCTGCCTCTCATTCTAGGGCTACTAGACATCCGAACTATGATGACGAATGGGGAGTTGAATCTGATTTTGAGGATGAGGTGCCAAGGAGGGTGCAAAATTGTCAAGATGACAACATTGGGAGTATCAAAATGAGTATCCTAGCCTTCCAAGGGAAACTTAATCCTGAAACTTACATTAAGTGGGAACGCAAGGTGAAAGGAGTTTTTAATTGTCACAATTACTCCGAAGGAAAGAAAGTCCAATTTGCTGCGGTTGAGTTCATGGATTATGCAAATATTTAGTGAGACAAACTTCATAAGGATCGTGCTAGGTTTGGAGAGGAACCCGTGCATACATGGAGTGAGATGAAGAAACTCATGCAGAAAAGGTACATTCCAAGCTACTATATGCGTAATCTTCATTGGAAGCTACAAATTTTGAGGCAAGGTAGTATGTCCGTGGATGAGTACTACAAAGAGATGAAAACTTTAATGATGAGAGCTAACTTAGAGGAAGAAGGTGAAACTCTAATGGAAAGGTTCATGGGTGGTCTCAATTCTGAAGTTAGGGCACGAGTGGAGTTGCAACACTATCTCGACATAAATGATTTGGTGGATATGGCCATCAAGATCGAGAGACAACTCAAAGTCATTAAGTCACGCAATTTTGGCTCATCATCAACTCGGCCTCTATGGGGAGAGCGGGTAATTGAAAGGGGGAAAGAAAGCCGTGGACAAGTTGTCCAAAATGTGAAAACCAAGCCTGAATCATCTTCATCAAAGACTCAAGCAAAGAATAAACTTGAGCCTACCCAAAGATTAAGTGAAGTACGTTGTTTTAGATGCCAAGGGTATGGACACTATGCTGCCAGTTGTCCAAATAAAAGGCTTATGATGATCTTGGATAATGGGGATGTCAAAAGTGTTTCTTCTAGTGATGGTGAAGAGGAAATGTCACCTCTTGAAGGTAATTCTGACACTCAAGAAGGAGACCACTTTGGGGCTGACCATGGTGATCTTTTAGTTACTAAGAGGACATTGAATGTGCAACCTAAGGAAGATGAGGAGAATCTACAAAGGAAGCATATTTTTCATACGCGTTGTACTGTGCTCAACAAGGTATGTAACTTGATCATTGATAGTGGGTCATGTACTAATGTTGCTAGTACCTTGTTTGTAAATAAGTTGCATTTGGAGACTATGGAGCATCCCAAACCCTACAAACTTTATTGGCTTGATGATCAAGAAGAAATCAAAGTGACTAGGCGTGTGCTTGTCCCCTTCTCAATAGGCAAGTACAAAGATGAAGTTTGGTGTGATATTGCACCAATGCAAGTATGCCATATTCTCTTAGGGCGTCCTTGGTAACATGATAGGAGGGTTTTATATGATGGTCATAAGAACAACTACTCTTTCAGGTGGGAAGGCCAAAAAGTTGTTCTTAACCCCATCCAACCATATGAAGCTCATGCTGGCCAAGTTAGGATTGCAAAGGAGTTTCAATTGAGAGACAAGGAGAAGAGTGAAATTGAGGGGAAAAGTGAGGGAAAACTCATTCAAAGTAAAAGTGAGGGGAGTTTTACTTCTGAAAAGGCAAAGAGAGGAAAGAACAAGAGTGTTTTGTTAGTTCGATCAATAACTCTTGTATCTATGTACTCTATAAAAGAAATATTCTTTACTAACTCACTTCATAACTCTTTCCCTAGTCTTTTTGTGGTGTTTTTGCAAGTTAATTCACAAGGAAAAATGCCACACTCTTGCTGCCTAGTTGTGGATCGTCCTTCCGTAAGCATTGGAGAAGATAAACTCGTGTTGAAGAACTTGATGTCTTGTTCAAATGCCACATTGGATTTGAAAATTATGCTGGATTATATTAATTTGTGGCCTAAGTTTTCTTGTCTTAGTTGTTTTAGTTTGCATCTTAGTTCATTCTTGTATGACTATTTTGTTAGTTTAACTTATGGTGTTATGTGTTTAGCATGTTTAGAGTCACTTAGTGAAATCTGTCCTAGAGGTTTTCTTATGTTTATTCATCTATCGTTGGACGATTTTCAGATTGTATTAGGTGCTTTTTTGTGTCATATTACTTGTTTTAGGGTTCATATATTTATTCCTATGTTCTGTCCAAAGCATGGTAATAGTTTTTGTGTTTGCTATGTTATTTTGTGTTATATCCGATTTGTAGTTAGCCATATTAATGACTTTCAGGTTATTTCTTTTAGAGATTTGACTTCTAAAAATTGTTTTTACTATGTGTTAGTATATGCAAAATCTTCTAATCTTATAGTTTGTGATAATATTTATGTGTTTGTGTTATTTTGTTTGAATTATTCAAGTGAATTAGTTGATGATGTTTTCCGTGTTTTAGGGTTTAATGTGCTTAGTCAATTTGAACCTATTGAACCAGATTTTGATTCTGTTAGTCTATGTTATTTTGAATCCATTCATGGTTATATAGGTTCTGAAATTCATGTTTTTATTGTTCATCATTCATATATGTCAATTCTTTTTCATGTTTTTAAAGATAGTTTTCATTTAGACATGATCATTATTTTTAGATCACAATCTGTTTTTGCATCATCAATGCATGTTCTTAAGTTCTATCTCGTTTCACCCTTTAAGAACATTGAGTTTTTGGTTCATGTGAGCATTGGACAATATGTTTTACTTGATTTCATACATGTGTGGTGGATGCTGAATAATTATGCTTGTTCATTCATTAATCCTTTAGTTGCTTATGTTAGTTTTTGCGACCTCACAAATTCGAGGATGAATCTTTTCGAGAGATGAGGGATTGATGTGATCCTAGGGGTACATTCAATCTTGAGACTTGAACATATTTGTGGAGAGCTAGGACTTCTACCCATTGAGCATGGATTAAGAGTTCGATTGGCTCAAGATGAGCTCAAGTCTTGGTTGGTCGTGAAGGGATTGTTCAAGCCATGTTGCTGCTATGAAGGAACTCATGTTTTTGGGTCACTCAAGTGGGTAAGTGGAGCATTAAGTTCAGCCATCTAGGTTACTCCATTGTTGGATCAACGGAAGAAACCCAATTACTATGATGAGGAGGCATTTGACTACTTAGGTTTAGAAGCTTTGGACGTCCAGCCCAAGACCAAATTTGGGACTTTATTTTGTTATTCTAGAATTTAGTTTTATTCATTGTTTGGGCTTGCATTATAGTTGCAAGTTGATTTACATTTAGTTTCTTTAATTAGTTTATGTTTAGTCTTGAGTAGTTAGGTTAAATTCTAAATTCTAGAATCATCTATGTAACCCTATAAATAGGGTCTACTGTTCATCCGAATTTCAGATGATGAGTTTATGATTAATTTTATTGAGAGTTTCTTTAGTTCTTTGCTGATGAAGAATTACCCCCTTGATCTTGTTGAGTGAGTCCAAAATCAAAAACCCCCATAGCTTAGAGTTTCTTTTTGGTTTCATCAAGTCTTTAGTGCTGATTCTTGAGTCGTGTTCCTTCCGAAAGAGGTTTGAAGCTATTACTTGGATTTTCAAGCGATTCCACGTACATCCGAACGTATCAATTGTGAAAATGAGTATTTTTGAATATGCATATACTAAGGGGGAGTCATTTCTATATCCTTTTACTCATTAGTTTGTCATCATAAAAAAGGAAGAGAAGGTCTCACATAATCTTAGTTTTGATGATTAACAAACTAATGATGATGTTTACTAATGTTTTATCAAGTTATCTTGGTAGTAAAATCATCAGGAATCAAAAGTAGATGAAAATGCAAAGAAGTACTCATCCGGATGACTATATGGATGCACCAGAAAAGATGTGGACGTCCGGATAGCTAGAACGACTCAAAAGTAGTTGGTCAGAGAGCATGCGGATGATCATCCGAACGTCTACATGTCTCCTGATGACCATCTGGATGGCCATGCTGATGCAGTAACGGCTAGGTTTTCAGCATTGTATTTTTTACCGTTAGAGCTCATTTTAACTCCTTTTCTCACCCTTGTATATATCAAATGGATAGAACTGATAAAAAATCTTTTCCTACTTAGTTTATAAGTGTTTAAGAGTAATTTTGAGGGAAAATACTCTTGTGTGAGTTGTGCTTGTAGTTCTAGGCGAGGTAGTTGATTGAGATGGTGAGAGCTTTTCTAAGTGTGGTTGAGAGCTATCAAGTGTAGCAAAGTGTGGGGGTTGTGAGTGATTATAAAACTCTTGGATAGTCTCAATAGAGTTTAGTGTGACCAAAGAACCTCATAGTAAATTGAATTCTAAGTGGTTATACTTGGGAATGGACGTAAGCACCAAGTTTGATGCCGAACCACTATATAAATCTTGGTGTTGTTTCTTTATTTCTTTTACTTTATTTATTATTTATTTGTGTACTTTTTTCGCTATATCTTTATCATTATTATTGCAAGTTCATTTATTGTTATATTGGTTACAATATTTTTGGGGCCAACATCAAGTACTAAATCAATCTTTAAATATGCTTCATGAAGTAAAGCTATCTATGCAAAATGGTACTATTGTGGAAAAAAGCAATTAAATTATTAAGGTGCAATCTGTTCAAATTGCTTATGATATCAATCTTGCCAAAAGGAATTGCTAAATAACTTAGGAAAATTGATATGACTGCAATGGATGATCTGATACTAAATAAAAGAGCATCTTCTCTAGATGGAAGAAGGTTCTCTTAGAAAAGTAGTTTTGTACCATCATCTAGAGCTTGAATAATTCCTAAGGGACCGGCACATTGAGGTCCAGTACATTGTTGTACTCCTACAGATATTTCTCTTTCTAACCAAACAATCACAGTTATACCTATTGTATTTCCTAATACAAGTGTAAAAATAGGGACAAGCGTCCATACTACCTAACCATCAGGGTAGATGGTGGCTTTAATCCATCATCTTCAAATACATCAATAGCTTTTACAATCCCCAATGAACTGGAAACACAAATTATGAAGAAAGCTATGAAGGTTCATGTTGTGTATGCGTTTCAGGCGAAAACATTCGCTTGTCTTTCACCCATGCATATGGCATTACAAAAGGGTTTTGCACATATTTCCATTCTAATAGATAGTCGACTTTTAATTTAATGCCTAAAATAGGAAAATCTTATTCCCTATCCTATGCATCATATGTTTCAAGAAAATCTAGTTCCCTATCCTACATGTCATATATTTCAAGACATTAAGTTCTTAGCCTCTTTTCTTTCCTTTTGTAAGATTATTAAAGTAGATAGGAATTAGTTTAAGCTAGCTCACATTTTAGCTATAAGTTTGAACAATGTATGAAATTCTAATATATATTTTCTTTCAAAAAAAATCTGAAGTAGATAAATGCGATCGAGAGGCTTAATATGCTAAAAATAAAGAGTATTCGTTTGAGCACGAGTAGGGTTATTTATACCCTATGGGGAGTGAGATAAACATCTTGAGGTTGGTATCCTAGCTTGATGTCTTGGGCTTGATTCCTCTAAGCTGACACCATAGAGTGGCTGTTATAAAAGTAGACTTGACGTTTGGATGATACAAGCGATTCTTTTAACGTCGTGTTATTTTAAGTCAAGTCAAATTATATTAAACCATATGAGCTCAAATCAAGATGGTACCTCAGCAATCCTTAGCTTAGTAGCCTTACTTTCGACTATATCCACCTGAAGTCACATGAGACATATGAGAAAAAGTTGAGGTAGTCCTCATTATTTGGTCTTATTGCTTGGTATATAGTTGAGATAAGAATAGTATTTCGACTGGAGCTAAGATAAAATAAAGAAAACCGATAGAAGCGAGATTGAGATGCTTTGCACTCCAGATGATTCAATGCCTAATTAGTCATGGGAATAATGTGAATTAGGCCAAAAATAACATAAGGTTAGACTTAAACCATTATCAACCCAATTTAGAAATATGACATAAGACTGGGCCACCTAGATCTGTAATCTACAATTATTATTAAAATATGTATGAAACATTTTTAGGCCATATTAGAACAGCGAAGCAAGAGATCGAACAACAGTCAGATTCAGTTAAGTCAAAGACTATTTTATCAAAAGATTAGATATGCAGAATGTGTGATCAAAGTAATTGTTGAACAGAATAAATTAATTGTTTTAGGATAAATAAAAGTTCTGCAAACAAAACTAATTGGGAACTTAGCCTAGTGTGGAATTTCAATTAGAGATTTTTTTTCCTTTTTTGGTTTAATGTGAAGCCTTTAAAATATTTTGTTACGTGCTATATGTTAAAATGCTAATAGCTTCATGATAAGAACCAAACGAGTAATAAAGCATTGAAACACATTTTGAATTAATACCAATAAAATTCCAAGAACGAATAGTGGGCCGAAGCGGTTAGAACTCTATGGCTCCTCCCAAGTGATCTAGGTTTAGATTTCTATCTCTATCAGGATGGCTTCTCTCAAGTGGTACTTGGTTCAATTACTATCTCTATCAGGATCGCAAATATTATCGCAACTTGCCAATAAAAGTTTCGGGGTTCAATTCTTGGATTGTATATATTATCACAATTTGATAGAACAAGTTCCTTCAAAACTTTTTGATGTTCTTTTTAATTGATCAAATAATTATCCAGGTAAAGATAGAAAACAAGCCAAAAGACTGTCTGTAAGTTACCTAGTTGAGTTATCTTTTCTTTCCAATTGCTAAGAGTGCTCAAAGATTTGAAATCAATTTTAGAAAAGCTTTCCTATTTTATAGCTAAGAAAGCCCAAAGACTTAAAATCAGTTCTAGGAAAGCTTTCTCCAATGGTTCGGGGTTTGATTCCTATTCTGTCAAAATTGCAAATATTATTGTAACTTGTCAGGACAAGTTTTGGTGCTCAATTCCTATATCTTTCAAGGTGACAAATATTATTGCAACTTGGTAGGACAGGCTCCTTCAAAACTTTTTGATGTTCTTTCCAATAAATCAACTAATTACCTAGTTAAAAATAGAAAATAAGCCAAAAAGTTATTTGTAACTTACCTAGTTGAGTTATCATTTCTCTCCAGTTGCTAAGAAAGCTCAAAAATTAAAAATCAGTTATAGGAAACCTTCTTATCCAATTGCTAAGAAAGCTCAAAGATTTAAAATCAGTTCTAAGAAAGCTTTCATGATAGAGATCAAGGCACCTCGAAGCATAACTTGAGCCCTACGGATCCTCTGCTAAGGATAGATAGCCCGATGACACGGTCAAGGACAAGAATGATGAAGGAAACTTTGCATGGGTTGATCATGGACATATTAGAGAATGAAGCTTCAAAGGATGATTTTTCACAATCATCAAGACTTGTTACTCTCATTTGGGTCAAGGACGGTGCTTTTCTTGGAGATGGAACGTTGGGAAAAGCCATAATTGACCAACGGAATGAGCAAAGTGTTCAAGTCATGCAAGAAAATAGAGGAACGTAGCTTCTAACTAAGGCCGCGATCTAAGCCGCACTACGGCCTTGCTCACGACCTTCATTAGATTGCATTGGCGGAGCTGGTGAACTTTCTGACCAAGGTCGCATCACGGTCTTGCCCAAGGCCTTCATAAGAAAGGTTGAGTGACTGAGTAGAGCTTCTGATTGAGGCCGGGTCGAAGGTTGCACCATGGCCTTGCCAATGGCCTTCCATAGAAAGTGCAAGGTCGTCTTTAGTTGGGGCTATTTTCAGTATTTTGTTATTTCCATAATTGTAATACATGACTTAAACCTATTTAAGGGCTGAATACATTGAGTAATACAACTTTTTTTAGATCATTTTCCATTGAATACATGTGTTTTTGAGAGCTTTTAACAAGTGCTTTCTTGGTTCTTGGATTGGAACCTTCTTGGTCTTATCAAACCTTGCTTGTGGCGACCCAAATATCCACCTAGAGTAGTTCTTTCATGTTTGATCAAGTTCTTGGTGTGATAATTTAGGCAAATCGAACCCACTCAAGTTGGTCTAAATTAGAACCCTAAGATCTTCGTTCTTTATTGAAGAATGTTTGAGGCCTAATACTTAGAATTATCAAGCGATCATAGCTGTTCACAAACCCGTGCACATTAATTGGTATCAGAGCCATCTTCTTGGTATTCCAGGTTTTTCAATTCAAATTTTTCCTTTAAAAGATCGGACATATTCTTTTATCCCTATTGTTTTAATCATTGTTTGTCAAGTACTTCGTGCCTAAACGGCAACTTGTGTTATTCTTGCCTATTTGTTAGCAAAAGTTCCAACTTTTTTGTTAATTTATTCAATTTTTGCAATTTTTTGTAGATTTTTTGCAATATTTCTGTAGAAATTGTCTAGGGTTTGTGTAGTACTTTGTGAATCTTGACTGTTTTTATTATTTTTTGAAAATTTTTGTGTTAAAACTCTTTCTAGAAATTAATCAAGGCATGGATTGAGATTCTTGAAGGGTTATTTGTTGGCCTGCATATTAATAAAAAAAAACTGTTTACGTACTGTAGCAGTTATTGTTCACTGTTCACACTGTTCATGAGTTACTGTGCACCGTGAATTTTGCCCAATTTGTTGGTTCTTATGAGTTGTTTTGGTGATTGTTCTGATGTTTGATTTAAAAAAAAAAAGGCATGCTTAAAGAAGAAGAAAACCCAAGTACACGGGGAAAATAGAAGAAAAGAAGAAAAAAGAGGCTGCACAAGGTTTAAAAGTCGTGTAAGATTTCTATTTTATTGTTCTTGGAGTTGTTCTTTGTCAATGAATTTTTGTCTTCTTGTGTGTAAATTCTTTGGACTTGAGTTTTTTTCCTTAATTTTACATAAGAAGATTGAAATTTCTTCAAAGGAACTTTTAAACCCAAGGTTTATCTTCCAAGATTTACCACACATTAGGAACCTTAAACATTTTCTTGAGTCATTACCTTTTTTATTCCTTCTTGATCAAACTATACTCTAAGCTCTCTTTTCTTATTTACTCTCAACACTATTCTTATAATTGGGTATCTATTGATACTTGGTAGGAATGACTGATTGGTTCTTCCTCAAGGGCCAATAAAAGGGCACTTAAGAGAGAAAAAAGGCTAAGGCTGAGCACAGTATCGAGAAAATGCCTTAAAGCTTGAGTGATATATAAGAGATTTGAGTGTATACACTAAGGGAGTGAGTAAGGTTATTTCTCTTTGATCATTTCTAGTGCTACTAACCTTTTCTTGCAGGTATGTCAAACGAAGGAAATAATTCTCATATCCCGCCACCATTTGATACGAAAATGTTTAGAGAAGCTTTGGTTGGGGATATAGATCGAAAGTTTTGAATAATGAAGGAAGAGATCTTTGATGAGCTTGATAGGAAATCTCAAATGAAAGCTTCTGCCTTCCAAAATCCTGAATTTGTAGAAGAAGAATATGAGATGTCAGAATATGAAGAGGTGGTTCTCCGAAGAGGGAAGAGGGTACCAAATACTCAAGACAGCAACATGGGAAGTATCAAAATGAAAATCCCAACCTTCCAGGGTAGGCTTGATCAAGAAGCTTATCTAGAGTGGGAGCGTAAGGTAAGAAAGTACAACTGGTAGCTATAGAATTCACCGACTACGCCAGTATCTGGTGGGATTAGTTAGTCAGGAATTGAAGGAGGTATGGAGAGGAGCCTATACGAACTTGGAGAGAAATGAAATCCATCATGCAAAGGAGGTTCGTACCGAATTATTATACCTAAGATGTTTATAGGAAGCTCTAAACTTTACACTAAGGGTCTATGACAGTTGATGAATACTACAAAAAGATGAAAATGTTGATGATCCATGCCAACTTGGAAGAGGATGGAGAAGCTATTATGGCTCGTTTCATGGGAGAACTCAATCCTAAAATCAATGAACGAGTGGAGTTACACCACTACTTGAACATGAGAGACTTGGTGGACATGGCCATCAAAGTAGAACACCAACTCAAATCGAAAAAGGTAAGGAACTATACTAGTTCCAATACTAAAGCACCATGGCTTGATGCTAGGCCACCAAAAATGAAAGAAGCTCATCTAGCCTTCCAACCAAAAGAAGTTGTGAAAGAGAAGCAAGAGGCTTCCAATTCTAAGCCTCAACAAAAACTAAAGGCGGAAGGCTCCCAGCGCATAAGGGAGATTACGTACTTTTGATGTCAAGGTTTTGGACACATAGCTGCTAACTGTCCAAAAGCGAGCTATGGTATTGATAGATGATAAAGAAGTTGCAAGTGTTACTTCTAGTGATGATGAAGAGATGCCACCCTTGAAGGGAAGCAGTGATTCTAATGGAGAATATGGAGTTGATCATGGAGAAACACTAGTCACTAGGCGTGCATTGAGAGTTCAACCAGGAGGAGACGGCGATTAGAACCAGAGGGAGAATCTCTTCCATACACATTGTATTGTGAAGGGCAAGGTATATAACTTAATAATTGATAGTGGTAGTTATACTAATGTAGCTTCTACCTTGTTTGTAATAAACTTGGATTAGAGGCTGTGAGTCGTCTAATGCCTTACAAGTTGTATTGGCCGGCGACACGGAGAACATAAAAGTGACCAAGCGAGTTCTTGTGCTGTTCTCCAATGGTAAATATAGGAACGAGGCATGGTGTGAAATCATGCCCATGCAAGCTTGTCATCTACTATTAGGACGCCCGTGGTAGTTTGAAATGCATGTTTATCATGATGGGTACCTCAACAAGTACTCATTCGAGTGGATGGACAAAGCAGTTTCTCTTAGCCCGTTGTTACCAATAGAGGCTCATGCTGACAAAGTAAGACTTGCGAATAACTTCAATGTTACAAGAACTCAGACAGGAGACGACCTAGATAATGTAAACGAGGAAAAGGGTACCAAGGCCGAGGGAAGGAAAGAGAAGAAAGGAGTGAAGGGAAGGAAAAGAAAAGGGTTGATGCTTATGCCAACAAAAGTGAGGTGGAAGAGGTCTTGTTAGCAAAGCAACATGTCTTAATTGTTTTATATAAAGATGTATTCTTTTCCATTAGTTATATTGACTCTTTTCTTCCTAATGTGGCAGTTTCTTTGTTGCAAGAGTTTGAGAATTTATATCCCAAAGAGATACTATAGGGACTACCACCATTGAGGGGGATTGAGCATCAGATCGACTTCCTACCTAATGCGAACATTCCGAACCATCTCGTCTATCGAGCTAACCTAGAAGAGACCAAGGAAATCCAATGGCAAGTGGATGAGCTCATTGAGAAGGGATTTGTTCGTGAAAGCTTGAGTCCATACTCTGTACCAGTGATTTTGGTCCTTAAGAAAGATGGTACATGGAGGATGTGTGTGGATTGTAAGGCATCACCCTATTTCTAGGTTAGACGACATGTTAGATGAGTTGTCTGGTTCTAGCTTATTTTTTAAAATTAACCTTAAAAGTGGCTACTACCAGATTAGAATGAAAGAGAGTAGTGAATGAACAACAGCATTTAAGACTAAGTATGGATTGTATGACTGATTAGTTATACCTTTTGAGTTGACTAATACTCCTAATACGTTCATGCGTCTTATAAACTACATTTTTTATCCTTTCATTGGTAAATTTGTGCTTACTTTGACGACATCCTTGTTTATAATAAGTTGTTGGAAGAACATGTGCATCATTTGCATGAGATTTTTGTTGTTCTTAGAAAACATTAATTATATGTTAATTTGGTTAAGTGCACGTTTTGCATGGAGTCTGTGGTTTTTCTTGATTTTGTAGTGAGTTCCCAGGTTGTGCAAGTGAATGACTCCAAGGTGAAGGCAATACGCGAGTGTTCTACTCCAACGAATGTTAACGAGGTGAGGTCGTTTCATAGTCTTGCAAGTTTTTATAGGAGATTTGTGCGTAATTTTAGTACAATAGCTGCACCTTTTAATGAGCTTGTCAAGAAGAATGTTGTATTCAAGTGGGAAGGTAAGTATGAGGAAGCATCTAATGTATTGAAAGATAAACTAACTCATACTCCTTATTGTCTTTGTCAAATTTTGACAAGATGTTCGAGGTAGAGTGTGATGCATCTGAAGTGGGAATTAGAGCTGTCTATATGCAAGAGTCAAACCCCATTGCTTATTTTAGTGAAAAGTTGCATAGAGCCACCTTGAATTACCCAACCTAAGACAAGGAACTCTACGTGCTAGTGAGGGCCTTGTAGACTTGGCAGCACTATTTGTTGCTGAGGGAGTTTGTCATACACTCAGACCAAGAGAGCCTAAAGTTTTTGAAGTAGCAAGGAAAATTAAGCAAGAGGCATACTAAGTGGTTGGAGTTTATAGAAGCATTCCTCATTAGATACAAGCAAGGTAAGGAGAACATTATAGCTAACGCGCTCTTAAGGAGGTATACTCTTCTTATTACTTTACATGCTAAGTTGCTTGGATTTGAACTTCTTAAATCTTTGTATGAAAATGACCTAGACTTTGGTCGAATTTGGTATTTGTGTGAAAAACGAGCTCATGAAGAGTTCTTTAGGCAAGATGGATATCTGTTTAAGGGTGATAAGCTGTGCGTGCCTAGTTGTTCTTTTTGTGAATTGCTTGTTAAAGAGACTCATGGGGGAGGTGTAATGGGGCCTTTTGGTGTTCAAAAGGCTTTATCTGTATTAAATGAACATTTTTACTGGCCAAAGTCCAAGGTTAGACCCATGGATTTTCAACTTATTTGTGATAAATGCATTACATTTAGGCAAGCAAAGTCCAAGGTAAGATCTCATGGATTGTATTCTCCTCTGTCCGTCCCTACTCAACCTTGGGTGGATATATCCATAGATTTTGTTTTAGGTCTACCTAGGTCTTCTAATGATAAGGATAGCATATTTGTAGTAGTTAATAGGTTTAGCAAAATGGCACACTTTATTGCCTGTGCTAAAACTAATGATGTTACACATATTGTTGATCTGTTTTTTAAAGAGATTGTTTGTTTGCATAGTATGCTAAAGACTATTATGAGTGACCGTAATGTAAAATTTGTTAGTCACTTTTGACGCACTTTCTAGAGTAGATTAAGCACCAAATTGTTGTTTTTCACTGTTGCACATCCACATAATGGTGGCCAAACTGAAGTGATCAATAGGACACTCACCATTTTATTGTGTGCAATCATACAGAGAAATCTAAAGAATTAGAAAGGGTGTTTACCGCATATTAAATTTGCATACAATCGCGTGACTCATTCTACTATTGCTTTTTCACCTTTTGAAATTATCTATGAATTTAACCCTTTAACTTCTTTGGATATTTTGCTTTTGCCTACTAATGAGCGTGTAGATTTTGATTGTAAAAGAAGGCAGAATTTATTAAGGAATTGCATGCTAAGGTGTGAGCGAACATTGAGAAGGAGAATGAGTATTATGTGCGTATAGCAAACAAGGAATGTGTGAGAGTCATCTTTGAACCCGGTGATTGGGTTTGGGTACATATGCATAAGGAGAGGCTTCCTACTTAGAGTAAATCCAAACTTAATCCACGTGGAGATAGTTCCTTCCAAGTGTTAGAAAATATAAGAAAAAAGGCCTACAAGATCGACCTACCCAATGAGTATAGAGGTATAAGTGTTAGCTTCAATGTTTTTGACCTTTCTCTTTATGATATAGGTGATTCGAGGATGAATCCTTTCAAGTGAGGAGGGAATGATAGAAATCAAGGCACCTCCAAGCATAACTCAAACCTTATGAATCCTCTGCAAGGGATAGATAGCTTGATGACACGGTCAAGAACAAGAAAGATGAAGAAGCCTTGCATGGGTTGATCATGGATGTATTAGAGAAGGAAGCTTTAAAGAATGATTCTTCACAACCAAAACTTATTACTCTCATTTGGATCATGGATGGTGCTTTTCTTGGAGATAGAATGTTGGGAGAAGACATGATTGACCAAGGAAATGAACGAAGTGTTCAAGTCATGCAAGAAAATGGAGGAATGTAACTTCTGACCAAGGCCGCGACCCAGGCCGCACCAAGGCCTTGCCCGTGGCTTTCATCAGATTGCATTGGTGGAGCTGGTGAAATTTTTGACCAAGGTCGCGCCTAAGACCGCGCCACGGTCTTGCCCATGGCCTTTATCAAAAAAGTTGAGTGACCGAGCAGAGCTTCTGATCGTGGTCGCGATGAAGGCCGCACCACGGCCTTACCTGTGGCCTTCCACAGAAAGTGTAAGATCGTCTTTAGTTAGGGATATTTTCAATATTTTGTTATTTCCATAATTGTAATACATGACTTAAACTTATTTAAGAGCTGAACACATTGAGTAATACGATTTTTTTAGATCATTTTTTTATTGAAAATGTGTGTTTTTGAGAGCTCTTAATAAGTGTTTTCTTGGTTATTGGATTGGAACTTTCTTAGTCTTATCAAGCCTTGCTTGTGCCAACCCAAATACCCACTTAGAGTAGTTCTTTTGTATCTGATCAAGTTCTTAACATAATAATTTAGGCAAATTGAACTCGCTCAAATTGGTATATATTAGAACCCTAGGATCTTCGTTCTTTATTGAAGAATATTCGAGGCCTAATACTTGGAATCATCAAGCGATCTTGGCCGTTCACAAACCCACACGCATCATTTCATAACAAAGCTACACTTTACAAAACCTAATATTATTGTAACTTGACAGAACAAGCTCTAGGTTTGAAGTATCCAGTTCTTTCTACTTACAGGAAAGGGGAAGATGTAATAAATTTTCTAAACTTCTGGATATTCTTTTAAATTGATCAACTAATTACCTAGGTGGCATTTGGTAAAACTGATGGTTGAATCTATAACCTGAAATCTAAAATTTAAGTATTAATAATATTAAGTTGCTGAATTTATAAAGTTGTACGTATTTGATAATTAATTGAATTTATTCATTGAATTTAAATATCTCACCTTATAAATATGTATTAAAACGTATGTATGAAAGTGTATGCAAATATTTGAGAGAAGAAAAATAAATATGTGCATGTGTATATATGAGAAAGAAAATGTATACGTGAAAGTGAGAAAAAATAGTTTACTTGTTTATGTGTGTGTACGAGAGAGTGCATGTGCGAGAAAGTTACATGTGTGTGAGGAAAACTATGTACAAGAATGAGAGAGTATGAGTATGAGTATGAGTGTGAGTGTGTGTGTATATGTGTGAAGTGTGAGTGTGTGTGTGTGTGTGTGTGAGAGAGAGATTGTGCATATGAGAAAGAGTATGTGTTTATAGGTGTGTACATAGGTGAGTGCGTGAGAGAGAGAGAGAGAGAAAGTGAGTGAATGTGTGTGTGTGAGGGAGGAGAGAGCATGCTACATATGTTCAAAATTCAACAAATTAAATGAAAAATTTTCACTTAAAATTGTGTACATAAATTAAATAAATGCTTAATGTATTAAGTGATAAAGGAATTTTGTTATCAAATATAATGAATTCCAAATGCATTTAATCCATTAATTTTCAGTATTAAGTTGGTTTATCAAACACCCTCCTAAGGAGGCATTTGAGAAAGCTAAAATCTAAAATTTGAATAATTTAATTTGCTGAATTTTGAGCACTGAAAAGTTTACAAGTTCATTTCTGAATTGAATTTAGTATTCCTATTTGATAATAATATGCAACTGATACTGAATTGCATGAACTTTACAATTTTATCCCACTGAATTTAGAGTGTTAGTTTGATAACAATATGCAATTGAATACTAAATTTTATGAATTTTACAATTTATCTTGGTGTCAATTTATTTTTTGCAATATTCTCATTTTGTTACATTTGACAATTAATGCACACGATTAAAGTTCATAAATAATGACTCAATAATTAAAAAATTAAAAAGAGAATGAGCCATAAAAGTGATAAAATATCTCATAATAAAAATTTACTAGGAAAAAAAATAAGGGCTAGTATCTGGATATCTATGTAATATAAAACACAATACTTAATTATAAAATATGCCAAATCAATCTAAAAAAATATAAAATATGTACCTTTATGTGATCGTCATATTGTTCTAGGTTCCAATTTATTATGTTAGTCTGTCGATCATAATGACTATTTATTGTTACTCATATTAATTTCGTCCAAACTTGATATTTCCTTTTTAAATACTTCTATTCATTCTTTAATTGTATTTGTATTAAATCACAATTTTTTCTTTTTAGAGCTATTCTAATTCTATCTCATGATTCTTTTCTCAAACTACCTCCAACAAAACGTTTTGCAGCCCAAACTCTACCCCGATCCAAGACCTCAACTACTCTTATGTCACCACCCCATAACAAGCCTGTCCCCTACGATTGTTTTTAATTCCCCCCAATCATTTAAATATCAAATTAATACTTCATCAAATTTCTACTACTTTGTTTCTTTTGTTTTTGGTATTTTAGTTAATTTAAATTATTTTCTCCCAAAGAATTCATCATCATTTTCTTTTGAATAGGAATAAGAGATATAGACCTACATATAAATATTTAATAGACAATTATAATTACTACAATCAACACATATGTGTGTGTTTACACACACCACCTCGCTCTTTTTTTTTTTTTTTCCTCAACAACACACACCCCCTCCCTCTTCACATAACAAATAGAGAGTCTTCAATAGTGAGAAAGAGCTATCGTGAGAGTACTTTATCGTAGTTGTCACACAGAGAGAGAGAGAGAGAGAGAGAGAGAGAGAGAGAGAGAGAGAGAGAGGTAAGGAAAGTATAAGGGAGCAAGAAACTAAAGAATAGAGATAAAAGCTATTTTTATAAGGTTATTTTTGTCATATAAATTTATTACTTAAAACACTTACTTTGAGTGTGTTATGCGTTAAGCGTTAAATGCAGATAAGATTACTTATTTTTAGTAATATATTTTGCCTAGACTTTCAAAGACACTTAAATACTTAAGAACTTTTATTTTAGGTTATCAAATAGTCTTAATATAGTTAATATATGAATCAATTAATTTTAAGTACTTAATTAGGTTATCAAACACCCAAGTATTGAAATGTTCAAAGTAACATCATTAAATCAATTATTTTTTACGTTCAAATTATAAAAATACAAATTTTTGTTAAATAATAAGTCTTTGGCCTTTGAAATAAATATTTTGAATAAGATGATATTTCTTTTGATCATGAAGTCTATCTAATAAATTCTATACACGAATAATTTTTCTTGTATATTATATGCAAACTTGAAATTTGTGTATACAGTTAGTACACTTAATTGAATATTTCTTTTTGAATCAAATTAATCACTTAGGTGCCTATTCTCTTCCGCAAGTGTATTCGTTTGTTTCAACTAAATGTGAAAGAAGAACTTAGAGAAGTAACTCCACATAAAAAATTCGTAATATTTTTCTAACATATATACTAATTTAACCATTTTTTTTTTTTTTTAAAGATGATCTTTTCTTTTGTAATTTTATATATCTGTGCCAAGTCCACGTGTCCATTGTCACCCAAGAAATGGTTTCCCATGACGGCGGTGAATAGTAATCGAGGATGGACAACAACTATTAATGGTGACGGCAAGCTTTATTACTCAATTCACCTACGTAAGTCTTGGGGATGCAATTGCACTTGTACAAAATAAAGATTTTGATACTGGTACGATAAAGCAACAGGACACGGCGAGAGAGAGAGCATCCTAGAGTCTCCCAAACAACCATTTTAACAGTAGGAGGTGGGAGGACGTCTCTCTCTTTCCCTAAACCATCCATTTGCCTTCACCTTTGCAACCACCATTACAGAGGGAGAGGTAAGAGACGAAAATGAGATAAAGGCCTAAAGGATTGGGTCTCCAAAAAAAAATCTTGTCATGATTATGTACCAGCTTAACCCCTTGAATGTAGCTTTATTTCGTATCACGTTACCTTCCCCAGCCACCTTAATTTCAGTTTTTAATAGTTCTCAAGTTGCAATTGGCTACTTTTTCACCCTTCTCATAGTCACTCCAAATCGTTTGTCCCAAAAAGCACTTGTGTAATTACATATATAAATTAATAGACGTGACAGCTATATAAAGGCAAGACAAAGATACTTTTTGAGACAGATGATTTGAAATATCTCACGGGGAGAACAAGTATCTTCTCCACCATAGAAGTAGGGATGCTCATCAATTAGTATTGGGTCCATGAGACAAATTTTTGACCAGAATGATCCCCGGTTCGACAAAATTTCTAATCGCGAACTAATCCATATCTATAGGGTAACCATATAGTTGTTTACCAAAAGATCGGGTCGAGTACATCGGGTACATAAACTTATTTCTTTTAATATTTATTTTTACCAAATTTCTTTAAAATTTTCGCTTCCCAGCTTCAATTCCACCTTTATAAATGAATCGTTCATATAAATTTGATTCGTTTTTTAAAATAAATTTTTATTAATACCGTATAATGATTAATTTAAAACTTTCTATTTTTTATTTTTTAATAAATAATCATTAAGACTATATAACAATATAAAATTAAATCTAAATTTTAATTTATCTAATATTAAATAATAGAGTGTGCTTTCAATATCAAATTCACTTTAAGTTTCAACATAAAAATTAAAAAATAATTTATGTTATATATGGACTGGTTTGGGTAACGGCAGTTTACAAATGTGTAAATTGCTACTGGCAATAGTGGGTAAAGTGCCCTTATCAGTACTGGAACTGGTAACAGAAACCGATCCAGATGCCTCCTTTTTCAGTTACGAGCCGATTGGTTTTATCGATTTTTCCATTTATCGGATTTTTTGAACACCTAGAATTCTCGAATATAATGAATACTAGGGGGGGTAAGGCTGTGCAAGGCACAGCCTTGGCCCACCCAAAAATATAATTAACCTAAGCCCTATAGAAAATAAAGTAATTATAGTACAATTCAATAATTAGTGAACAAAGAAGCTAAATAGAAATAACAAGATCTAATATCAATTCTCAAAACTAAATGGAAACATACACGTTAAAAAATTTTCATTTATCTACAAAGCAAATAACACACATATCTACCGTCAGAAAGTCAACATAAAATCCCCAAAAAAAAAAATGACATCACAAGCAAAATGAAAGATAACAGCTAATAACAAATTGGGTGGGTAGAATGGCCTTTAGAAGTCATGTATAGATAAAATCACTATTAGCTCAAAGATGCAACCAAAAAGCAAGTAGAAATATAAATGCAAATTAATTGCAACATTAACGCAAAATTGCATAACTCATATAGAAAATGAGATAAAATTTTGATTTTAAAATTTACACCCAAAATAATGGTCCTCCATTCCTAAAGGATAAAATTGAAACTCTATTTGAAGGAATCAAAACATAATTTTCTATTTACTTAAGCATAACCACATATCTAATCTAATGTACATAGTTACACATTTATGTATGCATGTACTCATTTAAGAGTATTGTTGCTTGAAACTCCTTCACTATGTATTCTCCTTGCACATCATCCGGATATAATTTTTTAAATTTCAAAATCCTCAAGCTCAATTTTATTATACTAAAAAAAAAGAATCACATCCTCATAAGATTCCTAAGATTGCAGTTCATGCTGGGAAGCTTGAACCCCTTCTCGATTCATAGGAGCTTTGGACAATCTTCAAAAATTGGCAATATCGGCTTTGAGGTTGAACAGCTTGAACGACATGGAGAAGATTCAACAGCAGCCATTGCACAATCTTTCATTTTTTTTTTTGGCCATTTAGACTACACACTAATAGTCAATAATTGATGTGCTAAACTACCCTCCCAAAAAAAATAACAAGATCGTTACACAAACAAAAGATATATGGAAGCATGAACAATTGGGTTTTTTAATGCCATGAAAAAGGGAAAAAAAAGAAGAAGTTAAAATAGAAATAAAATTGGACAAGAAACATACCAAAAGAGTGGAGTGCAAAGAAGGCAGAGGAAGAATAAGTACCAAATAGGCTTTGGAACATGGAAAATATAGTTGAAAAAGGAGATAAAAGAACCCATCAAATTCATCCTTAATCTCGAGAAAAAAATTATAGATCCAAGGCTAAGGATGGAGGAAGCACAATCAAAAGTCTGACTACAGTATTTTCTGCAAGGAACAAGACCGAAAAAGTTGTCTGAACAAATGGCAGAGTTCTATCAATCTTCACGGGAGATGATTTTGTTAAAAATTTGTTAAGACAAAATAAAAATATATCTGATGTTAAACTGGGTTAATTAGAAAATCAACATAGATGGAGGGTAATTGGCAATAAACTGAACCAACAGATTAATAAAGTCCAAATCAAAGGCCCAGAGGTTAGTCCAAAATTGGCAAAAGAAATTTAGTTCATGAAACAAAATAAAGATAAGAAGGGAGCCCAACAATTCAGTTAGTCCAAAATTGGCAAAAGAAATTGTCAAAAAAAAAAAAAGGACAGATGGATACAGAGTGTTGCTGCTAATAAATGGGATTGCTGTTAATAAGCTAGGCCTGAAGAAAGACCAAGCCCAATAGGAAGTCAAAACAGGCCAGCAAAGTCTAATAAAAAGAAAATAAGAGGAAGAGCCTCACAAAGTAAAGAAACAAGAAGACAAACAACGGGCAGGAGGGAAACGCAAGAAGAAAAGCAAAGCAAAAGCCTTGCCATGGGCGAGCCACGTGTCAAGAAGATAGGATGCTACAGTAAAATTGTTGTTCTTTTATTATATAGGTAGATTACTATAATGACATTACTGTATGGGGTCAAATTAATGCAAACATTTAAAGATTTTTTAAAACAATGAAACTCCCATAAAAGGTCAAAACTTATAAGGACAGCTGGCCAAGAATGCTACAAATCTTTGGTCAAAACTTATTAAGGCCTTCATTAATGTATCGATCGTTAGTTTATTACCTACCATAAATGATTTTCTTTTAACCATATAAAGAGATAACTAAAAGAACACTAAAAAAAATAACACATTACAAAATGAATTCTATTGCAAAAAAATGCCTAATTCCTGTGCTCCTTTTATCATTTTACATTCTTCAAATGTCACAGACTGTTGCAGCTGAACCACACTACAATCTTCATGTGACTAATGGCCTCCCCAGCAATGATGTTCCATTACTTATTCACTGCCAATCAAAAGATGATGATTTAGGATATCATACCCTCCGCGTAAATGATGATTTCCATTGGCGTTTTAAAGTAAATTATTGGTTTACTACTTTATTTTTTTGTCACTTTTGGTGGGCTCAGCATGATAGATTGTTTGATGTTTTCAATAAAAGGTTGGCATTTAGTTTCTGTCAACACTATAAGATATCAGCTAAGAATTTGTATTGTTTTTGGTTAGTAAAAGAAGACGGTTTCTATGTTGCTGGAGTTTCCGATCCAAAGCCAAGTGATTTTAAAAAGTATTTTAATTGGACGGAAAATAGTGTATCAAGTTTCGAATGAGACTTCTAAGAAAATAGTGTATCAAGTTTCGAATGGAACTTCTAATCAAGTATAGTGAATTAAGCACAAGCCTTTTAAGATCTTACATTTATTCTTCAGATTTTTCTTTTATTTACTTATTTACTGCAATTTCCAGTTCTCTTCCCTTACTATCTGCAAACATATATAGCGTCCAAACTAAAATTCATTATTTGAAAAAGATTAACATGACAATTTGCTTATTTCATGATCCAATATTTTTTCTTCTCTTCGTGACAAAAAACCGGATAACAATATTAAAAGAAGTATCACAAGAATCTATAATCCGGTTAATTTTTTTTCATAGTAATCCTTTTGACTTAAAGTGGGCAAAAAAATTTTTCCGGGCCAAAATGAAACGCATCTTCCAATTTAGGTGACACTAGTAAAATATGCCATTTTTTTTTTAAGTGTAAAATATGCTATGCTATTGAATGTGAGCACACAATACTGTAGCATAAATGCAATGTCACTACAAACAAAAGAAAGGGTACAAGAATCATACTTTCATTCAAGATACAAAAACTTTTTGCCAACCAATAAAGAGGAAGCAAATTAGACTTGTCCTCGAGTTCTTTAATGGAGTCTTAGAACCCTAACCAAATTTTCAAAAGAACCTTAATCTATTTTGATTTGATTTATTTTAATTATGTTCACATAGATAAAAACACGAATACAATTACAAAAGAATTTTAATATCAATAAACCAACATCCAGATCTACAAATATTACTATTAAAATATGTCTGAAACATTCTTGTCTCATGTTAGAAAAGCGAAACAAGATATCACACAAGCAGTCAGTTTCGGTTAAGTCAAAGACTATTTTACCAAAAGAGTCTATCTGCGGAATGTGTGATCAACGTGATCCTTGAACAGATTAAATTAATTGTTTTAGGATGGAAGAAAGTACTGCGAACAAAACTAAATGGGAACTCAGTGTAACATGGAATTTCCATTAGAGGATTTTATTTTCGTTGTTCTATGTAAGTTCTTTAAATTAGTTTGTTATGTGCTATATTTCATCATAAAAAGCAAATGATTAATGAAGCATTAATGAAAGAAATTTTCAATTAATACCACTTAAATTCAAGGCATATATACCTTCTACCATGGTCGAATGAAAAGAAATATAAGAACTCTTGATCACAGATTGGTCTTTTACTCTCTTGACAACACCTTACAATAACTCTCTGTAGACAAGTTTAACAGTATGGGAATTTTAATGTTCCAATAGGATATGATAGTAATGGAAAAGTTTTAATTAACTAGAATAACAAAAAAATATTGGAAGCAAATATACTCTCATTTGATTTTTTTTTTTTTTTTTGCTATAAAAACTTTTGCTAATAACATTAGAATGACTAAAAAATAGGTAGAGCAAATATTCTCTGAATTAAATATTTTTTTAATTATGGTACCACATCATAACCGAACCGTGAAATTTTCTCAAATGGCATATGTGTTAACTCAAAGCAGGGATCTAGGCAAACCATTTGAAAAAAATCATAAGAAATTTGATCCCATCGCAGAAACACTTATGATACCTTCGTCACCTTCATCTAATCTTCATTTTAGTCTACAGCTACGGCTAAGGTGTGACGCAGGTGTATCTTATCCTAGTTTATTGATATCACTAGCCGTATTCTGGACAACAGGTATTACCAATCTGATTTTTATTGAAATATAAAATCCGATAACATATGCGACCATTTTTTTAGATTTAACTCTAGAATTCTCCCACTTAGACCCCTTATGTTTGGGTTTTCATTTTGAAACAATTCATTCAAAATGACTCTCCAAATTGACTATAAGTTATACCCAAAATCAATCCCTTGCAAGGCATCATCTTGAGGTTCCAAAACCATGTTATGATTTATAACAAGTCTCAGCGGCCAGTACATACGGTTTCAACATATGATCTTCCATGGTTAATAGCAATGGTAAGTATACACGAAATGGACACCAAATGGAAGTTTATTCGTGTAGATGATGAAAATAGCGAGTAAAGTGATCATCATACTTATTTTCAATGTTGGTCCAACCAAATATGACAACACTCGCTAGTTTTCCAAATCTTTATGAAGCTCAATAATGCTTGCCAAAAAAAAAAAAAATACACAAGACAATTAAACACTACTTGTCACTAGGGGTGGCAATTGGGTTGAGTTTCGGGTTGGTAGGTTGGGTTGAGCCATAGGAATAACACCCAACTTGCCAACCCGAACCTGACTCGACTCGGGTTGGCGGGTCGACCAGCTGACCCGAAAAAAAAAAAAAAAGAGGAAGGAGAAGAAAAAGAAAAGAGGAAAGAGAAAAAGAAGAAAAAAAACTAGCACACACAAAGATCAAATACATTTTTTTCACACACTAATATCAAAATCATGCAATAACATACACTTGATTTCTTTTACAATTTACTCTTTATAAACCTAGGTAGAATTCTTAATTTCTCTTACTATTTACTTGATTAATTATCCAAGGTTAAATTTGTGTTTGAATGTAGATGGATGAAACAAAGCTACAAAATGTTAGTTTTTTTTTTTTTTTTTTTTGCGGGTCGACCCGTGGGTCAGTGGGGTCTGACTTGATTTCGACCCGACCCGCCAAACTTAAATCCAAATCCGCTATTTTCGGATTAGGTTCGTGTCGTGTTTTCAAGTCGTGTCGAAAATTGCCACCCCTACTTGTCAGTCTACGCATCGAGTGTGAATCCCGCTATATCTCAAGATGAATACTCCAAAATACAAGATTCAAAACAAAATAAAGCAACTACAATATAATCCATACAACAGAACAAATGTGAAAGCTAAAATTTTAGTAAAAATTTCAACAGAGTTTTCCCTATATTATCAACATTCCATAAATCTACAAATAACATCAACAATATCGAATTTCCAATGCCATGTCTTATATAAATTCCAAAAATTCAAAACTAACAACTAAATATCAAATCTTGTCTTTTAAGCTGTAAAAGTCATAAAATCATAGTATAAGTCATAAATCACATCATAAGATCCAGATACACCATCCTAATCTCCACCAAAAGAAAAGATATCTTGTAGCAAGCCGATAAATCTTCCGATGATAAGTTATAAATTTACCTATTTTAGCAAAAGGTTTTATATATGCTTTTAATATTTTGTTAGTGTGGTTTTTTTTTATTTATTCTTATCAAAATGGCTCATTTTCATAATTATTCATCAAAACAAGGTTTGTTCCAAAATTAGGGTTTTTCACCCAGAAATTAGAATTTTGAGGCAGAATTATTATTTTGAGCAAATTAATACACAAGTTTATGTGATTTTGCAGGGAAATGAGTATTTAATACAATTTAGATCAATTGGAATACAAGCATTATCAATTTGAAGGGTGATTCAAGATTATGCCATTTATCACTTAAACTTGGCAAATTTCGAAAAATTTTTCTACATCAATTCTATCAAAAAAATATGGTTCAATATTGGAAAAAGGTCTCAAGGGTATGAGAGGAATTATCAAATTTTGAAAAGAGCAAAATGGTAAAAGTAGGAGTGATTTGCGAGTAGCGATCCGTGGGTCAGCCACCTACGGATCACCACCAACTTGCGAATACGGATAAGTTCAATTTGCAGCTTGTTCACACACTCTTTACAGCTAAATTCAATGTCCAGCCACATCTGCACTACCCTAGAAGAATATTGCAAAGCTCAAGACAAGATTTTCAAGATTTGGAATCAAATTTCATCATTGCATCTCAAACTTGAAAAAGGACTTGAGCTAGGGCTTTTCCTATAAATAAAGGCCCTTATAGTTCTTTTTAATGATGCAAGGTAAACGCTTGGTTTGGCAAAGAATCATAGCTTGGTGGGAGGAGCGCTCCTTATAACCATGTTCAAAAATATCTACAATAATAAGTCTTGATTCTACTAATAATAGTCTAAAACATCAACAAAAAGACAATATGTCACTTCTACATTTTTTGTCTGTGATATGTTCTGAATTTCGCTTCTAACCATGTACAAAAAAAAAAAAGAACTTGTAACCAATTAAGGTGATTGATATCTAGCCTCTTGTCTTCAATATGATCAAATAAATAAAAATTAATTAAATGATCAGAACTATACTAAACAAATAAAAGCAATGCATCCAAAATATACCAATTCAACCATGACATATGCACAAGAAATAAAAATTTGTTTCAAGAGATATACACAAAGGTAACAAAAATTGCCTTCTATAAAAGGCAATTCAAAATTGATCAAGTTGTGACTACCTTCCCTCCAATATGATAGACAAATACCAGAAGTACCCCCAAAGGGCTACCACTCAAGTAATAAGCTCCCAAATTAATAATTGCACCAAGTTTTTGCCAACCACATCCTCTAGCAATACCTTTTCCAAATCTACACAACCAGTGATATACATTTATTCATTTTATGTAGATGAAGGTAATAGAAGTGACTTCTGCAATGGTAAGATCTCTAGAAAATAGAACATGTATATCTTTGTCACATGGAATATGTAGCATGCAGTCAAGATTGTTCACTTATAAGTAGCCTTTGTTTCCTGGCAGCAAGTAGCATAAAGCAAACTGAGTACATTAATCTATTTTTGCAGAGTTTCAACAAAAATATTCAACAAAAGGGCTAATTATTCATGATAAAGATACTAATTTTTCATGATTAAAATATTCAACAAAAGGGTTAATTATTCATGATAAAAATGCTAGTCCTAATATGATCATTGTGGACTTTAGAGGAACCAAACCATTTAATGCACATGATTGGTGTACAACGTCGACTTATCTTGGTACAAATTATAGAGCATGGGAAAAGTCCGTAGTGGTTTCACATGATTGGTGTACAACGTCAACTTATCTTGGTACAAATTCTAGAGCATGGGAAAAGTCCATAGTGGTTTCATGAAAGCACTAGGACTACGAAAGGATCAAAATTGGCCTCCCAAACTTGAAGATCATGACAGCAAAAACCTAATTGCTTACTACACCATCAGAGAAAAGCTAAGGGAAATTTTCAACTCCATAAGCAAACAAAATTTATTATAACTTGTCACAGCCTGGGAGGGGCACTTGCTATTTAGTTCCCTGTAGTTCTGGCAATGAGACTTCTATATTGGAAAGACTGGTGGCAATCTACATTTTGGGGCAGTCACAGGTGGGAGACAAAAAGTTTGGAAAATTTATGAAGGAATTTTCCCATTTGGCTTTACAATTCTTCTCCTAGAATCAACAGCAACCCAGAAGTACAATAAGATTTTCAATCCACGCACACACTACATCGAGAAGGCATTCTTACTCTCAAGTCTCAACACATATACCAAGACGATATGAACAAATGCCAGTACACTAGAAAATTGGCTAGAAAGAAGAATAAACAAGTGGAACATGTTAATAGACTAAAATTCAGGAGACTGAGCTAAGCTTTGCTTCCCACTTGCACTGTTTTTTTTTTTTCAATTCCCTTCCCCCTAAAACAGCATGAAGTTTCACCAATGCATTTAAAGTGTACAATTAAGAGTGTCATCTAGATTGATGTTAACTGCTTTATTCATGACATAATCACATCTGTTTTAGTAAAAGAAATAATATTTCAACTCACAAAAATAAGAATAAAAGAGTGCATTTGTTTCCATAATTGAAAAATGAAGCAATAGACTTATCATGCCTATAACAAATGACATCAACCTCCGGATGAAAATTGATTTTCATTAACAAAGATTGCTATTATACGGGAGATGCTTGAGTTCCCAGGTTTCGTTGTGACTTCTATGAGGCTACAACAAGTACAAAAGAATTTGGGGAAGGCATTTGGCTTAAAGAAAAAAATAAAGGAAAGGTGTTTTCCCAGGGAGAACAGGGAGTTGAGAAGCCTATTAACTATACACTAAAGAATCAAAAAAGATAAGCGACAAAATGATCATTGTCACAAACATAGCTAGTTCAAAAACTAATTCTCATGTTTAGAGTCCATAATCAAGAAGATCTTTACAACAAGTAATTTTTAAATATATGTATATATTTTCAAGTAAAGACAAAAGCATATTTACTTGAAATGAAGCGAACAATGCTAAAGGCATCCAATTGTCACTAGGAAACTTTTGAGACATGAAAGATCTCATGGCATGTAGTTTGGCTGCCATAGTGCGCATTTCCTCTTTTAGCTTATCCACTTTCAATGACTCATTACATCCTCTGTTTGTGATAGGTATGTTGATGGGTTGAAAAGCAAAATGCCTAGATGAAGTTGGCCCTAAGCCTAAACCACTTACTCATTCATTATGCTTTGGTCCATGAACTTCCATGAAAATTTTCTCACTGATTTCCTTTGAGATGGTATCTGAATTTATCTCCTTTTCAGCTAAAAGCAACTGGCCTTCTCATACAAGTCCAATAAAAAATAATTTGATAATTTTACAATTTAAGTTACAAGATAAAAATTTACAATTTTTCGCCTGCATTCCTCGTCAATAAATAAGCCATTCCTTTTTTTATGCATGACTTCATAAAATGTGAGTCGATCCTACTCTTTTCCATCTGTAACTTCCTGTAAACAGCAGTAAAATATATAATTAAACTTGAAGAATGTTTTCCTTATAATATCAAATTTTATGGCTTTATCAATAGACATATAAAACCAATTACACAACCAAGCTCAATGCATTGTATGTAGCTACTTGCAAATCTAAAAGAGGCATAAAAAAACAACAATATATTTGTGACAGTCCCACCTTACCCAGAGGCATACCAAAGGGTTTAGTGGACTGCCTGCCTAGCTCTCGCCAGGACTCAAATCACGCACTCGCTCAAGACATACCAACATACTTAACCCAAAATAAAATACATTCATATAATTCACTTAAATGTACAAGTGTCATTAATATGTTTTACACACCTAAAATATACATAGTATTTATAATAATAGCCTAAACAATTGGGCTATCAAAATACATAAACAAAACATTTACTACGTCCAAAATCAGCTTTTCCAGCTTTAATATTTTGAGAAACCTGGTTAAAGAAAGCAAATAAACAGGATGAGCTATAACAGCCCAGTGAGTGCTCCAATCAAGCAGCATACCAATAAATAAATAAACATTTAAGGATAATAATTAACAAATTCAATAAACAAAGAATAAGCAATGTGAAGTGTCATATAATCAATGGCGGATACAGGCTCACTATGGGAGCAAGCTCAACCGCAGGAGTATCAATCAATGAACAAGATAACATTGGTATCGGGACCGAGTTAATAGCTCAGGTCTGAGATACTTGTAAAAATTCAATCCAAAGTTACCCTCTTTGAGGAATGAAACTCATATAAGAAAGAATATCACGCGCCTATAACCCCCAACACTTTATATCACTCCAAATACACCAGGTTGACTAACCGTGGAGTAACGGTGAAGTTAGCCACGGAAGTCCAATTCAAGCATAAAATTCAATCATGAGTTAGCCTCTTCGAGGACTTTACCCAGATGTGAAATTAACACGCGCCGAATAACGCCCAGCACCTTATCTCTCCCGTACACACCCAATTTGACTAACCATGGAAAAACAGTGAAGTTAACCACGGAAGTCACAAGCACAAATAACACATTGGATAGTGAAAGCATGTAACACATTGCGGAATAGGTGCGATAAAGTACACATCTTTCCTCAAGTAACACATTTCATTAAATAATAATGTCAAGTATAACATGGCATTTCATGCATCATGCACACATAAAAGCACTCACTTGAAGTGCTTAAGAAAATATTTCGTAAAAGGGTCGTGATTTACTTCCGGATCCTGAAATTCAAAAGAAAATAGTCGTATAAAAATTGGATTAAAATCTAAGTAATTCGATAAGAAAATTCGAGAAATACCCCAAGTCTTTCTAGGGTTTAATTTCTAGGGTTTTGGAGTTTAGGGTTTTACCCTAGGATTTAGGGTTTTCAAAATTAGGGTTTTCAAAATTTTTTTTTAGGGTTTTGCTCAGAAAGATTCGATTCACTAATAGTTCAACTTCGGAAATTTCTACACGTTCAACTCACTAAATTACAGCTTATATAACTTTAAATCATAGCCTAATCACTTTTACTTCTTAGGTTTTACCGAAATTTCGGCAGCATTTCCCCTATAATCGGACTAACCCAAAATTTTTAACCTACAAAGAAAACAACCAACCAACCCAATTTCAAGTAGTTCTACAATTTCCATATCAAAATCAATCCAATTTCACCTAAATTCGTCATAAAAACACATGAACTCCTCTAAGGTTCTTCAACCAAATCATACTTAATTCATGTCATCTCAAGATTCAATCACTATCTATAAGTCATACAAGACTATAAATATCCTAATCATGGAATAAAACCTCATTTTCATGGCTTAAATCAATCATGCTTAACATTAAAGACATGGGTATAAAGTTACAAAACTACAACTCATACTTGAAAGAATAAGAAAAGTTCATGGTGAATACCTTTAACAAGGCAAGATCTTTGCTTAGAAAGTACTACATGTTACATAAAATAGAAATCCTTCTAGGTATTTAATTCTAACTAATTTCGCTTCTCTTTTTTTTTTCTATTAATGGACATAATGCGAATTAAATGGTTTTGCATGAATTTCTAGGGTGTTACATCCTCCTCCCTTAAAAGAATTTCGTTTGTCGCGCCCCTTTTTTCGTTCGAAAATAAGTGAGTTGGAAAAAGGAAAAGGAAGAATTAAATGTGGGTGTGTTTATTTATTGGAAAAGGAGTGCAAATTTTTGTAAAATGATTTTCAAAAAATACTTTATAAAAAAATAGTTTGACAAAAGATATGATTTTTTAGAAAATTGCTTTACTTAAAAAACACAAAAGAAAAAGGCCTAAAATGGGACTTTGAAAATGCAATGGTTTTTGGGCCCGAAAATAGAGTCTAAAAAGGGTTTTTAGTAAAAAGGGAGTCGCCACTTGGTATTGAGTTTTGGTGTACCAAGTCACCAGAAAATATTTTATAAAAGGTAAGAAAATCAAGAATGATTTATTTAGAAAAATGATTTTGAGAAAAATGTAAGAAAAGCAGATAAAAACCCTTTTAGACAACTCCAGGTCTTTGAAAACAAGAGAAAAAGGTCCGGGAGTCACAGTTGAAGAAAGGGAAGGCAAAGGCTCGCGCCTAAGGCACCCTTTCAACCTAGCCGAAACTAGTTGCGAGGTTTAGTCTAAATTTTCCTAATATAACCCTAAGATTTTATCACATTTGGATGCAACTATATGAATGCAAATCTAGTCCTAAAAATGGGTATCGTTAAGGGACAAAATGTTCCATTGAGGTTTGGTCGAGATATTCGCATTAATTGCGAAACCCGATTCTAGACCTCGATGGAGTCACGAGTATAGATGCAAAAATGGAATGCAAAAGAAAAGGAAAATAGTAATATAGATAATAAGTGAACAAAGAAAGTAGGAGATGCAACATAACGGGTACGGGAAACTAATAGACTCGTGACTAACTATTCCTACTCACGGAGGGGGGAACGACATGTACGCCATCGCTTCCCACGTGAGTAGATGACTATTTCTAGTCAAATCACACAAATGACCTAAGATTCTATGTGTAGTGAAATCTAAATGTTATGCACTAAATAGACGTTAAAATAGATAATAAGCGATAAAGTATATATAAAAATCATGCAAAAATGGAAAAGGCCTAAAAAGATAAAATGTGTGTGAAATGTCATGAAATGCACACAGGAAATGATTTTAATACTAAAATGACCTAAAAGCTTAGCATTGGACTAGCCTATTTTCTAAAAATTCTCCGCTAGCGTTGGACTAGCGAAGAAAACGAAATTAACCACAACTAGCGTTAGGACTAGTGTGGCGACGATACACATATATAATATAAAGCAAGTAAATAAATAAAGCATAGATTGAAGCAATAATCACATAAAAGCACATAATAGCACATAGGAGCACATAACACATAAGCATGATATTCTAGATGCAAAGTCCTAAGAAAGCGAATAAAACATAAGCACATAGCACACATAGCACACAAAAGCCCTAACTATTACACCGGAGAAGCCTAATTACAATCTAAAAATAAAAAATAAAAGATAACCTATCTAACCTATCTATTACATTTTCTATCTAAAATACATAAGATTTTTGTTAAATAGATAACACATAAACTATCTATTACATTAACTATCTAAATACAAAAATTTTGCTAAATAGAATATTACCTATCTATTACATTTCTTTGAATAATCAAAAATTAAATTCAAGTAAATAACATGACATAAATAAATAAATACTCACACATGGATAAAAATTATAAGCACAAAGATACATGAAAACACATAGAAAAACACATAGGAGCACGTAGAAGCACATAAAAAGAAATTAAAAGGGTAATCGAGGTACCTCCCGTTCGTAAACTCGGTACGAATTACTACTAAGATGAACAAACATGTCAAAAATACCACTATTTAATAAATAAACCACTAATTAAATAATTTCATACCAATTACTATGAACATACTACGATAATTCGAACAATTATAGCAATAATAAACAAAAATTAAAGAAGAGCTATGATTAAATATATAGGAAGAAAATAAAATTATTTAAGTAAAATAAATGAATAAATAAATAAGAAATAAAATAATAAAAATAAAATACAATAATACATAATTAAGTTTTTCAACACACAAATAAGAATTACCAAAATAACTAAAAGAGAAATAGAGAAACTAATTTGAGCATTAATTGGGTAAAAGACTAAATTTTGGAATATTAAAATAAAAATAAAATATGAAAAGAAAATAATTAAAGAAAACTTGATGAATTAATTAAATTTTTTTTGTTAAAGAATAAAAAATTTCCTAAGGCTTTGGGTTTAAAGTGGACATTCAGGCAACATTCTTAGAGTAAAAATGTAATTTATAACAAACTAAATGGTGAAATTATAATTTTAAACCCTAATTAAGGTAATGACATAGTTTACAACAAATTTAAAGGCTAAAATATAATTTTCAGCAAGTATAATGCCTAAAAGTAAAATTTCCAGCAATACTTAAGGCCAAGAATATAATTTCAGCAAAGTCATTAAATAATACATAATTTACAGCAATGTATAGGGTCAAATTAGCAATTTTCAGCTATATAAAAGGGCTAAAATAAATAATTCCAGCAGCTATAAGTATTAGAATATAAGTTCCAGCAACAAATAAAAGACTAAAATACAATTTTCAACAGTTAATGGAGGTTTTAAAACAAATTCCAGCAACATAAAGGACTAAAATATAAATTCCAGCAACAATAGGGGGCCAAAAATAAAATTCCAGCAAGTATAGTGACTCAAATAAAATTCCAGCAAGGTTGGGGGACAAAAATAAAATTTCAGCAAGCATTCTAGGGCAAAAATAGAATTTCCAGCCATGTTGGGGGGACAAAAATAAAATTCAACAAGTTAAAATATGAAAAATACAATTTCCAACAAGTTTTAAAACCAAATTGCAATTTTAAGCAACATTCAAGGTTCAATTTATAAATTATAGCAACATTAACAGCAATTTGTAGTATCCAGCAATAAAAGGGGGGTAAAAACAAAATTCCAGAAATATTTAGGGGTAAAATGTAATTTCAGAAAAGTATAGGGGTCACAATATAATTTTATAAAAATATAGGGGTCAAAATGAAAAATTAAAAATGTAGGGGCCAAAATTATAATTATATAAAAGTTGGGGGACATAAATGCAATTAATTGAGACCTAATTGTAAAGAAAATAAAATTATGGGGGTAAATCTATAAAAAACAGAAACTTAAATGCACAAATCAGAAATCCTCGGGGCCACAAGTGATATTAATAAAATATAAGGACTATAAAATAAATACCTATTATTAAGTAAAAATAAAATTAGAAAACTAAACCCTCAAAACTGACGTAGTTTTGAGTGAAACTACGTCAAAACGACGTAGCTTCACTAAAATTTTTTTTTTTTTTACCCGGTTTCTCTCTTTTTTTTTATATCTTTTCCAGATTTCCTTTTTTATTTTTTCCTTTCCTTTTTCTTTTTTTTCTTTTTCTTTTCCTTCTCTCCTTTCTTCTTTCTTTCTTTTTTCCTTTTTCTTTTCCTTCTTCTTCTTTTCTCTCTTCCCCCTTTTCTTCTTCTTCTTTTCTAGTTCCCCCTTTTCTTCTTCCCCTTCCCCGGTTCTGTTCTCTTCCCTCTCTCTCTCTCTCTCTCTCTCTCTCTCTCTCTCTCTCTCTCTCTCTCTCGGATTTCCTCTTGGTCCCTCTCAGTCTCACTCTCTCCTCTCTCTCTCTCTGTGTCAGTCTACCTCTCTCTCTTCTCTATCCAATCGTCTTTTTATTCTTTTTGAATTTTTTTTCTAAAGTCTTTAAACCTCTTAATTTGTAAACAAATTCATTTGCCAACCAAACGATTATACCTATTTCAATTTTATTAGAGACTGATTAAAAGAAAATGAATGAAAGGGCCACAAAATCTTACATGTTTGGCCGGCAGTTAAAGGGGCTGATTTGGATGAATGATGAGCCTCAATTGTTTGATATCTGCTGCTGTTAGTTTGTTGTCCTGGTTCCGTGCTGAGTCCCTTTCTTTCTTCTCTTTTTTTTTTTTTGTGGCAGGGGTGTGTGATGTGTTTATGTGTATTGTGCGCGCGTGTGTGATTGGATGTATGTGTTGTTGCAGGTGTATGTGTGCGCTTGTGGAGTGTTTTGCACTAGAGTGAACATGTGTCTGTGTTGTGTGAGTTGCAGGTAAAGGTGTGTGTTTGTGCAGGAACTGGAATACGTGTTTTGAAGATTGCGTTTGTGCAGGGGTGTATTTGTGTGTATATGTATCCAATTGTGTGCGCAGGTGTGTGTGATGTGGATGGCTATGAGTGAGATGTGTGCTGGTGTGATCAGTGGATGTGGGGAAATGAGGGTGCTTGTGTGCTGTGAATGTGAGGGAAGGGAACCGAGAGATGTGAAGAATTGTGTAGGTGTCTGTGGTGCTTGTGCAGGGGAAGGGGCCGAGAGGGAGAGTGAGTGAAGTGTAATGTGTGTCTGTGAGTGCAAATGAGTGTTTGTGCGTGTGTTGTGTGTGAAGAAGTTTAGTGTCTGAAGTGCAGTGAGGTGAAGATTTGTGTATGTGCCTGTGTGGTGAAGGTGCAGGGGGAAGGGGCCGAGAGAGTGAGTGAATTTGTGTGTGTCTGTGCTTGTGTTCTGGTGAGGGAAGGTGGAAGTGAGGCGTCTGTGAGTGTAATTTTGGTGAAGTGCAGGTGGTATAGAGGGGTAGTCTGAATTAGTGTGATGGAGCTGATTGTGTGCAATGTGTGTGAGGTACCGAAGAGCTGATGAGTGAATGGAGAGTGTGTCTTTGTTCTCTGTGAGTGTGGTGTTATTTCTTGTAGGGATGTGTGTGAGCTGTGATTGTGAGCTGTGAGGTGTAGGTTTGTGTATGTGCCTGTGTGGTGAAGGTGCAGGGGGAGGCCGAGAGGGAGAATGAGTGAGATGTAGATGTTGGAGTGAAAGTGATAGTGTAATTGTGTAGTGTAGTGTGTGCAGGTCAGGAAGAAAATGCAGTATATGGGGAGGGGATGTCAGTGTCGAGAGAGAAGAGAGTGAGGTGAAGTCTGTGTGCTAGTGTGGTGTGTTTGTGTGTAAAAATGGTCAAAACCAAAACTCAATCAAAATCCCCAAAAATCTGATAAAAAATGAGTGCAAGTGATGTGATTAGGCATGGAGTTTGGTGGTTTAGGTAGAATTGGAGGTGTAGGAAGTATGGTTGAGGCTGTTCTGGTGGTAGTCATGCTGCTACAGTAGTATGCAGCCTGCTCTCCCCTTTTTTTGTTTTTTTTTTAAGAAAAATAAAGGAAAACCAATGAAATAGAATAAAATAAAATATTTGGGATTCCTAAAATTAATAAGAAAAAATACTAAAAGTTAGAGTTATAGGAATGACTAAATAACATTTACTCTAAAGTTCAAAAAATTAATATAACATTGTAAAATATGCTATACATAAATAAAAAATTGAAATAAATATCGAACGATTTCTAAAAATTATGAAATTTATACAAAAAATTTATAAATATAAAATGTGCATATAAGAATTTTTACTTGAAAATTTTCATAAAAAAATAAAAATAAAAATAAAATAAAAATACATTGGGAAATGTGCCATTAATAAACAAAAAGACAAAAAATAAATAAATACTAAATGACCTCTAAAAATCATATAATTTTTACAAACAATTTATAAATATACAAAATACACATATAAAATTTTTACTTGAAAATTCTTGTAAAAAAGGGTGCATTGAAAAACGTGCCATTAAGTTTAAAATACCAAAATTTTAAATAAATAATAAATGACTCCCAAAAATCATTAAAATTATAAATAATGATAAAAAATAGTAAAATTATATATATAGGAGATAAAATAAAATAAAATAATATTTACATGGTGAAATTACCATTTTGCCCCTGATGTGACAAATTGGACGTAATATATACAAAAATTATAATTGGCTCCTGAAAATAAAAAAATACCCCCTAAATAAAGTAATACGCATACTTTTATAAAAAGTGTGTCAAAATTTGGTGTCTACAACTTGCCCCTCTTTGTTAGGAATCTCGTAGAGATTTCAGACAAAGACGTAGATAACACCAAATTTTGACTCACCTAGACACAAATACAAATGCAAAACGAGACAATATATCTAAACATACACAGTGTAAGAATGTAAACAAATGAAAAAGTGAGAATGTGACCGAACTCTAAGAGTTGCCTACGTATCCCACATGAGGGAATCAGGTCAAAACGTAGTTCGAATGCAAGTGAACTGTGAATACAAAATGCAATTAATAATATAAGAATTTGATTTTGATTGATTGATTTTTTATTTTATTTTATTATTTTTTTTTTGAAAACATAAAAGCAATGGACTAATACTGTGGTTAATGTATGATGACACGAGAAGAAACATAATGTTAAAGTAAGATGACCGAACATGCAATTGGAACGACGTAATCGATGGAAATTGAAAATCAAGACGGTATCCAATGCTGACGATTGAGCCTACCGCGACTAAAAATGAAAAATCGGCACCCAATGCAAAGATTGAGCCTACCAAGAATCGAAAATAAAGACGGTACCCAACGCTGACGATTGAGCCTACCGCAACTAAAAATGAAAATCGGTACCCAATGCAAGGATTGAGCCTACCGAGAACTGGAAATAAAGATGGTATCCAATGCTGACGATTGAGCCTACCACAAACTGAAAATGAAAATCAGTACCCAATGTAAGGATTGTGCCTACTGAGAGCTAGAAATGAAAATCAGTACCCAATACAAGGATTGAGCCTACCGAGAGCTAGAAATAAAGATGGTACCTAATGCTGACGATTGAACCTACCGCAAAATGAAAATCGGTACCCAATGCAAGGATTGAGCCTACCGAAAACTGAAAATAAAGATCGGTACCCAATGCAAGGATTGAGCCTACCGAGAGCTAGAAATAAAAATCGGTACCCAATGCAAGGATTGAGTCTACCGAAAGCTAGAAATAAAGGTGGTACCCAATGCTGACGATTGAGCCTACCGCAAAATGAAAATCGGTACCCAATGCAAGGATTGAGCCTACCGAGAATTGGAAATAAAGATGAAAAGCGCGAACACAATATGTAAACTACTAAACACATTAAAATAACATGCAGTATGCTGAACAAATACAAGACAATTACTAAATGAATGCAAATTTAGAAAAGTAAAACATGTTAATGGGGTTCAAGTTGCCAAACAAATGCATGAATAAAAAAAATACAAGTTTTGAGTTGTCAAACAGAAATTAATACCCAACGAACGAGTTGGGACTTAAATAGAAAAGTAAGATATGTGTAATGCTGGAAAAAATCAAAACAATATGCAACATGCTAAACCAATAATAAACAAATGTCAGTGCGAAAATGTAAGACCAAATGATGTAGCATAGGCTGCTAAACAAAATGTATGAATGTATGATCCTAAACTGATAAACAAAATGCACCAGACTAAAAATGAACAAAATGACATCTAAACTGATGAAAAAATGCATAAAGAAATTTGAGACTTGGGAAAACTTAAAACAATTATTGAACATTGTATCTAAATCATCCTAAAGATCAAAATTTTCAAAAAATTTTGCCCCAATATATGGCATCAAACTAACCCGAAACTACTCTTTTTGAGATTTGGTATCAGAATCCATTTAAATTCATCCCTTGAAAAAAGCTTGTCCAAATACAAATGAATCTCAAAATCAAATTTTTGCCAAAAAATTTGCCCCAGTTTCAATTTTTTGAAATCGATTTTTGAAATGAATTGCATTCTTGATTAAATCATCATTATCTTAAAAAAATTGCCCCAATTTTCATTCTTGATGAAGTCCTCAATTGATGACGATGTGATTGCATCTGCGAAAAGGGGAAGCAATTATAATTGCAAAAGTGATGCCACCATCCAGCGATCCCTCGACTCTGCTAGCGCATATAAACATGAGTATTGTCATTCTGAGTTTCTCACCAATCTCTTGCTTTACTCTCCGCAAGCTTTCCGATTCAGTGAATTCTGATTCACGACTTAGACCAAATCTCCCAAAATAGTCTTTCAATTCATGCATGCCTCTGACTTCTGATAAACTTAGAATTGCCTTTGTTTTTATTCAAATTTGAACAAAGCAAATGTCAAAAATTTTAAAACATGAATTGGTCAGAAAAATGCTTCCATGCAATAATGTACAAGAAATTATGCACATTAAGCAACACGCAAAAACTAAATGAACTACAATTAAATGAAACATTTTTCACAACAAAGTCAATTTTAGAATAATGGTTTAAAAGATGCTTTTTAATCTTTGGATGTCATTTCCATTTGAATTCTAACATCGCCACAACTGATCAATGCAGATGGAAGACCTCAATCAACTTTTCTCATCAACTTCCCAATGACTTCCATGTCGGTATACTGATTTTCTCATCCGCGAGCCTTCAACTGTCACATTCTCTTAACCATAAGATCCTTCCGGATTACTAACTTCAGAGGAAGAAATGAAATGAGCGATAGTGTCCAATACTGAGGTGATCTTTTCCCTTTTTCATTAAAACAAACTAGTGTTTGAGGAATATTTGCCATTAGTAAGGCAATCTTCCCTTGTTGATTGGGATAGATATATTAACATCATCTGCCATGCGCTAGAATGCATCATTTTGACACTTGTCAATTCTCCCACACTTGAATCATTATTTGTTTTCAATCATTCAAAAAATGCAAGCTCAACTAATGATTCAAGCATTGAAATCACACATGCGCGTTCTAAAATGTATTCCCTCAAGACCAAGTACATAACTATTATGCAATTTATTGTCTTGCCTTTAATACACATAATATCAAGTAAAGGAGAAAAAATTATATCATAATTAAGCATCTTCAACTTAATTTCTTCGCCTTACTGAATTTCACAAGTAAACAAATCATATGATCAATCGGAGAACATCACATGTCTATAATCAATTTCATTTTTCTCGTGAGGGAATTTTGTTCTAGTGACCTAATCACTCAAAATACAAGAGTGTCTTTTGACGTGAAAACCGACATTGGTTATGAAGGTTCCCGGTTACTCAACACCTCAATCTCTAAGCAAGTAGCAAAAACTGTATTTGAGAAGTATAATTGCCTTTTTACGCAAGAATCGACATTGGTTAAATGAAAACCCCTGATTACTCAACAATTTACTTACTCAAATTTGTAATGCATTACTCATAATTCAAGTACCTTTTGACGCGAAAGTTGACATTTTTTTGAATGAAGACTCTCAGTTATTAAGCACGAGAACCATTGGAGTAGAAGAAAGCTATGTCATATTTTTTTCTTTCTTTTTTTTCTTTTTTTTTTCTTCTTCCCCCCCCCCCTCCCCTCCCCTTTTTTTTTTACAGTATAAAAATTCCTCATAATAGATATCACATCATATATTACATGAATGCACTAATTGACCATAATCATCATTTAACATGTGAAATTAAGTAAAGAAGAGAAATTTTCATCAAACGTGAAAAATCTAGACATAATTCTAACCACTTTACAATATATACTTTCTATAAGAACAAAACTTTAAATCGCATAATAATTGTTTCTTATTGCTCAAAGAAAGTATTTGTCAAATCACATAAAGTAATTTCAACCAGTAGGGGAATTAGACAAACATCAAGCATGTGACATCCCCTATCTTCACCTCACAATAACTTATACAACCATTCCAACGGTGAATAAGAAATCATAGACATGAAACAATAAAACTTCCCTTGTGAATTGGTTGAAGTGGCATCCCCTGCATGTTTATTCATTTTGTTGTGCTCGACTTTCTCCGGTCACACGTTGTGAAACTTGTTCAACATTTTCAAAGTTTTCAAAGTGGAAGTATATCCTGACCTAACTGCTCGACCTATGTCTTGACGCCAATGTTTATAGCTTCTAATCTAAGTCTGAACTCTCTTTGTACCATTCAAACTCTTTAATACGGAATGCAGGTTCCTTTTCAGTATCACTTTGGCTCCTCATTGACAATTTTACCTCATTTAGAATCGAAATGGCAATCATCAACTTCACATGAGGTGACATCCAAAAATTATCGGCATTTATTTTGACCACTTGACGGAAAAAATAAAAAAATATAGAAACAATTGAATCAAATAAAATAAATAAAAAAAACTTTCATTTCATTGAACTTAAACTTGCATTTTCTTAGGAAGAGGGTATTTACAAACACCTACTGGCACTAGCCTTTGGGAAAGCAGTAAACGCAGTTCAAGTTTAAAACAAAATATTTTACTCAAAAGTAAATAAGAACTTACGACTCATGAAATAAAGGGAAAACAAGATATGAGCCAGACACTAAGACCATTGAAGAAAGAAATCTATTCTAGGGCTCTATCTGAAAATGAATTTAAAAACAAAGGTAATTTTAAATTCACCATTACTTAGCTGTCCAATCGTTCAGTGCTCCTTCATCAATGACTTTGAAACCATCATTATCGGGTGTCCTCCCAACCTTGAGTTTCTCATCTAGTGCTATCATCCCAACAGTAGGTTTGTGTTGAGGCAAAAGATTATTGTCGACATTAGGGCCCTGTCTTTTCCCTCTCCTCAACACGATTTCTCCATCTTCAATCATGTCTTGGATCTTATGCTTCAAGTCCCAACAGTTGGCCGTAGTATGCCCTGAGCTTCCTGAATGATAATCACAAATAGCTTGAGGGTCATAGCTACGAGGTAACCCATTGGGGAAAGTTTTCTCTGGTATGGTGCCAATCTTGCTTGCCGTCTTCAATTGCTCATATATTTGATCAACAGGGTGACCAAGAGGAGTGAAGTCTCTGTAGCGTTTTCGCGGTTGGTTAGCTTGACCAACAACTGCTTGATGTTGGGTAGGTGGAAAATAGGTGTTAGGGTAAATAGGTCTTGGGCGGGGTTGAAATGGGGGACAAAGGTTAGTTGGTGGTGCGGGTTGAAAATTTTGAAAGATGGGTCGAGCATTTGGAAGAAATGGCAGCGTATTCATCGGTTGGGCTTGAGTGTGAAAAATTGGTTGAGGACACGGTGGAAAAATAGAAAAAGCATGTGTCGATGAAGAGTACTGCAGATAATTGGCATGATTGTTCGTGTTGGGTTGGAATCTGAGTTTAGGTCTCGAGCCTTGATTTAGCACAAAAACTGATTTCCCTTCTTTCGGTTCAGCTTTCTTTCCAGTTGCTTTCTTCAAATTGTTATTATTCTGCAAATTTTCTACTTGTAATTTCATGGTAGCCATATCTACCACTTTTCCCTTCTTCACTCCTCTCTCAATGGCTTCTGCCTGTTCTATGACTTGAGCAAAAGTTTTTCCAATGGAGCCCACAATTGTTTGGTAATATGGCGGCTCTTGGACATCAATAAAAAGCTTGACCATCTCGTTCTCATCAATTAGCAGATTTACTTTAGCTGCAACGCTCCACCAACGCTGCCCATAGGCCACATAGTTTCTTTTTCAATTCTACCAGCGAAAATCTATCTGGCACCAGATCACAGTTGAACTCGTACTGTTTGATAAATGCCCGGGAGAGGTCGGTCCAGTTTCGAATATTTGAAAAATCCAACTCCAAATACCATTTCAAGGCATCTTTCTCCAAACTCTCTCCAAATAACCTCATTGGCAGTTTCTCATCCCCGGTCAGTTTGCCTAACTTGTTGCAGAACATCTTAAGGTGCACCACGGGGTCGCCAGCATCGTTGTATTTAGAAAATTCTGGCACCTTGAACTTTGGAGGCAGTTGAGTATCAAGGAACATACAAAAATCATCGTAACTCAAACCGCCGTATCGATCCAATCCTTGGCTTTCTTTGATGAAATCATCGAATCTCTCCAATCTTCACAACAAGGCTTTTTCTGTCATGCCTGGATTCTCATCCCTGTTATACGACTCCACATCCACTCCTACTTGATACCTCGGGTCTAACACGAACTGATATGTATTGAGGGTTGGTGGTGGTTGAGTGTTTAGAGGGAAATGGTTGGCTTGTTGCAGGTATTGGGGTTGGTTTAGAGTATTTTGGATGTGTCTAGGACTGGGTGGGATCGGAATGGTCATTTGAGGGTTTTGAGTGTTTGGGGGTGGAGGAGGCATTTAGGTATTTTGGATATTGAGGAGTGAGGTTTGTACTGGAATAGCTGAGACATTGTTGTTGGCATTTGGGGCATTTCCGCTCACATCAGATTGGGATTGCAGAAGTTCTCGAATGACAGGAGCAGCAGAAGTAGAACCGTTATTGTTCATGTTACTAATGAAGTGGGCAACGATTTGGCTATGGGAAGATACTTCACGAGTCATATTATTCATTTTGGTTAACATTTCGTCCATCTGAGCCCTCAACGCTGTTAATTCTGAGGATTGATTTCCAGCAGGTCCCTCAAATGATTCAGTGGGAGCACTCATGTTTATATGTAGCTGTCTAGTACGAGACCATGTACGAATGGGGTTTCGGTGAAAAGAAGTTATGTTTTACAAGTACCTGAAATGTACATCAGAAAGAAGGAAGGTTTAGTCGCCCCATAGTCATCGTCACTGTCAATTTTATTATCACAAAGAAAGAGAAAAAGACTAAAATTAGTAAGTATATAAATGATTCGGATGCATGTCTTAGGGGGTGCCCTTATTATGCCAAGGGTAGGCCTAGCATGAAATGCGATTTTTTAGGGTGAGACCCCCCTTTTTAATCGTAGATAGGTCAAATCCGCCAGGAAGAAATGCCTCCATTCCACTCATGTTACTTTACCAAGGGTCTCACCCGTCAAAATTTACTAAAAATATAAACGTGCACGTCTTTTAGGGTTATGTACGCAAGACAAATGGCGGCTTTCTTATCATGGGATTCTCGAAATGGCATTCCCTCTAAGGTTTATGTATGATGCCGGTTTATTAAAGCAGATGCAAATATGCAAAATGTTTTAAAATTTTTATCCTAATAATAATGCACAATTTTCCCGAAAAAGATGGCAAATGTACTGTACAAAGGATTTTTTACTTCGAATTTATTTGACTGAAAAATTTAGCCTCCATAAGACTACAGGACACAACATTGAATAAAAATCACGACTTTATCTAGAAATGTATAAGTCAAAATGTCAGTTTATTAAAATAGAACGAAATATGTATTAAAATCACTTTTTATGTAACGTGGGATGAGAGGGCGGGGAATACGACAAAAATGACGCATTAATTACTTTAACAAAAGGATAAATGTAAACTGTGCAAAAATTCGACCACTTAAGTGCATTTATTGACTTTAAGAAAATTTGGTTCGAATAAAACTAACAAGTACAACAAAAATGAGTTATTATTGAAAAGGATTTAAAACCAAGATTTTAAAAACTATAATTTTTATTCAAGAATATACAAGACGAAAAATCAAATTTTTTTAGAATTTTTTTTCAAAAATTCACGATGATGGATTTCTTGGGTATTTATAACAAAATGCAATTTGCAAAAAATTTATGAAATTGCGTTTCCATCTTTCTCGAAGAAATTAATTATGAAAACGAAATTTAAACGCGCCAAAAGAGGGTTGGTTTCCTACGAAAGCACCATGCCAGGGCTCTTTATTCTATGGTTGTGAATGCAATCAAAGAATAAGAGAGAGTGCGTTAGTTTTCAACAAATATCACATAACACATTGATAAAGCAAATAGCAATAAACAGTACAACACAAAAATAAAGAGGGGTGGATTCCCTCCTCTCGTGCCTAGTGTACTTAGCGGGATAAAGCAGACTCTATCTTAGGCTATTTTATATGAATGCATGAGGTTAGGCTTACTAATGCATATAGACTCAATTAAGCCTCGGTTCCCAAACCTTCAGACTGAGGGATTCGAAAAAGTAATAAGTCCGTCAATTCCAAGAATCCCGGGTTGGTGGTTTGAGTGATACCCTAGACATCGCTACATGCACGAATGCGATGGCTGCATGTCTAGGTAGATCCATCCTAGTCTTAAAAGGATGGGTGGGTGGCAACCACCAAAAAAAGAAAAACGGTTAAAATAATCGTATGCACGTATGATGGTGCTCCTGTGAGAGGAGGGATAACACTGTTAAACACGCGAAAGGCTCTAAGGTTGATTGACCCCCTCCCAAATGTAAGCGCGATACGAACATAAATCACAAATAAATAAATCATCCATCACATAGAAACGAGAACGCGTATGTGGAATACAAAGCAAAAAATCCTAAAAAAGAAAAATGCAATCCTAACATCCAAATGTGGTAAAATGAAAGGGTTAGAAAAGGAAGAAAATGACTAAACCTAGTGCTTGGACTCACTAGTGTCCCCAGTGGAGTCGCCAGCTGTCGCGCTCCTTTTTTCGTTAAAAAATAAGTGAGTTGAAAAAAGGAAAAGGAAGAATTAAATGTGGGTGTGTTTATTTATTGGAAAAGGAGTGCAAATTTTTGTAAAAGGATTTTCAGAAAATACTTTATTAAAAAAATAGTTTGACAAAAGATATGATTTTTTAGAAAATTGCTTTACTTAAAAAAAAAACAAAAGAAAAAGCCCTAAAATGGGAATTTGAAAATGTGACGGTTTTTGGACCCGAAAATAAAGTCTAAAAAGGGTTTTTAGTAAAAAGGGAGTCGCCACTTGGTATTGAGTTTTGGTGTACCAAGTCACCAGAAAATATTTTATAAAAGGTAAGAAAATCGAGAATGATTTATTTAGAAAAATGATTTGAGAAAAATATAAGAAAAGCAATAAAAACCCTTTTAGACAACTCCAGATCTTTGAAAACAAGAGAAAAAGGTTCGAGAGTCACAGTTGAAGAAAGGGGAGGCAAAGGCTCGCGCCTAAGGCACCCTTCCAACCTAGCCGAAACTAGTTGCGAGGTTTAGTCTAAATTTTCCTAATATAACTCTAAGATTTTATCACATTTGGATGAAACTATATGAATGCAAATCTAGTCCTAAAAATGGGTATCATTAAGGGACAAAATGTTCCATTGAGGTTTAGTCGGAATTACCGCATTAATTGTGAAACCCGATTCTAGACCTCGATGGAGTCACGAGTATAGATGCAAAAATGGAATGCAAAAGAAAAGGAAAATAGTAATATAAATAATAATTGAACAAACAAAGTAGGGATGCAACATAACGGGTACGGGAAACTAATAAACTCGTGACTAACTATTCCTACTCACGGAGGGGGGAACGACATGTACGCCATCGCTTCCCACGTGAGTAGATGACTATTTCTAGTCAAATCACACAAATGACCTAAGATTCTATGTGTAGTGAAATCTAAATGTTATGCACTAAATAGACGTTAAAAATAGATAATAAGCGATAAAGTATATATAAAAATCATGCAAAAATGGAAAAGGCCTAAAAAGATAAAATGTGTGTGAAATGTCATGAAATGCACACAGGAAATGATTTTAATACTAAAATGACCTAAAAGCTTAGCATTGGACTAGCCTATTTTCTAAAAATTCTCCGCTAGCGTTGGACTAGCGAAGAAAACGAAATTAACCACAACTAGCGTTGGACTAGTGTGGCGACGATACACATATATAATTATAAAGCACGTAAATAAATAAAGCATATATTAAAGCGATAATCACATAAAAGCAAATAATAGCACATAGGAGCACATAGCACATAAGCATAATATTCTAGATGCAAAATCCTAGGAAAAGCGAATAAAACACATAAGCACATAGCACACATAGCACACAAAACCCTAACTATTACACCGGAGAAGCCTAATTACAATATAAAAATAAAAATAAAAGATAACATATCTAACCTATCTATTACATTTTTCTATCTAAAATACATGAGATTTTTGTTAAATAGATAACACATATACTATCTATTACATTAACTATCTAAATACAAAAAATTTTGCTAAATAGAATATTACCTATCTATTACATTTTTTTGAATAATCAAAAATTGAATTCAAGTAAATAACATGAAATAAATAAATGTTCGCACATGTATAAAAAATTATAAGCACAAAGAGATATATAAAGAAAAATACATAGGAGCACGTAGGAGCACATAAAAAGAAATTAAAAGGGTAATCGAGATACCTCCCGTTCGTAAACTCGGTACGAATAATACATAATTAAGTTTTTCAACACACAAATAAGAATTACCAAAATAACTAAAAGAGAAATAGAGAAACTAATTTGAGCATTAATTGGGTAAAAGACTAAATTTTGGAATATTAAAATAAAAATAAAATATGAAAAGAAAATAATTAAAGAAAACTTGATGAATTAATTAAATTTTTTTTGTTAAAGAATAAAAAAATTCCTAAGGCTTTGGGTTTAAAGTGGACATTCAGGCAACATTCTTAGAGTAAAAATGTAATTTATAACAAACTAAATAGTGAAATTACAATTTTTAAACCCTAATTAAGGTAATGACATAGTTTACAACAAATTTAAAAGGTTAAAACATAATTTTCAGCAAGCATAATGTTAAAAGTAAAATTTCCAGCAATACTTAAGGCCAAGAATATAATTTCAGCAAAGTCATTAAATAATACATAATTTACAGCAATGTATAGGGTCAAATTACAATTTTTAACTATATAAAACGGCTAAAAAAAAATTCCAGCAGCTATAAGTATTAGAATATAAGTTCCAGCAACAAATAAAAGACTAAAATACAATTTTTAATAGTTAATGGAGGTTTTAAAACAAATTCCAGCAACATAGAGGACTAAAATATAAATTCCAGCAACAATAGGGGGCCAAAAATAAAATTCCAGCCACTATAGTGACTCAAATAAAATTCCAGCAAGGTTGGGGGGACAAAAATAAAATTCCAGCAAGCATTCTAGGGCAAAAATAGAATTTCCAGCCATGTTGGGGAGACAAAAATAAAATTCCAGCAAGTTAAAATATGAAAAATACAATTTCCAACAAGTTTTAAAACCAAATTGCAATTTTTAGCAACATTCAAGGTTCAATTTATAAATTATAGCAACATTAACATCAATTTGTAATATCCAGCAATAAAAGGGGGGTAAAAACAAAATTCCAGAAATATTTAGGGGTAAAATGTAATTTCAGAAAAGTATAGGGGTCACAATATAATTTTATAAAAATATAGGGGTCAAAATAGAAAATTGAAAAATGTAGGGGCCAAAATTATAATTATACAAAAGTTGGGGGACCTAAATGCAATTAATTGGGACCTAATTGCAAAGAAAATAAAATTATGGGGGTAAATTTATAAAAAATAGAAACTTAAATAACAAATCAGAAATGCTCGGAGCTACAGTGACATTAATAAAATATAAGGACTATAAAATAAATACCTATTATTAATTAAAAATAAAATTAGAAAACTAAACCCTCAAAACAATATAGTTTTGAGTGAAATTATGTCAAAACGACGTAGTTTCACTAAAACTTTTTTTTTTACCTAGTTTCTCTCTTTTTTTTTTCTTCCAGATTTCCTCTTTTATTTTTTCCTTTCCTTTTTCTTTTTTTTCTTTTTCTTTTCCTTCTCTCCTTTCTTCTTTCTTTCTTTTTTCCTTTTTCTTTTCCTTCTTCTTCTTTTCTCTCTTCCCCCTTTTCTTCTTCTTCTTTTCTAGTTCCCCCTTTTCTTCTTCCCCTTCCCCGGTTCTGTTCTCTCCCCCCTCTCTCTCTCTCTCTCTCGGATTTCATCTCGGTCCCTCTCAGTCTCACTCTCTCCTCTCTCTCTCTTTGTGTCAGTCTACCTCTCTCTCTTCTCTATCCGGTCGTCTTCTTATTCTTTTTGATTTTTTTTTTCTGAAGTCTTTAAACCTCTTAATTTGTAAACAAATTCATTTGCCAACCAAACGATTATACCTATTTCAATTTTATTAGAGACTGATTAAAAGAAAATGAATGAAAGGGCCACAAAATCTTACATGTTTGGCCGGCAGTTAAAGGGGCTTATTTGGATGAATGATGAGCCTCAATTGTTTGATATCTGCTGTTGTTGGTTTGTTGTCCTAGTTCTATGCTAAGTCCCTTTCTTTCTTCTTTTTTTTTTTTTGTGGCAGGGGTGTGTGATGTGTTTATGTGTATTGTGCGCGTGTGTGTGATTGGATGTATGTGTTGTTGCAGGTGTATGTGTGCGCTTGTGGAGTGTTTTGCACTAGAGTGAACGTGTGTCTGTGTTGTGTGAGTTGCAGGTGAAGCTGTGTGTTTGTGCAGGAACTGGAATACGTGTTGTGAAGATTGCGTTTGTGCAGGGGTATATTTGTGTGTATATGTATCCGATTGTGTGCGTAGGTGTGTATGATGTGGATGGCTGTGAGTGAGATGTGTACTGGTGTGATCAGTGGAGGTGGGGAAATGAGGATGCTTGTGTGCTGTGAATGTGAGGGAAAGGAACCGAGAGATGTGAAGAATTGTGTAGGTGTCTATGGTGCTTGTGCAGGGGAAGGGGCCGAGAGGGAGAGTGAGTGAAGTGTAATGTGTGTCTGTGAGTGCAAGTGAGTGTTTGTGCGTGTGTTGTGTGTGAAGAAGTTTAGTGTCTGAAGTGCAGTGAGGTGAAGATTTGTGTATGTGCCTTTGTGGTGAAGGTGCAGGGGGAGGGGGCCGAGAGAGTGAGTGAATTTGTGTGTGTCTGTGCTTGTGTTCTGGTGAGGGAAGGTGGAAGTGAGGCGTCTGTGAGTGTATTTTTGGTGAAGTGCAGGTGGTATAGAGGGGTAGTCTGAATTAGTGTGATGGAGCTGATTGTGTGCAATGTGTGTGAGGTACCGAAGAGCTGATGAGTGAATGGAGAGTGTGTCTTTGTTCTCTGTGAGTGTGGTGTTATTTCTTGCAGGGATGTGTGTGAGCTGTGATTGTGAGCTGTGAGGTGTAGGTTTGTGTATGTGCCTGTGTGGTGAAGGTGCAGGGGGAGGCCGAGAGGGAGAATGAGTGAGATGTAGATGTTGGAGTGAAAGTGATAGTGTAATTGTGTAGTGTAGTGTGTGCAGGTGAGGAAGAAAATGCAGTATATGGGGAGGGGATGTCAGTGTCGAGAGAGAAGAGAGTGAGGTGAAGTCTGTGTGCTAGTGTGGTGTGTTTGTGTGTAAAAATAGTCAAAACCAAAACTCAATCAAAATCCCCAAAAATCTGATAAAAAATGAGTGCAAGTGATGTGATTAGGCATGGAGTTTGGTGATTTAGGTAGAATTGGAGGTGTAGGAAGTATGGTTGAGGCTGTTCTGGTGGTAGTCATGCTGCTACAGTAGTATGCAGCCTGCTCTCCCCTTTTTTTTGTTTTTTTTTTAAGAAAAATAAAGAAAAACCAATGAAATAGAATAAATTAAAATATTTGGGATTCCTAAAATTAATAAGAAAAAATACTAAAAGTTAGAGTTATAGGAATGACTAAATAACATTTACTCTAAAGTTCAAAAAATTAATATAACATTGTAAAATATGCTATACATAAATAAAAAATTGAAATAAATATCGAACGATTTCTAAAAATTATGAAATTTATACAAAAAATTTATAAATATAAAATGTGCATATAAGAATTTTTACTTGAAAATTTTCATAAAAAAAATAAAAATAAAAATAAAATAAAAATACATTGGGAAATGTGCCATTAATAAACAAAAAGACAAAAAATAAATAAATACTAAATGACCTCTAAAAATCATGTAATTTTTACAAAAAATTTATAAATATATAAAATACACATATAAAATTTTTACTTGAAAATTCTCGTAAAAAAGGGTGCATTGAAAAACGTGCCATTAACTTTAAAATACCAAAATTTTAAATAAATAATAAATGACTCCCAAAAATCATTAAAATTATAAATAATGATAAAAAATAGTATATATATATAGGAAATAAAATAAAATAAAATAAAATTTACGTGGTGAAATTACCATTTTGCCCCTGATGTGACAAATTGGACGTAATATATACAAAAATTATAATTGGCCCCTGAAAATAAAAAATACCCCCTAAATAAAGTAATACGCATACTTTTATAAAAAGCGTGTCAAAATTTGGTGTCTATATCGTCCTTGAAATTCTATCTAAATTTTCAAATAGCTTGGCTAGACAGTAGTAAAACAAGAATCGTACCTTCAATGCCTGCTGACGTTTCCTGGGTATCGCGCTTATCTAGAGCATAAACTCGAGCCGGCACCCTTCACTTGTTTCCACTTTCTTTGGCTTTATCAAGATCCTGGTGCCCCGGCTGAGCTATACCCTGTCCATTAGCCGTCTGTTTTGGGCAATACCTCAATTGATGATCAGCACTATCGCAAAGTAGACATTTACGGCTTTTCCTCCAACAATTTTCTTCAGTATGATTACCTTTACCACAATATTCGCAAACAACTTGAATCGCCGAAGATTGAGTGTCTTTCAGAGTGTTCTCCTTTCGTTCATTTCCTAGCGGAGCTCTGCCCATCGAAGCCTCTCTTGTCCTTCCAGATTGGGCATTTTGCCCAATTCTCACTCCTCCAGTTCCTGTTCTCGTCTTAGGGGCTGGAGCACTTTCGGTTGATAGGCGGGAATCACTAGTACTTCCCCGTTTCCTCGCTTGCATCGTCCGAACCAAGGATTTTGTCTCTTCCACTTGCTGAGCTTTTTCTACCGCAGCTTCATAAGTCTCCATAGTAGCGGCAGCAAGGGCCTTCTGAATCTCTAAATTTAAACATTGAATGAACCGCCTTTTCTTCTGTCTTTCTGTAGCTACCAATTCAAGAGCATATTGAGACAATTTTGTAAATTGAGCTTCATACTCTACCACACTCATCAATCCCTATCTTAACTTCAAAAATTCATCCTCCCACTTCTCTTGCACTCGTACAGGGATATATTTTTCTTTAAACTCTCGGTTGAAATTAGCCCACGTTCTCGAGGTCTGGTAGCGTTCCCACTTAGTATTTACTAAATTCCACCAAGGTGTAGCAACACCTTCTAACTGAAATATAGCAAATGTCACCTGCCTTTCGTCAGGGTATTTTAAGGCAATGAAAATTTTCTCCATATCTTCCAACCATTTCTCAGCAATTTCAAGGTTTGGACCGCCGTCGAACTTAGGAAGGTTAAATTTTTGAAATCTCTCTAAAGCGACGTCTTCCCTTACTATTGGATTTCTATGAGGGTTACCGACCTCCATTCCTGGGTTTTGTCGGTTCCCAAGTTGGGTCAAAACATCAGTCATATGATTTAACACTGCTATCATCGGGTCAGCCCCAGGGTTTGGGTTTTCGCCCGACGCGGTGCTCTCCTCACGATCTTGTCGACAGGGTCATCCTCTCCCTCGACTCGCTATCACTTAATATTCTAAAATAATATTAACTAGTTATTTCGAGATCCATGTAATAATTAACGAGACGTATAAAATGCACCAATTCATGAATAAGACAAGGGAAACAAATATCATGCCAAATAGAATCATATATATATACATGTTATTCAATTTACACATTTCAAAAGTCCCACATATAAAACATAGTATGACATCAAAAATTTTACATATCAAACATAACACAACTACAAGCATAACAAAATAAGCATAAGTCTCTGTACATATTCCTATCTAGTGATCTAGCCTAGCTGTACAGATCTAGCAGGGCTCACATCCTCACCTCGTTCATGGTCTATCATCATACCACTCTTATTTACAAGACATCCAGTATGATCCCGAATATGCTGTACAACACAAGTAAGTCGACCACACGTATCCTGGTACTGCACTCGGAAGGCATCAGCCCTCTACTGCTCACTTTATGCCCTATTTGACCACATCCAAAACATGCTCCTATCTTCCATCTTCGTTTATCAGAGTGTATTTCAAAATAAAAGTTACACACCTTCACTCCCGTTACGTTCTTCTTAATCAAAACTTTGGCTTTAGAGGTTGACTGAGGTGGATTGATGTTAACATCCCTTAGGTTCCCACGTGGTTTAGGATTTGAACAATCGTTCACCTTGTGACCTATCTCTCTACATCCGAAACAAGCTTCTATTTTCCATCTACATTCTCCTGAGTGTACGCTATTGCAACCTCTACATACCTTAACTTTCTTAAGAGGTGCCATTCTGCAATATAACAAGGATTAAAGTTAAACTATCTACACTAAGCAACATATACTAAACAATCCATAGCAAAGTAAAGCTAAACCCATATAGAAAAAATTACGAAATCCTCAATCATCAATAATAGGTACTCGAACACAGATCTCAAAACTAAGTCAACCCACACTAAGGTTGGCCACCCGAAGTGTGAATCAACTAGCCCCGATAATCCTATCCAACGTACACACTAACCGCCCAAAAGAATCAACAATTATTCAGACTTAAAGGATCATAAATAAAATTCAAGCTTAGAATATCCTTTAAACACCAATTATTCCAAATTGTATGAGCACAAGTAATTAATCATCTACAATGTATATCGAACCATCTATGTCATACCATTTAACCATTCACTAACACTTCAAATACTTAATGCCACCACTTACTAATATGGTATACCTAATGTAATAGAGTCAATATCCACTAGTACCAAAACCAATCACAAAAGAAAATATTCTATGTATCCCAATTACAACTAGAGGTTCACTTATTACTAGCCAGCTAGTACTTTCAAATCTTAACAAACTAATATAAAATAATGTTTAGACTTAAGATCTAATAAGGGTCAAACTTAAACTCTTCAAAGATTCAAACTTAAGTTCTGACAAGATTCAAATTTAGGCTCTGATACCACTTGTGACAGCCCCACCTTACCTAGAGGCGCACCAAAGGGCTTAGCGGACTGCCTGCCTAGCTCTCGCCAGGACTCAAATCACGCACTCGCTCAAGACATACCAACATACTTAACCCAAAATAAAATACATTCATATAATTCACTTAAATGTACAAGTGTCATTAATATGTTTTACACCCACAAACTATACATAGTATTTACAATAATAGCCTAAACAATTGGACAATCAAAATACATAAAACAAAATATTTACTACGTCCAAAATCAGTTTTTCCAACTTTAATATTTTGGGAAACCTGGTTAAAGAAAGCAAATAAATGGGATGAGCTATAACAGCCCAGTAAGTGCTCCAGTCAAGCAGCATACCAATAAATAAATAAACATTTAAAGATAATAATTAACAAATTCAATAAACAATGAATAAGTAATGTGAAGTGTCATATAATCAATGGCAGATATAGGCTCACTACGGGAGCAAGCTCAACCGCAGGAGTATCAATCAATGAACAAGATAACATTGGTATCGGGACTGAGTTAATAGCTCAGGTCCGAGATACTTGTAAAAATTCAATCCGGAGTTACCCTCTTTGAGGAATGAAACTCATATAGGGAAGAATATCACGCGCCTATAACCCCCAGCACCTTATATCACCCCAAACACACTAGGTTGACTAACCGTGGAGTAACGGTGAAGTTAGCCACGGAAGTCCAATTCAAGCATAAAATTCAATCATGAGTTAGCCTCTTCGAGGACTTTACCCAGATGTGAAATTAACACGCACCGAATAACGTCCAGTACCTTATATCTCTCCCGTACACACCCAATTTGACTAACTGTGGAAAAACAGTGAAGTTAACCACGGAAGTCACAAGCACAAATAACACATTGGATAGTGAAAGCATGTAACACATTGCAAAATAGATGCGATAAAGTACACATCTTTTCTCAAGTAACACATTTCATTAAATAATAATGTCAAGTATAACATGGCATTTCATGCATCATGCACACATAAAAACACTCACCTGAAGTGCTTAAGAAAATATTTCGTAAAAGGGTCATGATTCACTTTTGGATCTTGAAATTCAAAAGAAAAATAGTCGTATAAAAACCGGATTAAAATCTAAGTAATTCGATAAGAAAATTCGAGAAATACCCCAAGTCTTTCTAGGGTTTAATTTCTAGGGTTTTGGAGTTTAGGGTTTTACCTTAGGGTTTAGGGTTTTCAAAATTAGGGTTTTCTAAATTTTTTTTTAGGGTTTTGCTCGGAAAGATTCGATTCACTAATAGTTCAACTTCGGAAATTTCTGCACGTTCAACTCACTAAATTATAGCTTATATAACTTTAAATCATATCCTAATCACTTTTACTTCTTAGGTTTTACCGAAATTTCGGCAGCATTTTCCCTATAATCGGACTAATCCAAAATTTTTAACCTGCAAAGAAAACAACCAACCAACCCAATTTCAAGTAGTTCTACAATTTCCATATCAAAATCAATCCAATTTCACCTAAATTCGTCATAAAAACACATGAACTCCTCCAAGGTTCTTCAACCAAATCATACTTAATTCATGTCATCTCAAGATTCAATCACTATCTATAAGTCATACAAGCCTATAAATATCCTAATCATGGAATAAAACTTCATTTTCATGGCTTAAATCAATCATGCTTAACATTAAAGACATGGGTATAAAGTTACAAAACTACAACTCATACTTGAAAGAATAAGAAAAGTTCATGGTGAACACCTTTAACAAGGCAAGATCTTTGCTTAGAAATGAGTTTGATTCACTTTCAATGGAAGAAAAAGGATCAAATTGGAGGAAAAAGCTCTAAGAAAATGAAAACAAATGAGGAGAAAAGTGAGAAGAGAAGCCGGCCAAGGTGAAGAGAAAAGAGAGAAAAAATGGCTAAGTAAAGAAGAAAAGAAATGAAGAAAGAATTGGAAAAACAATGACCAGTCATAGCAAGACAAAACTAAGTGTAGAGCTTGACTTTCTTGCACTTTAGACTCCACTTGGCCATGCATAATTAGAAGTAGGATTTAACATTTATCTTTCTATTAATCTTATAAGATATCTAGGGTACAACTTCTAAAGGAAAAAGTACTACATGTTACATAAAATAGAAATCCTTTTAGGTATTTAATTCTAACTAATTTCGCTTCTCTCTTTTTTTTTTTTCTGCGAATGGACATAATGCGAATTAAATGGTTTTGTATGAATTTCTAGGGTGTTACAATATTTGAGACAACATAAAAGGATGAATTAGTCATATTAATCACCTTTTGTCATATCTTGTCATAAAGTCAAGATCAAAGAACATGAGCATAACTCCAAGAAAAAAATGTCACATTCAAAAGTCTGTAAATATGTCAAAAACTCCCAAGAAAAAAAAATGTCAAATGATCTAAGTTATTAATTTATAGAACTAATTGAGAAAACAAATGATAACTAGCTGAAAATTGCAAAATCTGACAAAATAAAGTAACCACAATCAAACATATAAGAAACAAATCTTACATTAGTACATCAAACAATTTCAAGAACTTTCAATAACAGAAAAGTCATGAATTCCAAAGATTCTCCTTCATAATTCGTATAGAAACAGTCGTTTCTCACAAGATTGCCATATCAGAACTATTAAAAACAATCCATTCAAGAATCATGAGCAAAAAATAATAGTTTTGGAACCATATCAGATTGCCTTGATAGTTGGCGAGATATGCAACCCAAATTGATCAAATTAAAAAATTTTGTCCAAAAAAGGATGATCACTCTACTAAACCATTGAGCTGCCATAATCATAATACAAAAAACTACAAATGATTGCTACAACAAATTCCAAGAAAATTAACATAGCTAAATATTCAATCATTTCAAGAACCATTTCTCACACTGCAATACCTAAACAAAACCAAAAATTCATCAAGCTCAAAACTTTATCTCATTCCAAGAATTCTATTTCACTCCATACCAATTAAAAGAATCAGAACACCAAAATCCCATTGCCAATAACCAACAAAGAAACCAGTAAAATCCCATTTTTAATTCAAGAACCGATTTTTATCCTCCCAAAAAATGTCTTAAATATTGATGAACAAACTTCATATCAATCAAAATACAAAAATCCCAGTTGCCAAAAACCGCCAACAAACACAACAAAAATCCCAATTTTCGTTTCAAGAACTAATTTTTATCATGACAAAACCATATCCAATCCTACCAAGAATGTTTTAATGATCAATAAGCATATCCAAGATAGACTTAAAAGTATCTCTGGGGTGAGAATAAACTATGATTGAACTAAAAATAGTGACAAAACTGAAAAACATGAAACCCCTCATAATGACAATGATCATTTTCTTTATATGTGAGTTTTCTTCTACAAATCTCACTACAATAGCAGTAAAAGCACATGAATAAACCACTGCCTTGTTGCATCATTAGGCGTTTATTAAGACTAGTAATGAAGCACGTGCGTTGCACGTGAATATGATGCCTTTTGTTTTTTTTTTTTGAATTTTTTGATTTTGAGAAATTTAATTATTTTATATACAAATGTATTTGAAACAAAGTGAATGAATTGAAGAATATTAAATTTCAGTTCTCCAAGATCTTCAAAAACCTTGATATGTGTTTTGACATTTTGGCACTGCAATATTGCTATAAAACACTTCCAATAATCCAACAATAAATGAGATCAATCATTAGTGCACGGGAATTTCATTTTTATTTTGAAGAATATGTTCAAAAACATGTTGAAAAATTTACAGTTCATAAAAGAATAAAATGCTTAATCATCAATTCAAAATTGTATCATTCGGAGATAAATTAGAAAGTATTTCGCAAAAAATTCAAGAACAATTCATTAAATTATATACAATGATCATGTGAATATTTCATTTTAAAGTGGTTTTAAAAGACTTTTTTACTACCAGACATATGTATCTCTTGATGCATTAAGAAAACTTCATAATATTCCTAAATTTAAAGAATTCTCATTTTTTTTGGACCACCAGAAAAAATGGATTATGCCTTCTTTTAAAATAGTTGACATTTCACTTCCTAAAACAATTCAAAATATGTGTGATGATGTTATTTGAATGTGTTTGAGTACACATAATAAGTTACTTCTCAACTTTACGAAGAATACATTTTATGAGACATTTTTTTAGTTATTTTTATAGTTCTTACTCTTACTCTAGATTGGATTTTTTCCTATTTAATTATACTACATGAATAGTTGAATAACAAAAGTTACAAAGAACTTATTTTAGGAAATAGTATGTTTGATTGAACTCAAAATTCCTCCTTTTATATTAAATGGGGTCACATTTTTGTTCTACTAAATTTATTTTTATTAATAATAAAAAAAAGGATAAATTTCAAAAACAATACAAAAGATACACTTTAGGAGAGTTTACTTAATAAGATTCATAACTCTTGATCATCATAAGCATTGGACAATGTCACATTCTTTTTTCTATTTAAATTTTATTTCATAAATAGTCCAAAAAATAAAAGACAAAAAGAACTTAAGCAGGAGATAATATCTAATTAACAACTCTTTCTCTTACATTGTATGAAGTCACATTTTTATTTAATTAATTTCGTATATAGTCAAAAAGAATAATTCTTCTTTTTTCAAAACATAATTTATATTTAAATGTTTATGGTTATCTAAACGAACATAGGTTGCACTTGGTAGGTGCAAGTTTTAAATTGTGATAATTAAAGTTATTTTAAAATATAATACTTCTTAAACACTAAAATTTTTATATAATTTTCTAAATGCCATGTTAAATTGATTATATATTATTCTTTTCTTAAAACAATTGTTGTTGAAATACATGGTTTGAATTTCAAGTCCTAACCTCAAAACATTTGAATTTTTTCTTTAAAACTTTGCAAATAATAGCATTATGATACTAAAACTGACACTAAGGTATTTTGTAAACTTATTGTATGCTCAATTATCATTGTATTCAAAAATTTAAATTATAAGTTTTTTATTTTCAAAATAATTTTGTTAAAAAGATTTTGAAGTTCTTTCTCTAAAATATTGATAATTATACTTAAAACCTATTTATTTTTTAATTTATTTTAAATATGTCAACTCAAAGGTATACTTAAAATCCCATATACGTAATGGTAATTATTAATTTGGTGAAAGAAAGCATTGGATTCCAAGAACAGTTATTTATTTAACTATATAGTTGTAAATAATATACATATTTATTCTTTTTAGAATTCAAGTTCTTTATTCAATTAGTATGATCAAATTAGAAAATTTTGAATTATAATCATTTGCGAGATTAGATTTTTAACATGGTTGGAAAAGACTTAAAAAAGAATTTCACAAAATTAACTTAATTGCTTTCTAAATGATGCAAAATATCTTTTTTTTTTATGTGAAAAAAGATCCATCACAATCAAGTAAATTTGTTTTATATTATTGATATGAAAAACTTCAATTTTTTTATACAAGTATATCATATATTATCTTATTTTATTTCATTTATGAAATCAACTTTACAAATGATTTTTTATGTATTTTTAAATTTTTAAATCCTTGTTTTATTGAAGATATTTTTTTTCAAAAAATGAAATTAAAGGGGTTCTTTCACAAGTAAAATTAGGAGGCAACATTAATAGTACTCTTCCAATTATTTTCCATTTTCATTAAGGAAAATCCTACATCTTGTACATTTTTTGTTATGAGCCCTCTTTATATATTTTAAATTTTACGTTAGAAATATGTACCTAAAATCCTTTTCATCCTCCATAGATTGTAAAAGCCAATACTTATGAGCCATTTAGATAGTATGCAATTTGTTTTTTGAACTTTGAACTATATATACAATTTTTTGAATTATTTTATCAATCACCAAACGAAAAGGAACTTGCTAGTGGAGTGCTTATTCATAACCCAAATTTTAATATATTATTTTTTTGTAACAACCTGTTTGTTAAAAAAGAATCCTATAATAATTTAATAAAATTTGAAATTATGTTATAATTTATTAACATAATTTAGTGCAATTTAGTACATTGCTTGTTTTCTTTGAATTTGCAGTTAATTTGTATTAATCATCGTCCTTTACTTTTAATAAGTCAAAACTAAATTATGAACAAAAATCAAAGTTTCTTGGTATTATCAATCTCTTGAGGATTGAATTGAAGTGTAGATAAAGATTTTTTGTATGGAGAATTGTTTTATTTTAGTTAACAGCAAAATTTAAATTCAATGAACTTCACAAGGGAATGTGAAGAGTTTTGTAGTTCTACTACAATTAGAATACAATTAATATAATATAATAGCACATAAGGGTATTTTAGGCATATTAGAAAACTAACACTACAAAGTGCAAAGACTCTAAAACAACTAAGACTCACCATACTTTTAAAGAGAGAATAGATTTTCGCATGTATTAATCCTTGATCTTATTCTCGAAGCTAGAAACTTTATTGACAACAAGATCCCAAAGGACTCATGGAAAAGGAAAAATCTTGTTAAATTATTCATATATAGATAGTTAGAGGAGGGAGGGGTCACATGGGCAAGTGATGAAGAGGGGATGAAAAATGCGGGTGTGAATGAAGGAAAGAGTGAAGTGGGAAATAAAAGAATAAATTCAAATATTTACTATTTTTACAACATAAATTCAAATTTCTGCAATATTTACTATTTCTGCAACATAATTAATACATTTTATATGTAAAACTAGTATGTATGGACTTGGAGAAATAGTTAACTTCTATAAATTCAGTTCTATTAATTATGGTTATGCTTTATGACTTTGCTGGTTGTTCTTAAGTTGGTTCCAATGCCTAGCGGTCTCAAGAATATAAACCTCTTTAGCAGGCTTCATCTTCTTCTATATATACATTTAACTGTTTGTAACTTTTTACAATTTTCATGTATAACCCAAGTAGTGACAACACATAAAAAAAAAATAAACCAAGCAACAACAACAAATAGGAACCATAAACCAAAGTACACTTATCAAAAAACATTGGCTCCGTTTGGATGCCATTTTTTGGAGATTTTTGGGAAAAATTTTTTGAAATTGTGTTTGGCATGCAAAATTTTTTGGTCAAAAAAGTACAAAATTTTTTGGTCAAATTTTTTTACCAAATTTTCCCATCAAATTTTCATTTGAAATTTTAAATAAACTTTAGAGATTTTTTTGTAATTATTCACAAAAATAAGCATGTTTGTGTTCAAAATTTATTTAGAAAAACTAAAAAAATCGCGAGTAACAAAATGAGATTCATTTTTGGTAGGTTATGAGGTTGGACGACGAAATGGACGACGTAGTGGACGACGAAGCGGACGTCCACTTCTTTAAGCAAACGTCCGCTAAGACACAAAAATGTCTTAGCGGACGTCCACTTCTTAAAGCCGACGACGAAGCAGACGTCCACTCATCTGCTTTTTTAAGCAAACGTCCGCTAAGACACAAAAATGTCTTACCAGACGTCCGCTTCTTTAAGCGAACTACAAAGTGGACGTCTGCTTCTTTAAATCACTATTATGTCACATCAAAAAAATTTTCACATTCAAACACTTTTTCTCATTTTCCAAAAAGTCAACAAAAAACAATCTAAATAATTTTTCCAAATAATCTTCAAAAAACACTCCAAATAATCATATCCAAACGAAGCCATTACTATTTCCCTCTTTAGCCTTGCATAGCTTTTTCTACCTGCCGTATGAGCATTATTCTGTTTCTTTGCATTGGCAGCATTCACTTCACCCAACTTCCATATAAAAGGAAATAACATGTGTTAAATTGAGTCAATGTAACAAAATATGAATTACATAAAAAAGAATTTATAATTTATATAACAAAGAATTCATAATTTGTAACCTAGTTTTTGGGGTCAAACCACTTATTAACCAAAGCAAGCCATTGACATTCCAAAATATATTTAGGTCTAGCTTCAATAATCTCATCCTTAGATCTTAGGTTAGAATGATAGTGCTCTGCCTTCAAGTCTGATTTATAATTCATCTATTTCTTGTTTAAAGACTTTAAAATCCAATCTCTTGTTTGCGGAGGTTAAACAAATTTCAACTATTACAAAAGAAATACCAATCCATTAGTTTAAAGGGATAGCAACCTTAATGTTTTTTGTTTAAAAAAAAGCCAACAAATTCTGTATGGAAAATCATCCAAAAAAGGCCATTTATAATTGGCATTTGAGCTTCATAATCTCTTTCAACACTAAAGAATAATCCATCACAAGTTATGATTGAAACTTCTCATGCTTGGCATGAATAGAGAACATGCCAAAAGAAATTGACATTTGAATTATTTGGCACAAACTCTTCCAAAAGCGTACTACTAGTACTTACTATTTGGCATCTAGTGAATGAAGTCAAAATTAATGCTGCTTCCCATGTGCAAAGGCTTAGAGATCAGAAACCATACTAAAACACTACCACCTCAATATGAAAATGAACAAATCAATGTATGAAATACAACACTCAGATCAAGGGAGAGACATGAATCTAAACCCTGGGTACTTTAAAGCCCACCGATCGACCGGAGCTGGTGACAACAATCAGGCCCATTTTCACATTGACTAACTATACGCAAATGACAAAAATGTCCTCAAATATTAGCTTAGAAAAATCAAGAATAATAGCTAAGCTTGTGTATAAATGTCATTCTACTAAAAAATTATATAAAGCACAATATTCATCATGACAATATCACTTCAGACTATCAACATCAATTCATATGAATCTCGTCACTTGGGTATATTCGTAAACATAAAGTAGCTTGCAACCCTCAATCAACTCTCACTTTCATATAGCTTTCTTTTTCATGTCCATACAATACTACTACTATTTAATTATACATTTACCAGACAAAGATGAAAAACGAAACAACTAAATATCATAAATAGATTTAGATACTAAATAACTGTAGAAATTTAAGTTAAAGGACAAATCCTTAACCCTTCCCTTTTTTATTCTCCTGAATCATCATCACCTCCAAAGATGGATACATGGTTGAAGAGAAGGAACAACGCGAGTACAAGAAACAATGCAATGCCAATTGGAGAACCACTAATACAATGGATGGTGTTAGGCTCTCTAGTGGAGAAGATGCTGGAAATGAATGACACAAAATACAGCACCAGTGAAGAACAAAAATTTATACCACACTATTTCAAAAAATTTGACAAAAACAAAAGGTTATGACACAAGTAGCCATAAACAACAAGAAAATACTGTAAATAACTTTTTGACTAGGTTAGAACTTTATCCAAGCATTAGTGAAGAACGAAAATTTAGTTTTTTTTTTATCAAAGCTTCCACACTTGCTTAACATAGTTTTTATACCATAGACACATAGGAGTGTAAACAAATTGCACTAGACCAATAGGAAACAAAGATAACGCAACAATAAGGAAAAAGATCAGATAATTAAAAAAACAAAAAAAAAATTATCAATGAGATACACATAAGAAGCATAAAAAATGGAAAACAAACTAAGGTAAGTGAAGAACACAAGATGATGCAGACATAAAGAACGAAGCATGGCAAAGCTAAGAAATGTGAAAGATATTGTGAATCTTTGACATTGCTGATGGGAAAAATAGTTGATACGCTATGTAACCAATTCTACATAAAGCCTCAAATGGACTTGCATATATTGTACGTAATTTTCTATAGTTGCCAAAACACGAAACACCTTTCTTAGGTAAGATCCTAAAATACACTTTATAGCCTAATGAGACTTCCAACAATTATCGCAATGAGTCGGTCTAACTTTTCTGTCAATCTTGTGCTTTTTTTATCCTTTCTTTTTCCCACTTCATCCCAATAAAAAGGCAGACGGAATTGAAGATCACATAAATACTGGAAATTAGTATGGTAATTATTGTTGTACGAGAATTCCACAAGTATCAAATGATTATCCAATTATCTTCAAATTACAATATACAAGACTAGAGTAGATATTGCAGTGTCTAAATTGTTCTCTCAGACTGTCCATCTATTTGTAGATGACAAGTGATGCTGAGCTCAAGTTGGTGCCATAGCCTACTATAAATTTTTCTAGAATTGAGAAGTGGATCTGGGATCCCTATTGAAGATGATACTGACTGGAACTCCATGGTGTCAAATAATCTGATCCATATACAACTTAGCTTACACCACCTTCAAAGACTTGATAGAATGAAGTGTGTCATTTTGTCAATCTATTAACTATAACCCATATAGCATTGTTCCTTTATTTAGACCTCAAAAGCCCTGACATAAAGTTAATATTAAATTTCCTGTTCTATTATGGTATCTCTAACAATTTCAATCGACCAGGTTGGCATTATTGGTTGGCTTTTACTTCTTACAGACGAAGCGTGTCAAAACAAACTCTGCTATTTCTCATTTCATTCCCTTCCACAGTAATAGTGCTTCAAATTTTGGTACATTTTCATACTTCTAGGATGGACGAAAAACCTCGAATTATGCCCTTCATTCAGTACTTCATCCTTCTATTGTACACTATTAGGACTATGCAACCTATCGCACATCTATAAGCTACCATCCTTGTGCAAATAGAAATCCAGAACTGCTTTACGTTACATCATTTTCTTGATATTCATCAAACTGACATCTTCAAGCTATGCCGTTTCAATTTTCTCCACCATGGTTGGCTTTACTATCAAAGCTACCAACACTGAGTTGATGGATTCCATAACTTCTAGTTACAACTCTTCCATTTGCTTGGATAACATGGAAGTCAAAACTCTACCTGCTTTCTGGCTCGAAGCATCTATTACTCAATCTGCCTTCCTGGATAATTAGCTCACTGTTAAGTCGTAGATTTTAAATAACTTTAAGCTATCCTCGTTGCCTCATGTTTAGCTCTTTCTGTGTGAACGAGTACTTGAAACTCACGTGATCTGTGAAAGCTTCACATGTTTCACTGTAGAGATAATTCCTCTAAATCTTCAAGCCATAAAACAACTGTTGCAAATTTGAGGTTATGTACAAAGTAATTACGTTTTATGGCTTCAGTTGTTGAGAAACATAAGTGATGACTCTTCCATTCTAGATGGGCATGCATCCGAAGCATTCTTGGAGGCATCACTCTAGATAAGGAAATCTCACAAATCTAATGGTGGGTAAGCATCAGTGCAATCATGAATTTTCATTTCAGCTCTTGGAAACTGGTCTCACATTTGGGCATTTACTCAAACTTATCCTTCTTCTGCATTAGCCAAATGAGTGGCAAAGCAATGCTAGAAAAATCTTTCACGATTTTACAATAATATCATGCAAGGTAAAAAAAACTCCAAACCCAAGTGAAACTAGTAGGTCTTTGCCTATCAACAGTTGGCTTGATCTTCTTAACTGAACTGAGACTTCCTTCGAAATCATGTGGACCCAAGAATGCAACACTTGAAAGTTAAAACTCACATTTATTGAACTAGGCATAAAGTCATTCTCACTTTAATATTCTTCAAACTTCCTGAAGACTATGATCGTTTGTATTTGGCAAGCGTACCTAACTATCATCAATGAATATAACTAAATTTTAGTCTAACTGATCCCTGAAAATCCAATTCATCTAGTCCATGAAGGCTGGTTGCAAGTTGTCACTAGAAACTCATGGTGTTCATAACTAGTTCGGAAGGCACTCTTAAGAATGTCCTTTACCTTGATCCTCAATTGGTGATAACCAAATCGAGAGTTGATCTTCAAAAACATTTTAGCAATATGCTTCAATTGGTCAAACAAATCATCAATTCTCGGTTGGTCAAACAAATCATCAATTCTCGGCAGCAGATATTTGTTCTTCATAGTCACATAGTTTAGCTCCTGATAGTCAACGCATAGCCTCATTCTGTCACCTTTTTCTTCACAAATAAAATTGGAGCAACCCAAGGAGAAGTGTTCTGTTAGATGATTTTGTTGTTGAAAAACTCACGAAGTTGCACTTTCATCTTCTTCAATCTGTATAAGTCATACGATATGAAGCTTCCGAAATAGGCTCAGCTCCTAATACCATATTAACTTAAAGACAATCTCTCTCTCTCTCTCTCTCTCTCTCTCTCTCTCACACACACACACACACTCAAAACTTGGCATGTTATTGAGAAATAGATCAAGAAATTTCCAAATAATTGATATATCCTCAATTTTCACCTCATTTTCAGTGTCAACAACATCGTTGAAGATGGATAGCTTTCTATGCCTGAATTGTGGATCGCACGTAAACTAGCCTTTTGGTCAAAGTTCGCATTATTATATGATACAAAACTTAGAACAATCAGGAATATTAAAATCTATCCTCTTGGATTGAAAATCAACATAAGCATGACTATGGCCCAGCCAATCCATCCCTAGTATGATGTCAAAATCCTTCTTTCAAGTCAATTAAAATTGACATTGAAAGACCAACAATTAATAACCACACGACAAATCTTACCAACCCCGACCCACCAACAGTTGAGACACGAAACCTTTACTCAACCTTTTAGGCTTAATGTGTAAACTCATAGCTAACTTATACAAAATAAGGGGCTTAACTCAACTTTTCCGGGTTAATGTGTGGATTCATAGGAAATTTATGTGAAATAAAAGAACAACACAATGCACAATCAAACAGTGCATAAGCTAACTCTGAGTACACTAAGATCATAGATGTCATTGCATTTTCTACTCCCTCGGTTTCCTCCTTAGTTATGGCAAAAAATTTTGAAATCTTTCATTCTTGTTGTCACTTGCATTCGTAGCTGCAGTAGTTGCCTACTTCGCATACTTTATACCCTACTGGAGGCACTCACTGATCCAATGGCTTATTTGTCTGCATCCAAAATGAGCCTTGTGCAATGATCACAAATCTTGATTTTTCCTATATTAGGTGTGAAAATTGAAGTTCCACGCCCCCTAATATTGAAGCTCCTGTACTAGGTCACACATTTGTTCACTAACATAAATTCATGTTTATGCTTCTATTTATGATTTTTTTTTTATCCTATTCTTTTTTCCATGCTTTTATGTTTTCTTTTCTTTATTCCTCTCTTCCGCTTCCCTATGCCCAACCCTATCCTAAAGGACCCCAATCCTTTCGCTTCTTTCTACGCCAGCCCTATAGAGGAATTAAAAAGGGTCGCACAGAAAAATAGTCCCTTAACATTCGAACTATTTATAATACTAGAAACAACTAAATAGTAAATCCTTTCATGGTAGGCCTACATTGATTAATTTACAAGAAAGGTCTCGAGTGTTTTCTAGAGATGCTTTTAGGTTGATGAATATTTCATTTTATTAAGCATTTAAGATCTTTCAGGTTGATGAATATTTCATTTTATTAAGTATTCAATGATTTGTATGACTTTCTTTGTTTTATATTGGAATGGTTGGGTCCTTAACAATAGGAATGGGAGGAGGAAGAGAAGGAATAAAGAAAAAAATATAGGAGAAAGAACAAAGTAGTTGAGAAAAAAAAAACATAAGATATCATATTAGAAGTATAACTTTGGTATAAATTTATATTAAAATCCAATAAAAGTTAATGGGCTTGACAAGTATAATTAAAAGCTTATATATTAAAATGACACTCATAAAAGAATTTGGGACCACTAAGCTAATTAACCATTGCTTTGGACCCTTTTAAAAAAAAAACATGAGGTCTTACAATAAGAAGTTATGTAAATATTTGGATTCTATTTGTTTAGAATATGGAACACTTGTCAATCAAATAAGGGATATAATAGAAAGTGCAATGGAAGATCTGAATCCTCTACAACCAAGAAGTTGGCACGCAAACACAAACAAAAAATTTTTATCCGCTATACTAATTAATTTAAATATGAAAATAACGAGGATAATGTAAATTACAGACTGCATAGTATATCTATAATCCATCTGTATCTTATTTAGCAATTCAAAATCTTAAAAAGCGAAACACACAAAAAATACATTTACCATTTTCATTTATTTTTGTTTGTATCTTTTTCTTCCAGCTCAAAAGCGAAGGTTCTTGGTTTCAAATTATTAAGTGGGAGGAAAAAAGAGACTCAAATGACCTCGAAGCTCAAAGAAGATGTCTCTTTCGTCTTTGCACCGGTGCTCATTGAGAGGTCTATTTTCTGCCACATTAAGCTTAGATGGCGATAACTGTTATCTTGTGATGTGGGAAGTGGGATATAGTTTCAATGTGTTTGTTGAGAGACTACAGACTACAGCTACTTCAGGCTTTGTCCGTGAAGTGTTGTCCTTTCGAATTTCCTGCCTCAACTGGGGACGGTTAGAAAATGAACATGTCAACAAACAATTTACGTAGCGAAATTTAAAATTGATTTCTAAGTAAGATCATTGATTATTTATACAAAAATGAGAATGTACATTTTAATGACGTAATTAAACGAATTAACCTGATCAAAGATACGCGATATTAACCACAGCCGCACACGTGTCGGGCCTCTAAGGTATCCACACGAACACCTTCTTATGATCCTCATCAAAATTGATCAACACCAAGTGAATATACTAGATCCACTTAACACGTCCCCAACGTGAAGAAAATTGTACAAAGAAAAACTATTTTTTCTCTCCCTAATTTTCTAACGTTATATTGTATGTCGTATCAAATCTTGGTGTTTAGAATTTATTTATAGAGTAATAATTAAGATATCTTGTCCAACAAGAATTCGGTAATAGGTAACCCTTACCTATTAGGATATCTTACCAAATAAGATATTTAGTAGGTTTTAATTTCCTTCAAAAGGAAATTCTTCCACTACTATAATTCCTCTATTTATTAATAAGTCCTTAGGATTAATTATCTCACAAATTAATCCCATAATTATCACATAATTATTTAAATCAATTTAACCCAAGAATTAGTTCTATTGTGTGTGACCCTTTAGGTTCCTAATCACTTGGCAATAAATATAAATTATAATCTTAGAATTAATTGGCTTTAGTACAAAACCAACAAACTCCCACTTGGACTAAAGTCAATTTAGTCACAAGGATTCTAAGATTGGATAAATTAAACAACTTTAATTTATCATTAATCAAAATTAATTAATTTATATTTATAGATCAAGATTGGCCTCTAGCCAGGCATCATGACCACCCAAGTGTTAGGAAAGTCAAGTGATTGACTTCACCTATCCATGAACTAGATTCCGTGTAATTAATCATCCTTTCACCATACTATATCCCAAATTAGTACAAGAGTAAGGTATAGGTGCCAACTCTTAATGTACTAATTATTATTCTTTCTTGTTCCCGAAATTCAACTCCATTTTTCAATAAATTTAGAACTTTTCTAAATTATTGACTAGTTTGCAAACATTCTTGAGTTGATATTTCAACAAGTGTGGCCACAATAGGGATATGCTCTCCCACTATTAGGAGTGGTGAATCCTATATTGATCATAAACTATCAATTCGTGTTTCTTATTATACCCAACTTCTATCGTACACATAACCAATTACGGATTATGGACTAATAGAGTTAAAGTACAACAATCCACACTAAAGATACTCTTATGATCTCAAGTCAAAGGATCACTTACACTACTGTCACGTAGAGATTATACCATTGGCACTCAAATAGTTAACCTTATGGAAATCTCTAAGCGGATCAATCCAGTGAATTTGTTCTCTAACAATCCACCCATATATCATCATATATGCTAATCTATCCGCATTAACAATGTCCTTTATATTGTTAATACTATGATTAGGGATACTTTAAGAATAATAATAAATATTATTCTAAGGACTTTATCATTAAGAAAATACATAAATACATATTTAAAAATGATAAAATGCCATATCATTATTATTGCATAAACAACAATCAAACATAACAATTTATGAAATTATAAGTCATCTCCCACTTTGACTAAAACCAATCATTCATTTACTCTAATATGAATGAATACTACATGACTATCATGTTTCTTTTGGGATAATGGCTTAGTCAATGGATTAACTACATTATCCTCAAGTGGGAATCTCATCTATCTTTACATCGTTTTTACCAATTATTTCTTAAATAAATGGTATAGCCAAAATACTTATTTGGATCATAGATGAGACCTTAAGTTCAATAATGAACTTCTAGATCCAACTTAGCTTCTAAAGCTACAAAGCACTTGGCCTTTGTTGTAGAATCTGTTGTAGTGTCTAGCTTAGAACTCTTCTAACTAGTAACACCACCATTCAACATGAACACAAGTATAGATTATAATCTATTATCATTCTTAAATAATTAAATGTTTACATCTATAAACCCATACACTTCTAAAGTGTGAACTTCATAAATCAAGAATAATCCATTAGTTTCTTTTTAAGTACTTTAGGATATTCTTGACAAATATCTAGTGACATTCACTAGAATTAGGTTGATATTTGCTCATAACACTTTGAGCATAGGAGACATCGATCTCAGTACATAGCATATCTCAAAAGGGTAATATCGTGTTCCACAGAAACCCTTCCTTTGATTGCTCCATGCTAAACTTCTTTAGCATCTTGTCTATATACGTTAATTGAGAGACCAAGCAACCTCTTAGATCTATCTCTATAGATCTTAATTCCCAAAATATAGGTTGCCCCTCCTAAAATTTTTCATGGAGAAATTCTTGGACTAGTCACATCTTATACCATTTTAAAGCATAGATATATGATTTCCCAACAACAATATGTCATACACATAAAGTGTTAAGAAAAACCAGTGCTCCCACTCACCTTCTTGTATACACAACGCTCGTCTTCATGTTTTAGAAAAATCAAACTCTTTGACCATCCCACCAAAACGAATGTTCTAACTCCTTGATTTGTAAGTAATCATATTACTATCCATGTCAATCTTTCTTTTAAAGATCCTCTTGCACCGTATGAGTTTTACCCCTTTGGGTGGTTCGACCAAGGTCCATACCTTGTTGTCGGACATGGAATCCATTTTGGATTTTATGGCTTTATGCCACTTCAAAGAGTTTACACATAACATGGCTTCTTCATAGCAAGTAAAACCTGTCATCAATTATGACTAGCACATCATTACTCTCATTTATGAGAACTCTATATCTCTAAAGAGAATGATGTACTTTACTAAAACTATGAAGATTTTGTGTAACTCGAGCTTCCGTTTGCGCCTTATCAATATATAGCTTAAGCTCAGGTTCCAACTCTTATTTTTGTTAATTTGTGGTTCTTAAATTTCTTAAAATTCTATTTTACTCCCACTGCCTCTTTCAAGAATAAACACTTTTTCTAGAAAAATAGCATGTCTTGAGACAAACAATTTTGCTCAAGGCAATTGTAGAAGTAGTATTCTAAATGTTATTTAGAATACCCCACAAATAAATATTTATAAGACTCGATTTCAAACTTGTCTGATGTGATGCTTCACATAAGCAAAACATCTTCAAATTTTCATGTGACTAAGAATTAATTTCTTACCATATCATATCTTATATAAGGTGGTATCAATCAATTGTAGTTGGAACTCATTTAAGTGTACGGGAGACAATTTTAAGGCAAATTTCTAAAACTAGATTAGAAGTCTAATATGGCTCATCAAGGAATGTAACATATTGAATTGGGTACAATTCTCCTCTTTCATACACACCATTCAATTATGGTGTATATAATGGAGTCCATTGAGGAAGAATCTCATTCTCTTCTAGGTATTTCGAAACTTGTGACTCAAGTATTCTTTACCTCAATCAAATCTTAGTGTTCTAATACTCTTATCAACTTGTTTCTCTACTTCAACTCTAAAAGTCTTAAGCTTTTCAAATTTCTCGGATTTGTGTTTCATAAGATACACATAACCATATCTAGAATGGTCATCCGTGAAGTTGATGAAGTATGAGAAATTACTTTTAGCATGGATCGATATTGGGTTACAAACATCAGTATATATAAACCAAAAAAGATCACTAGTACATTCACCTTTTTAATAAAAGATGTCTTGGTCATTTAAACAAGTAAATAAGATTCGTATATCTCATAGAATTCATAATCGAATGAGCCCAAATATACATCTTTATGTAACTTGGATATACACTTCTTATTTATATGACCAAGTCTAAAATACCAAAGATAAAATCGGTTCAAAATATCAAGTTTTGTTTCTTAATGTCTATGTTGAAAATGGACTTATCAAAACCTAGAATATTTAAGCCATTGTTTAATAAACTAGTACTACTTAGAACGCCATCACGCAAAAAGAACAACATTTATTCTTTTGAGTAATGGTAAATCTATCCACATCTAATGCAAATATAGATATTATGTTCTTTGTAAGCACTAGAATATACTAGCAATCCTTTAATTCTAGAATAAGTCCAGTTGGCAAAGAGAGTGTATAAGTTCTTACGGTTAATGTAGCAACTTTTGCTCCATTCTCTACACGTAATTCAACTTTTCCTTTGCCAAAATCTACTATTCTCAAGATCTTGCATATTTGTGTAAATATGAGATCCAAATCTAGTATCTAATACCCAAGAATCTTGATTAGTAGATTACTTTATCTCAATCATAAACATTCTAGAAGTCAAAGTTTAACCAAACCTCATCGACTTCTAAGTCTTAAATGAGCCATACAATTTACTTTCCAATACTAATTGTTTCTAGATTGGAAACACATGCCTATAGACTTGCCCACTTTGATTCACACCTTTATACTTTGTCATGACTATTTAGGCCTTCTCAAGACTAGCCTTGGATTTCCTCTTGACAAGTAATAAAGTGTCCCTTAATTCCTATACAAATTGCTCTTTAGATATCTCATATCTATTGGTCCTAGATTGTGTATCAAACAACTTTTTGAGATGCACAATCATGGACTAAGCATTCATCATATTATGCTACTTTTATAGCTTAGGAGTTATATACAATATCATGATACAAGCAATAATATCATTATTGTATTTATGCATCTGGTATGCATTTTTATTTCCTAGCTATCATTGTCACTCAAACAAGTAGAATCAGGGTATCAAAGACAATCTAATATTCTGTATACTTAAGAACTATTCTCAAACTTTATCCTAGTCCAAGAATTTCAATTAAAATGGAGTTCTAAAAGGTAGGTTATGTGTTCACGTGACTATACATTCTACAACTAGAAAATAAAGATAGAATATGACTTTATATTTATGCAATAAACAAAACCAAAGGAAAATATATGGACATTAAAATTTTGGTTTTGCTCCCACTATTTTATTCAAATTAATATCCCTCATAATTAATTCAAGAATTTTCATAAAATTCTTAGTGGGCTAGGATCCCATTTTAATTATTTTTA